>PYXC01000680.1:522500-738447 GCA_015244755.2 Tenualosa ilisha | reverse complement strand
CAATCACAACGCTCTATCTTTGTGGAGAGTCGTTGGGGGTGCTTAGCAAGATAACAACAGGGCTGTTAACAGTGGCCAAGAATAGCGACAGGCTTTGCCATTGACTTTGGAGTTATTAGTTGAAGTTGAGCAGAAAAAGGCATTTCAAAGAAAGACGTGGGCTATTTGCTGTTCTGCCGACGTTGCTGTGATTGGTCGTGGCGCTATCCAGTTTGACAGACAGACGCTGATTCCGCGCTTAGGATTGAGCCCGGTCTATCGGTCGTGCCCAGACTACACACTTTGATGTTATTGGATGGCTTGCCAGGATAGCTTTGCCCTTTCCTCATATGGACCAATAGAGATTGACAGGAAACGAGTGTGAGAGATCAAATTTGAGGGTGGGATTTGAACCCAGGTCCTGGCTATGGAATGGGCACTTTTAAAATGTTAATGTGTTTCTGTTTCTATTCTCTCACCAACATGTTTTTGTCCTTGTGGTGAACACATAGATGTAGGTTTTCATATTCTTGAAGAAGTCTACTTGAATGACATATCAGACATTGGTATTTTGATGGAGTAATGTTGTTTGTTTGTTTGTGTGTGTGTGTGTGTGTGTATGTGTGTGTGTTGGACAGGAGCTGGTGAATGGTGGTAAGGAGCAGCATGTGTCAGGTGTGTGTGGGGAGTCTGGTGGTGAGTGGGGAGGGGGGAGGGGGGAACACTATCCAGCCTCCAGCCCGGCAGACAGATCCCCACCACACAGCAGCTACAGCATGGGTAAGACACACACACACACACACACACACACACTCACTCACATACTGTCTCTATCACACAATTCTTGCTATCTAAATCATGGCTAGTAGATTTTCTGTATGGCCGGTCTGCCAGGGACTAGTGCTGTGCTTGTACTGTTTAGTCTATGATGGTTTCAACTTAATAAATTGTTAATAAAACCAGTCATTTATTATTCTCTCTCTTCTCTTGCAGGTTTCCCCTCTCCCTTGAGTCCAAGTGTAGCTACACCCTCTACACCTCCGTCCTACCCATGGGGCACCACTAGGGGGAGCAGTAAACCTAGGGGCAGACTGAGCCAGGTGTGTGTGTTAGCGCGCGCGTGTGTGTGTGTGTGTGTGTGTGTGTGTGTTAGTGCGCGCGCGCGCGTGTGTGTGTGTGTGCGCGAGTGGATGGGACAGCACATGCACCTTGTCGGCATTTATCGAGACTATTGCCATTTCCTATGAGCCAAAGTCATGCCTCAGCTGAGTAGGGTTTCTCTCCTTTATCTGCAGGTGCTGAGTGTTGAACAGCAGAGGGCGCTGTGCAGACTCACTGCAGTTGTCCGTGGCTTTCTTGTTCGCAGACTGCTCAAAACGGACAAAGTCAAACACCTTCGTCAGACTGTGCAGGTAAGACATGCACACTCAGCACACACCACACACACACACACACACACACACCACACACACACACCACACACACACACACACACACACGTATGTTTGTGGACACACTAACAGTGACGTGTATTTTTTTTTGTGTGTGTGTGTGTGTGTGTGTGTGTGTGTGTGTGTGTGTGTGTGTGTGTGTGTGTGTGTGAGAAAAGGATACAAAGGAGTTCATTCGGTCCTTCCAGACTGAGGCCCCTATGAGAAGGGCGTCTCTTTCACCACAGGACCAGTCTCTGCAGGAGAGAGTCAGAGCTCAGGTAACACACACACACACACACACACACACACAGAGAGAAACACACTCACTCACACCACAGCAGTGGACATGTACATGCAATACAGTCCTAACCCTACAGTCATAATATGAAGTATCTGACTGTGTGTGTGTTACAGTTGCGCGCTGCTCTGTTTGACATCCATGACATCTTCTTTGATCTGAGTCTGGAGGAGCGCTTGGGTCTGCTGCAGCAGGACCGTGAGCTACGCACCGAGAGGAAACTGAGGGACATGGTAATGACACCACTATGTAAACACACACACACACACAGATATTCTACACACACACACACGGTACATACGCACGTACTTACATGTACACATATACACACACACAAATATTCTACACACACACATACATTTACATACATACATACACACACACATACATTTACATACATACATACATACTTACATACATACACACACACACATATACAGAGTTTTCCTCACTCATTATGATAAGTATAAGTATATAATCACAGCCTACATTGTGATGCATTATCTTATCTAGGCTGGGTAGAGTCTGTCTCACTGACCTCATCTGTGTGTGGTTCTCACCTGACTTACCTGCCTCCTTAACTGGTGTAGCCTGCAGGCTATCACCCATGCAAAAATACAAAACTTTTGATTAAAATCATAGATAAAATTAGCAAAAAATGAAATTATGTATCTATTCCACATTAATTGTGGTTGAACATTAGTTGAATGTTGTTGGTGGTAAACACTGAGAGAAATATTAACGAATTTCAAATGAGGTGACTCATACAGTCTGTAGTTGCTGTCGAAGGCCACAGCCTGCACCTCCAGTGCGCGGGCCCTACTTGTAAAGGGTAGCGTGTCAGAGTAAAGTTGCTCTCTGGATAAGAAGCTATGTAGCATCAGCCAAAATGTATTGTGAATGTGATGACTTCAAGATTGCAAATGCCTACTGAATTTGGCTTGTAAGATGTATGGGAAAAGGTGGCTGTGACAATCAACTTTGTGTCTGAAATGGTAAGTTAGGCTAAATATGTTCTCCTCTCTTTGTTAAGTCAGTGGCATGATAACGCAATCAAAAGCATCAAGGAATTACACTAAAAATGTCAAGTTGGACAGGAGGAGGGGCAACACTTCAGAAATTTTCCTCCATCTACCTTAGTAGCCTATTCCACTTTTTATTCAGACGGGTAAACTCAGTGACCGTGTTCCATCTTCTGTGCATCTTGTAGACTGTTGCCTGTTGGGTCTTGCTGCAAGAGGGTCACAGAGACATAACATAACTGCTGATAATGATGCACAGTATTAGTAAAGCCCGACTTGCACATACACAAAACAGACAATAACCAATTGGAAAACATCAGCATTTAGATCTGAATAAAAAGGCTAGGCTTTAGGTGTGTAAACGCTGGATAGAGTTGGGTAAACTGTATTTTCAGCTGAATGCTATTTCTGAAATTTGAGAGGTGCGTAAAACGGCATTTACGCACCACTACACCCCTGCTCACCTGTGTGTGTGTGTGTGTGTGTGTGTGTGTGTGTGTGTGTGTGTGTGTGTGTTTGTCAGGAGAAGGCCAAGGCCCCCAAGGAACGCAAGTGTCTGTCTGCTGCCACCCAGAAGTCTTTGGACAGAAAGAAGCAGAGGTGAGAGAACACACACAGACACACACACACACACAGCTGTGGTGGGCATCACGGTGTGTACGTTTCTGTGAGTGTGTGTGAGTTTGTGTGTGTACATATGCTAGTGTTTTCATGGTGTGGAACACTGGAGCTGGTGGTCATCAAAGCCAAATGTGGGTCAACTGTTCAATGCTCTGCTTGAGCTTTTCAATCTTTCATGAGACTCACTGTATTTTTCATGTGTGTGTGTTTCACACAGGGTGGGTGAATCTCCAGGCCCAGTGAGGAAGACGCAACAGAAGCCAAAGAGCCCTAGCACTAACAGGTATTTTGTGTGTGTGTGTGTGTGTGTGTGTGTGTGTGTGTGTGTGTGTGTGTGTGTGTGTGGTGTGTGTGTGTGTGTGTGTGTGTGTGTGTGTGTGTGTCACAGTCACATAAGCACTGAGCTGTTTGTCTCCCTCTCTATCTTTTTTAGGATCTTGCTGCCCAGCCAAGGTCAAAATGCCCCAGTTCCCAGCCAGCTGCATCGCCAAGGGTGAGACACCCACCCACACACACACAGTTTAACTTTCATTATTAACCAAGTATGTTAGCTGTGTGTGTGTGTGTGTGTGTGTGTGTGTGTGTGTGTGTGTGTGTGTGTGTGTGTGAGAGAGTGATAACTAGATCATTCACATGCAGTAAAACTGAACTCTTCTCTGCCTGTGTGTGTTCCAGGAGCTGGTACAAGAAAACGCCAGAGGAACGAGTGAAGCGCTCTGACAGCCTGAAGAAGCAGCACTCACTGGGCTAACACACACACACACACACACACACACACACACACACACACACACACACTTCGGTGCCATAAAATAGTGTCCCCAGTTCATATTATACTCTAGAAGTGACCCTCATGTGTCCCAGCCAGGCCTTAGCACACACACACACACACACACACACACACGTACACACTTGTAATCACTCCTGTCAAACCTCAACAAGAGGGACCACTACAGCACACATGCTCCACAATCCAGAATTTCCTACTAGTTAATGAAAGTATTTATTTATCTATCTGCTTCCCAAAAGCAGCACCAGCTGAATTTCTGTGCTGGGCTGATATTTTACACTTGTTACTGAGGATGTGTTTTACTCGACAGAGCCTCTGTTTCCCACACTACAATATCACCTTACACCCCTGATCTCCCTGTCAGACTATAAATAGAAGAAGAGACACTAACAAACAGACACACACAAACACACAGCTCTGTGTATCAGTTGCAGATGTCTTTGTGTCTGGTGAGGAAATGGTGTAAGTCCCCCGGCTTTAAATGTTGACGCTACTCAATGAGATGGATTGACCAATCCATGCTATGTAGAGTATCAGCACATAGACCTCTGCCATGGACAGCTCTTGAGAGGACTCTTTATTGACTATTGCCTTTTAAGTGTCAGTATTGGATTATTGAAATATACGATTGTATGTTTACTTATGATTTTGTTGAACACCGAAGTTGCAGTTTGCTGGTTTAATGAAAACACTTCACCAGCTGTGCCTGTGAAGTCAACACCAAACAAGCATGACCTTAGCTTACTGAAATCATGGTAGACACTTTTCTCATCTAAAGAAATTTGTTGAAGTTAAAAAATCCTGAATGTATTGTGCTTTTGCTCGCATTAAGACTAGTGTCCTGCAGTAGTCACACACCATGATCTGAAATCGTATGTGCTGTAGTCCGATGAGGTGGTGAAATGTTCAGATTGGCACATCGATAGAAATATCATATGAGTCAATAGGTCTCCTAGGATAGAATCCAATCTTACAGATCAAATGAACTGCTTTAGTAGATCTATTATGGGATGGCAGTCTCGTAGAAATAAAAACTGCCCCAGCAAATGAATTGCTTTTGTAGGTCTGTTATGGGATGCCGTCTCATAGAAATAAGAACTGTCAAAGAAAACAAACTGCTTTTGTAGATCTGTTATGGGATGGCAGTATCATAGAAACTGTTCAAGCGAATGAGCTGCTTTGATGACCCTGAATTAACATTAGACCTCAAGGCCTTTTAGGTAACGTGGTCGCTCAGTAGCAGCTCTATAGATCTGACCTCAAATCAGCACAGTAGTAGGCCTGTGTTCACTGACATGACCTGAAGGAGGCCCTGGCCAATCTCCAGTCAGAGTCAGCTGTCACGCTTGCCTTTGGAGCAAGTTATGCAAGTATAATACACGTACTTGAAATAAAATTTACAGGCATGGAAACTAGGGCTGCTGCTCTGAGATTTCTAGAAAAGCGCTGAAAATATTGTGATGTGTATTTATTTGAATCAATAAATTATTTCAAACCTTTTGAATAAAGTTATGGAAGTTTACAAAAGAAATAAGAATGTGTGTTTCTGTTTATACGTACCAGTCACATAGTTGTTGAACATTCACATCAATACATCTTTCAGTATGATGATGTTTATGAATGTGCCAATCTACATTACTGTGTAACTTTGTATTTGGCTAAGGGTCCTCTACTATAGTCTGGCTATTGAATTCCACAAAGGAATATTGCAGTTGCCATTATACCAGGAAAATGAACAAAAGGAGTGGCAGAGTTGTACAAGAATAAGGGGTCTTAGGTCTGACTGGTCAAATCCCAAAAGCGTTAAGTATTCTAGTATCGTCATTACATGTTGCACACCACAACTGAGGGTGGAGCTGTTTATTGGGGGAGGGGGGTAAGTTTAGACTGAGGGTGGAGCTGTGAGCAGGAGTATTTTTGAAAGTCATTCCACATACTGCCCACTGTCTCTGTTTCTTTCATCGTGACCTCAAGGAATTTCTCTGTCATCATCATGGCTAAGAAGTGTTATTCATCTAATTTGGGATTTGAAATAGAGCATGTTAGAACATATTTCTCTATTCAGCCAAGACATCAAACAGACCAGTGTTCAACACTTGAAGCAGTAATTCTCGACAATGCTTACCAGCAAATGTGACGATGGCTGCAGATTTTGCTGTTTTTTCTGCACCAGTCCACAACGCTTAAGGACTGCTTTGGCTATATTGTCCTTGTGAGGAGCAGAAGGTAATTTGATGAATTATTCATTATTCATAGTTGGGATGTGGGCTTGGAGAAACAGGTGGGATTAAAACGCTGGAGAGGTAGTTGCAGGGGTAACAATGGACCGAAAATATTTATCTGCCTTCCCAGGCCAAGTACTGATAATGAAAAAAAACACTCAGTAAAGGCAAAGCAAAAAAAACAGTACTTTAACTAGCACTCACAACAGTGCTATTCATCACGACCTTACAACGGAGACAACCTTCCTCCTCACAGGCCCCGACCAACTGAGCTGCCCTGACTAAATACACCCACCCATCAAGTCCTAATTGCCTCAAATTAGGTAACAGGGCTGAACTACCCAAAAGGGGAGCTCTCTTCACAAAAGTACATATAACACAAACAAAACTCAAACAAAAACATTTGGAAAAAATATACAAAATGACAATGACAAAATATCGTACACACCTAAATATTAATCCCAAACATTATTCAACAACACCCCATAAACATACAGTGGTTGAATAGCAACCACAAACACCCCTGTGCAGTGAATGCAGAGCTCCTTCCCCTAGGGAGGGGGCTAAAAGCATAGTCCCAGCGTGGAGCGCGCTTCCGCTATGGGACAGCTGGATAGGACACCAGGAAGTGTGAGTAAATGTTTGTTAGTATTTTATGGATGAAACAGAAATATACGTGCGAAATGGATGATTTTTATAGCGGGTACCCCCTATCTGTAGACCGGACAGAGCTTATAAATAAGGTTAACACCGCAAAGATCAAACATCAAGTGTAACACATCGCGACCGACCAAACACTTGGTCGGGATCGCGCATAAACGCAGAGTCGGCAGTAAACCTCGGTTACAAACCCCAAACACCAAGCACCCAAAACACATGATCCCCTTAACTGTACATACAATGCAAGAAGAAATGTCCATAAAGAGTGATTGGGAAGGAGAAATGCCGTTTGTGTGTGTGTGGATGCGTGTATGCAAGTCAGTGTATATGGACAAGTCTCTCTCTCCCTCTCCCTCTCCGCCTTTACGTTAGCGCAAAAAGTCTGATATGTCCATGACGGTGAGAAGGGGGATATTTTAGCTTCTCACATTACCCTCCCCCTCTGATGTCTCACTACTAGGGTGGCGAGACAAGAAGTCCGCTACAACATTTTGTTTTCCAGCCCGATACTGGACCTGGAACCTGTAGGGCTGCAGCGCCAAAAACTACCGGGTGATTCTGGCGTTAGAGTCTTTCATAGTACTGAGCCAGCGAAGAGCTCGGTGGTCTGTTTCCAAAACAAAGTCTCTACCCAGAAGGTAATATTTAAAGGTGCCCAGGGCCCACTTGACAGCCAAGCATTCCAGCTCAACTGCAGCATACCTAGTCTCCCGGGGAAATAGCTTGCGGCTAATATAAGCCACCGGCCTTTGAGCAGCCCCTTCCCCCTGGAGCAATACAGCACCCAGACCAACGCCAGACGCGTCGGTCTGCACTGTAAATGGCAGATCAAAGTCTGGACTCTGCAACACTGGGTCCTGGCAAAGGGCCCCTTTCAAGTCATTGAAGGCCCGCTCCTGCTCCGCCCCCCACTGCACCTGACTAGATCCAGATTTCCGGGTCAGGTCTGAAAGTGGTGCAGCTCGGATGGCAAAGTTTGGGACAAACCTCCGATACCAGCCCACCAGACCCAGAAATGAGCAGACATCCTTCTTGGTCCGCGGCTGGGGACAGTCTCGGATGGCCTGCACCTTATCCTTTTGAGGCTTTATCAGCCCCTTGCCCAGAATGTCGCCCAAGTACCGGACCTCGGCCTTTGCAAAGTCGCACTTTCTAGGATGCACTGTAAGCCCAGCCTTCTGGATGCGCTGCAGGACATCAGAGAGATGACACAGGTGATCCCTCCAGGTGGCGCTAAAGACCACGATGTCATCTAGGTAGCCGGTGGCAAATGACTCTGCACCCTCCAGGACACAGTCCATGAGTCATTGGAGGTTGCAGGCGCCCCCTGCAGGCCAAACGGCATCACCACAAACTGGAACAGTCCTTGTGGCGTTCTGAAGGCTGTATAAGGCCTGTCCTGCTTGGCAAGGGGCACCTGCCAGTATCCCTTGCAAAGGTCCAGAGTGGTTATGTAACAGGCCTTACCCAGCCGTTCAATAAGATCTTCAAGACGAGGCATAGGGTAAGCGTCGAAGTGCGACTGGGCATTGACTTTGCGAAAGTCTATACAAAAGCGGATGGTGCCATCCTTTTTAGGGACCAGCACAACCGGATTACTCCACTCACTGTGGGACGTCTCGATGACACCGAGGGACAGCATCTCCTCCACCTCCCCTTTAAGCAGAGGAAGCAGACGCTCAGGGATCTGATACATCCTCTGTCGGACCGGTGTAACGTCCTTCAGTGGGATGGTGTGTTCCACCACCGTGGTGAAGCCAGGTTTCCCAATGCACAGGCCCTCGGGAATAATGGCCTGTAGCTCCCCATGCTGCTGAGGAGTCAGGTGTCCCAGGTCAAGAGCAGTGGAAGGCTGAGCAGATGGGAAAAACTGCTCTGGGTGGTCTTCCTCCTCTCCGACAGCCTGCACGAGGAGCTGGACACTTCCCTGGGGCTCTCGTTCCCGCCATTCCTTCAGGAGGTTGATGTGAAACACCTGCTTTGCCTTCCTCCTCCCAGGCATATCGATCTCATAGGTGGCGGGTCCGGCTTTACGGGTGACAGTGAAAGGCCCCTGCCACTGAGCAAGCAGCTTGTTCTCAGAGGTGGGTAGGAGCAGGAGAACTTTCTGCCCAGGCTGGAGTGTGCGTTGACGGGCAGACTTATCATACCAGACCTTCTGGCGATGTTGGGCTTGCTCTAGGTTGTTCCAGACCAGGTCTGCCATCTCCTCCATCTTTTCCCGCATCTGCAGGACATGGGAGACAATGCTGGTAGTCTCCGGTGCTTTTGGCCCCTCCCAGGTTTCTTTTAGCAGTTCCAGGGGCCCCCGCACTGCTCTTCCATACAGCAGCTCAAATGGAGAAAAACCCGTAGAGGCTTGTGGCACCTCACGGTAGGCAAACAGTAGATATGGCAGCCAGCAGTCCCAATCTTTACCGTTGGCCGCCACATATTTACGCAGCATGCCCTTGAGAGTCTGGTTATAGCGTTCAACCAGTCCATCAGTTTGGGGGTGATAGGGTGTGGTCCTGATCCCCTTAATCCCCAACAGGCTGTACACTTGCTTTAACTTTCTAGAAAAGAAAGCGGTACCCTGATCTGTAATTATTTCTTGGGGTATCCCTACCCTAGAGAACAGTAGCAGAATGGCTTGAGAGATGGTAGTGGCAGTAACTTTACGCAATGGAAAAGCTTCGGGGTAACGGGTGGCATAATCACAAACCACTAAGATATAACGGTGCCCTCTACTCCAGAGGCAGAGGGCAAGCACCCTGTCAATGGCATCCCCTACGATTTGAAGTGGCCAATTTTCACTCACCGAATTGCCTTCCATCTTATGTATTAATGCTTATTGTATTAATTAATTAATTAATTAATTAATGGGCTGCAATTGTCTTCACCTTTATCTTCTGCCTCCTTTACTTCAGGAATGTAATAAGTTGAATTGTAGGTAGGCTATGTAGGGACACTGATTATAAGTTGAATTGTAGGTAGGCTATGTAGGGACACTGATTATAAGTTGAATTGTAGGTAGGTTATGTAGGAACACTGATTATAAGTTGAATTGTAGGTAGGTTATGTAGGAACACTGATTATGTTACATTTTACTTTTCGGATAAAGAGGTATATTTTATTTCATCACTTCATGCATAAATAAATGATATCATCATTATTTTCATTCACTGTGTTTTATTCATTTAGTAGGCCAAAGTAGAGGAACTCTACTTTGCAAAGTAAAGGACTTGAAAGTGGGCCGATGCACTCTAGTAGTGGCCATAAAATTAGTGAAGCTGGCAGACTTTCTCAGGAGATTTGTGCAAGCCAAGGGTATCAATGACACGGCCCAAGTATTCCAGCATATCTTTGAAAATTTATGTGTCCACAAGCCAAGTGCCCAAGAACTGTGTCCAAGTTCTTCAGGTGTTGGACATGGTCTTAGCCAGTGATTAATAGCTGTTCATAATGTAATCCCAAAAGAAAGCTTGTTATAACAGAACAAACCCTTGGACGTAGTTATTATGAGGTATTTTCTAGAATTTTCTTCAACTGCAAATATATATGGGATAGGTCAAGCTTACTGAAATATATATGGGATAGGTCCATATATGTGGGATAGGTCCAGCTTACTGAAATGCTGCCCTCGTAAGAGAGACAAGGAAGATAAATCCTTGATGCAAGGAATTGGATATTTTTCTACGCACAGAGCGAGGTTGACTGTCACTTCAAAACTGTCAGCTAGCCTCAGCTTTGTAACTATGCTAATGTTAGATATAATATTTCATTACATTTAGGACTTTTAAACAATGACAATGACATATCAGCCTGATTTCTACTACCGTCACCATTAATCTCAGCGGTGAAAACACCAAATTTTCTTTCCTTTTTTTTTTTAACGAGTAACATAGCATCCAATCACTGTCTCCCACAATCACTCCTGTCTCCTAAATGCAATGTAACAGACTTGAAATCCATCTCGGTCACAAGTTAAATTGTTGTTCAGCTGCAAACATCAGTCAGGCTGCTAAATTGTAACCCTGTGTTAACGTGACAGTTCATTTAAACTTCACAGCGAGTTGGGTAAATTGATGTGCAAGTGTAATACGTCCAGAAAAGTGGAACTTCTTCATAGGTGTGCGGTTATTTGCACATTCTAAATAGTACATCACAATAAGAAATTTGATCAAGCAGTGCTATAATCCACTATAAAGACCCCCTTGCAGAACATTATTCCTTACGTAGCTCTTTATAATGCTGAAGAATACTGCATTCACTTTAATAGGACTTCCCAATGTTCTACGGTCTGATATTTCTTGAAAACGAATTGTTACTAACTATAACAGACCTGTGTTAGGGAAAATGAAATAGTACGTTGCCAGAACCAATCAGCTGATCTGTAAGTTAATGGACTACCGTTGTTTTACGGAAGCTATTATGCATCCTAATCATAAAAATTACTATGACAGCAATGATAAACATACTTCATTGCCATGTATTCAATAGGTAGCCATGTAATATTTGGGCATCCGCAGGCGTCGACCTTCCATCACTCTGTCATTATCAGTTATTCCATGATAATGACCGCCTTACAGAACGTTATCCCTTACATATTATTCTGCTCTCCAGATTGCTGCAATACATTCCATTGATAGTCATCATACTATTATGACTGCTACAAACCATTTATGACCACGGTCAGTTACAATGGGTTTTGGGCTTCAGATCTATAAACAGTAAAAGTAGTGGACCGAGAGATCACGTTAATCTCAATGGGAGGCGTTGAGGCTGAACTTTCAGTTAGGTTTAGTGTCTACTGTGCGTACTCCTATCCAACGTAGTCACATTGATCTCACAAAACCAAACACAGTAATTTGGCTAGTAGATGTACCAACAGGAATTCTGACAGCTATGACACAGACAAAAATCTTGACTGTGACCGTCCTTAAGTGCTCCTAAGCATTGTGTTCAAATTGCTTTAAATGTTAGATATTTCATTATCTAGCTATATATGATGCTAACATACCTGCTCTCCCAAAGTCTGATGGAACACTATCAAGAAAGTATGGTAAATTCCCTTCTGTGAAAGTCACTAGCCATCGCTAAATTTGTCTCATCACTCTTTGCATCGCCACACATAAAAGTTTCTTACAAGGGAATAACATGACACAGGAGATAATGGAGCTGATATGCATTGTTGTGTTAGCGCCAGTGTGCAACAACGCCAAAATCTAGGTACCGGGTGTTTCACATGTAAAGTTATTTGATTCTGACGTTACGCTAAAATGAACTCCAGCTAATAAAATGCTAATGGCTAGAGGGCCCTTTCCAGGAGAAACCAGTTGGGAACAACCTCCATGGGTGTTTCAACTTCCATGTGTATTCCTACCCCCTTGTTCAGATCATACGGTTCTCCGACTAGTTCATTCATTTCCTGGAACTTCACTGAAAGTTAAGAGGCTGTTGAGGAGCAGCGTTCTAAGAACATTTGCGACATGTTGTCTGTGGCAAACCATTTATTTATCAGCAGGAGCAAAAAACAGCAGCAGCTTATTTTAAAGAGACATCCTGTTAAGTTAACTTTCTCCATAGCTATATGATAAGTAAGAAAATGTCCACTAAGCAATAATAGAAAGAACCTATTTTCCGATATTTAGCAGCAGATAATACTTTATACCTCACTTGTAATTAAGAATAAATGGTCTTTAATTCAGTTCCAAGAAAGCCAAGTTGGCCTGAAGAAAACAAGTGTTTGTGGCTGGTGTAAAGGTAGCCACCTAGCCAATAGCAGTGCAGCGTGTGTATTTGTAAACCTCCCTCCTGATGCCTTGACAGAGCAGCCTAAAGTGACATGTCAGTATGGGGACTTAGGCAATGTGGCATTGTAGGCCACTTATCGGGGTCTACTCTGGGCCATGGTACTGAGAGTTGTAGGCCACTTATCAGGGTCTACTCTGGGCCATGGTACTGAGAATTGTAGGCCACTTATCAGGGTCTACTCTGGGCCATGGTACTGAGAGTTGTAGGCCACTTATCAGGGTCTACTCTGGGCCATGGTACTGAGAGTTGTAGGCCACTTATCGGGGTCTATTCTGGGCCATGGTACTGAGAGTTGTGGGCAAGTCTTAGCCTGAACGGCATGGAATAACACAGATTAAAATGGCCAAAGTAACCAAATCAGTGGAGGCTCTCTTCACTGGATCACTGCAATTGTCATAAACGTGGTCAGCACAGATGCTCTAAACTACTGCCTAACTTGTGGTAAATGGAGTTTTTGGTCTCCTAAGGTAACATAAAGTATACAAGTCACTATGCAGAAGTTCAATATGCTCAAGACAGCTGTTTGTGTTTATCTGAAGGTTGACTGCGCACTGAGATGGCAAAGTAAGCTACAGTAGCCTAGTTCTTGTTAAGATTTCGAGAGCTCTGTCCAGGGATGAAAAAGTTTCTCTTTGACATTATTCACAGAATACAAGCAGCATAATGACAGTTGTAGATGCTTCATAATATGTCATTTTTAAAAGAGGTGGCGGGGACGTTGAACAAGAGTTCCTCGCGCCTGAGACGTGAGTGTGGTGCAGGGTGGGGTGGGGTAAAAAATCATGTGATGTGAAGAAAACCGAGGAGCGCCACTTTGCCAAAGCCTTCGCTAATCTGGGACATGTGTGACATTTTTTCTTCACAAAAAAATAAAGGAGAATTCTAAAACTTTAAATGTGTGATTAATTGTGATTAGCTTAAATTTTCTAATGTTACTAACTTGATTCATTTTTTTGATCAATTCACAGAACTATATTAGACACGTCTCTGCCTGCCTGTAATGTAAAACTAGCTCTATACTTGTGTCTAAGAATTTATTTATGTATGTATTTTAGCATGATGACCACCCATGGCACACAAACATAAACATACATTATAATTAAATCCATGATTAATGCTGTCTGAGTCCTGGCATGAACAACACATGATTTGGTGCTTTAAACAGGCAAAATGTTTCACAGGCGCAGGTCTCATTGGCTGGACAGACAACCAGATGATGATACTTCCACTTCCACTGTTGATACCACTTCCACTGTGCCTCCTCATAACAGCAATGAGTAAGTTTTGTTAGACCCATTTGGTAAGACTTTATTTGAAGGTGTCTACATAAGAGTGACCGGAGCTGGTCATAAACATGACATGACATGTATCATGAACACTGATGACACCTAACTTGTGTTTATGACTGCTGTCATTAAGTTGTTAAGTTGCTGTCATTCGGTTTTTGTGTGGGATGCAGACATTACATAAACCCAATGACTTGAGACTTGAGTTCCTGTCCTTTATTTCTTTTGGAATGTCTTTTTTCTTAGGAAAGTTCCTTTCCCAGTAAATGATCTGGAAATATTTTATAATAACACCTGCCTTCCTGTAAGCGCAAGTGGATTTGGATTCTCTTAAAAATCACTGTTTTCTTTTCCTCATGACGTTTTCCAACAATGTCAAGGTGGGTGGTGAAAGAAGGTAGAAGAGTCTATTTGTAAAGACATTGACAGTGATGACATTGTATATACCTTAATATACTATTGCATTTTATTCAGACTGCATTTCATTGCTGTGACATACAAAAGTCAGCTATTTCAGGAATATTTACCATTGCTGTGTCCTCGTGCTAGGTGTGTGTGTGGTAGCCGTTCTAGAAAAGCAATAAGCTCCTTGAGTCTCCTCTGAATTAATGCCCTTTGTAGTGCACCACTTTCCTGTAGATCAACTACATTGGATGATCTTGTTTTGTGTGCAGGTGTTCATCACCTGCTCAGTCATCCTGTGTAAGGCAGTGCCTGACAGCAGATGCTCCCACAGCTTCAAATCTAAAATCAGCACACCCAATCAGCAAGACGGGGGCTCACAATCAGACTTCCACATACTACATTTCCCATGGTCCCCTGCGCCTCAGACGGGACATGGCCTGCACAGGTACTAACTCACTGATTTATGAAACTATTTAAAGCAGCACTACTTACATTCTGAGCAATTTAATACATAACCAGAGTGGAATTTTTAAATATCATCCCTCACAGAAACAACCAACATTGTTCGTTGGTCTAAAAAAAAAATCTTTACTTTCTGTTTTGCAGGGGCCCAAACCACTGTTATACACAAAATCAGAGAGTCAAAGGTTAAATATGAGCCAGTGCCATTTCCAACAATTTGAGAAGGCTGGCTTTCAATAAGCAAATAGTGGATTGCTTATGTTATCCACCTTTAAATTGCTTTCCCCACCTGGCAACATTTGACGCTGTTTAGGTTAATTTACCAGTTTCATAGTCACTTTGATAGTGGTTTTTTTTCAAATTATAGACATCATTTATAAAAAAAGAAAAGGTCACTTTGATAGTTGCTGTATTGGCCTGAATATCAGATGACATAACATTTTTTATGTTAAACTGATGTTAAACCTAAACAAGGAAACAGGTCATAATCAGACAACACTTCTCATATGTGTTTAATTCAGTTTTATTTTGCAAGTTATTAATGTTAAACAGTTTTCTGCAGCAATGCTTCTCCACTTCTCCTCGCATTTTAGTCATTAACCAGACTTGCCATCTGTATCTATCAGTGCTGATCAAACATCAGTGTTTTTTTACATGCAGCACTAGTTACTATTGCAAAGGATGGTTGAAAATCAGTTACTCTGCGGACATGAACAAACCAAATAAATGATGGTAACACCTGACCTGGTGGGTGATTGCATAACACATTCATAAACACTTATATGTAGAATACATGTACAATATATTCATCAATGCTTTATTAAGTGTTTCTGCTTATGTTTGCTTATGTTTGCTTCATTAAGTGTTTCTGCTTATGTGTGTTTATGCTAATGGTTCTTAGCAGACACTCTAAAGTGACACACAAGACAAACCAGTACTGTATATTAAAAGTAAACAGTGCTTTGCTGAAATTTACTAGGTGAAATAAACATTTAGGTAAAAATAGGAGCATAACTAGTTATAGAGATAGATAACATTTGAAATGGTCAAAAACTCTGGATCATCTCCAAAGGTATCACAGCACATGCAGAGAGTCCAGCCAACACTTCAATAATTGCCCAAGAAACACTGAAAGAAGACCTTTTAGGTAAGATTCAAACCAACTCAGAGCATTTCCAGAAATTCCTAATCCAGATATTGAGAGAAAAATATTATGGTCCACAGAGTGAAATGCTGCAGACAAGTCAAGTAGAATGAAAACCGATGACTTGGCTGAAGCTTCAGCATCTTTCAGTAAAGTTATGACCTAACATTCATAAACTAAGTTACATAACTATAGTAACAATAGTATCTACTCCCCCAGCGCCGTCCCTCAATAACACCGGGAAGATATGTGTTCATTCAAGTCTGCCCTGCAGAAGAAGGGCCAAACCAACTGTCAATATTTGTAGTTGACTGCAAAGGGAGACTATTTTTTGACTACTACTTGATACATTATGAAACATTTATGTACAGTTTCATGAATGTCCTGTGTACCAAATGTATGTACCAAAATTACTTATGAATATTCCCAGAACACACAGAACATCTTATGACACTCACACCCACTCACACCCACCTCAGTGGTTGAGTGTTTTTTAAATACTTTGGAGTCACCCTGGACAACAAACTGATCAACACATCAATGACAAACACACACGCCACTGTCAGAATCTGCCATCCAAAAACTCAAAGCACTTTACATTGCATCTGGACATTAAACTGAGTTTTGATCAATACGTCACTGATTAACACAGTCACCACCCACAGACTCTGTCATATACAAACTCAAAGCACTTTGTATTGTCTCCTGTCGCCTGCTGCTTTTGTGCAAGAGCGTAGTCTGTCCTATTATCCTCTATTGTTTCCATGGCTTCTTCAATATGCTAACAGCCACTAATGAACAAGCTCACCTGCCACCGAGGGACAAACTCGTGAACACATATACACATATACGTGAACACATATACACATATACGTGAACACATATACGTGAACACATATATGTGAACACTGCGCTTGGACCATCTGCCACTGACTTTTCAGACATCAACAGTAAAGCCACTAACAGTAGGGCACCGAACATCACAACTTATCCTTGGAAGAACCTTGACCTGTTCGTCACATAAATTCTAGACTTTAGATATAGATCTCTGGCCTGTAAAAATGTATGCTTTGCCAGGTATTTTGTATCTCTGCCTCTACAACATCTTGGAAGAATGTTCCCCACTGGCGATTTCTATGGATAAGGCTTAGTGCTGTCAAAATGTATGTGTTAATTGTGACAACTAATCTGGGGTAATCTGGGGTCTTGCTAACTGTCAGTAATATTGTGTTCAGAGTGGAAATTATTCAAATTAAACAATTGTACTGGAATTCTGCTTTTTGGGGGGGTGTTATTGTTTAATTAGTTTTCTTTTTTTGACAGCCTCTATCTATGTATGTTTTGTCTAAGGGAATGTTTGCAGTTAAGGTGTCAATGTGCTTATGTTATATGTATGTAGGTTTATGAGGCTTTGGGGAAGACTGTGGCTATCGATTTCTATTGTGAACAATAAAGCTATGCATGTATACATGACACTCTGTGGAGCTGAGAATATGCTCATGAACGTATACATAACTCTTCATGGAGCTGAGATGAATGAAATGTTAATCCTGTTGGTATTATAAACACATATACCCCCCCTTTACTCAACTGCTTAATGAAGAAAACAATTACGTGTTCTTCATATCTGCCTACTGTGACAGTTATATCTTGGAGAGGAGTTCATATTGGGTCATTTGGCTTTGTCTATGAATAGATGGCTGTGCTTGTGCATTACTTGGACAGCCATTCAGCATATATAGGCTGCGCTTGTGCATTACTTGGACAGCCATTCAGCATATATAGGCAGCGCTTGTGCATTACTTGGACAGCCATTCAGCATATATAGGCAATATATTTCTTGGCAAGGAGACTAAGAGCATCAAACCAACGAGCTAATGACAAGGAACGGGTGAGGGATGGAAACAACAAGCAGGCAAACCAGAGACAAATCTGGCAATTCTGTGATATTATTATATATATATATGTGTGTGTATGTGTGAGTGTGTGTGTGTGTATATGGCTTACATTAGCCTTAGTATTTTGCAGATATTTCACCATTTAAAGCATGCCAGTACAAATATCATGATAGAATGATGATCATGATCATGATAGAATCATGAAGGTGGGATACTGTATGACTTTACAGTGTTTTATTCTATGTCCTATGCTATGAATGGGGGTGCAGTAGACATCAGGCTGCATCACAATCCTCTCTCATGCTGGCCTGGGTGCTGATGACAGACAGGGGTCTGAGAACAACATCTGATGCGGAAGAGAAATGATTTGTTTTGGAGTGGGGAGGAGACAATGCAGAAATTTGATGAGGCCGTATTACTTGAGAACCGGTTTATGCTATGCTACACACAATTGAAATCAGTAGGATCTCCTGTTTATTAAGATATGCAATAAACCATATTTGAGTAAAGCGATCATGAAATATTTCACCGAGAAGAAAGGGTATGATATGGACGCAAAGCTGTATCAGTATTAGCATATTTGTGTAAATCAAAAGCAAAATTATTTGCAAACGGTCATCACTGCGACTAGTGGGTAACATCGTTGTAAAGCTCAGGTTTGTTGTGAAGTGCAGTTTCACGATATCATTTCTTTTTTTCTTGACATTCAGTTATTTCAATCAAAATCTGATGATCAGATGTGCCGCACAAATCAAAGTTTCTTTCTTGTAATTCTTTTAGTTCTGCCTTAATTTTACAACAGTAAATCGGATATTACTAAAGCACCTACTTAGGTCTGCCATTGAGCTTGTGCACGATCAGATAATCCTGTTGATTTAAGTCTTGTTTAAGTAAAAAGTAGAAGAAAGAAATTTTTCCATTTGCAGGATTTGACTGCAATATCTGTCTGCCTGTTATAGGCCCACTGATGTGCAGAGAGAATGGCATTGTTATTATAAACCTCCAGGGGACTCAGGTTCTCCCAAAGCACATTATTACAATGAGGCGACTGTCTCTGAACTCTCTCTGCCTCTCCTGTCCACAGGTTTGCCCATGAACAGCTATGGTTTGTACTAAACCTTGTTTCTCAGCTGTACACAGGCACAGGGTTTACTTTGGAGGAGGATCTATCCTTTAAATTACATTACATTATGTTGAGAATTTACTCTGTAAACTGAGGGTAAAGCTGTGTTTTTATTTTGGAAATACATCCTGCTTTATCCAACTAGCAAGCAAAAGCCTGGCTAAATCCACTTTTTTGCCAGTCTTGGATTATGGTGATGTGTTTTATAGACCCTAGACTCTGTGTATCATTCTGTGCTGTGAGATTCATCATGCAAGCAAGTTACTCCACCCATCCTGTTTACTGCATGAAATGGTTGGTTGGTCCTCACTTTTATATCAAGACATAAATACTGGCTAATCTTTGTGTATATAGCAATAACTGGTTTACCTTCTTATGAATCTGCCCTTTTAATATCCAGTAGATCTCAGTACAGTCTATGGTCAATTAATTCAATTTAATTAAAAAAAACACACATGGCTACAGTCCGTGAACATGCTGACTGCTGTTTAAATGAGACTGTAGTCTAATCTAGTAGACTCTACTCAAGAGAGATGTTGCCTTGTTTCACACGCGATCCCAATCAAATGCTGATGATGGCCTAGGGCTGGAAATCAGTATGTGTTGAGGGACATGGTCCAATCTGTCACATAAAAAAACTGAGAGTGCAATTTTTTGTACTATTTTGAAGTTCCTTGTAGCTCAAACAACCAAAGGTAGTTTGGTTTGGCGCACCTGTTTCGTGGTGACTTGATGTTTCATTCAAGAGGCACGGCAGACCTGAAATTGTAGTTCTGTTATTTAGATGTTTCAAGCTAATGGTTGCTTCGTGGCTGTAGAGTGCTATTTTTTACCAAACTGATGCTTGAAAACAAACCCACTGCTTTGCCTACTCACATATTTTCATAGCAATTGCCTGCAAACACTGGTGACTGAGAAGGGAATGGTGTTGAATTTATGAAACTAGCAGTTGAGTGTTGACATGAACTATTGTTGACAAGCTAGACCTGGGTGTGCATAAGACATGAAAAATAAGAACACAAAACATTGTGCACGCATTGTACATTCTAGAAGGTTTAACATAGCGGAAATAATCAGTAATAGTCCGGAAGAGCAACGAAGCCACAAAATACCAAATCTCTGAGATTGCAGAACTGCATTTTAGCCCTTCACACATTTTTATCATGTACATCTCAGATGTATTTGGTGCAATAAATCCTTGTCCAATGCTAAATTGACATGGGGATAGTTGAGTACTCGTTGTTTTATGATGGGCTAAGATAATAATCTAAATCTAATCTATCTGTTGTATGATGGGCTAAGAATAATGTAAATCTCATCTAAATCTAATGCTAATGCTCAGATCTGGGAAGACAGAGAGGTTGTCAGGTAAACTTGGGTAGAAGTTCAGCATTTCATTTCAGTTACAGCATTTGAGTCAAATGGTAAATCCTCCCAGGTGTCGTGCTGAGGATGCTGAACTTGACAGGTTTCCCTTAAACTGTCTTTGAGCACATCTACAATTTGCCTTTCTGTTGCATGTACATGAAAGCACTGTTGAACACAATGCTTTGCTCAGGCTCATTTCTCCAGGTCTTAGTGAAATGCAGTGTCACAATTGATTGGAAGATTGTATCATCCAGGACTGCCAAGTTAAAGTGCCATGGCTGAAGCATGCTGACATTTACTGATATATTTTAATTGAAAGAATCTGAAAACAACCAACAGTGATAACTAAACTAACTAACTAAACTAACTAACCTTTCTTTTCTTTCCTTTTATTCTCTTTCTTGTTTTAGTGGTTTTGACACTCAACAGAATTTTTTACAGCCTTGTAATCAAACGTCATTATGGCCCCCAAATTTGAGGATAATTTTCAGTTTTTTGAGACTCTTGTTCTTAAACCTGCTCCAAATTCTTATCACAATTCTCTTACCTGTTGATATACAGTTTGCCATGTGGGAGTTTAGAAGTCATGAGATATTACACAGAGAAGAATGGGTATGACGTGGACATGAGGCTGTATTGATTGTGACATTAATTTGGATTTAAATTCAACTCTTGCAATTTTCTCGCAAACTGAAACTAGCGACTAGCGCTGTTGGAAAGGTCTGGTTATCCAATTTCACATGAAATGCAGTGTGGCTGGCGGTCTCAAAGGGTTAATCCTACTAGATCTTAGTGCTGCCTTTGACACTCTTCACCATGACATCCTATTACACAGGCTCGAAGACACGATAGGTATCATAGGTATAAGACTCTGCAATACTAGCCTGGTTCAAATCTTACCTCTCCGGTCGTTTCCATACTATGCAGATGACACGCTTACCTTACCCATACCTTTCCATGAGGCCTAATGACTGTATGCCAATGACTAAATTTGATGCTTGCCTTGAAGACAATAAAACCTGCATAACTAATAATTTCTTATGTTTAAGCTCAAATGAAACTTAAGTTATGATGATAGGCCCTAAACAGCTGAATGACATTTCACCTCACCACCAAAACTTACTCAGCGGCCTTTCACTCTCATTTAACCCAAAAGTTACAAATCTTGAGGCCTCTCTCTGAATAGTCGTGTATTTTCAGAAACATCCTTTTTCAACAAACAAAATATCGCCAAGGTTAGAAAGTTCCTATTCTTTTTAGGATGCTGTAAAATTAATACATGCATTTGTTACTTCCAGACTTGATTGTTGATGTTATTTAATGTTCTGTTTTCTGCTTCTATGTTAATGTTTTTTGGATTCATCTGTCATAATCTGTCTGAAATGCAAGTATTCATTTCAAGCCTAATAGTGTACGTTGTAACTGTTGTGGATTTGGAGAAAATGTACTTGCGTTGCAATGAAGCAATAAAACAGACATGATTTGCCAGAAGAACTGTGTCACCACTGATCTCTTCATGTAACCTGTCCTACAGCATTTTATCTCTGTTCCTCCTGTCGTGCAAGTGTTTGAATGAGTGACATGACTCTGCGGTAGAGGAATGAATCATCATCCCAACAATAAAAGACTTTTTTATTATGAAAATATTATAAATTCTGAAGTAGGGAGTTGTCTGTTTTTTAAATGCAAATTGTGAACACTCCTCTTGAGTTGCTTGTATATATTAATGCCAGAGTGAGTTAGTGTTGCCAGTGCACTTTGAGGCACAGGCATGTCATATCCTGTGCTGAACACCTCAACTCAGTCCTTGAGGTTTCCTGATTCAAACCCTGATCAACTGTTTTGGTAAGGGTCATACTTGTCTGTGTTTGAATGTTACATTTTTGTGATTGACTGAATTTTTAATTTTAGACTTGTTGATTTATTGATCTTAAAGAACACACAAGGCTTATGGTTCAGCTCATGTCAGTTTAGACGGGTTAATGCATTATGTTAATCATTTCATGTCGGTCCTCTACTTTACTTCACTGAAGATTAAGTGTGTGTGTATATGTGGGTGTGTGCCTGTTCAGTAATCACAAATGGGTAAAATGCAAAATAAAGACATGAAGACCAAGAAAGCTGAAATAAAAGAAATATAAATTAATTACAGTAAAGTTGTACTAATGTATTTTAAAAAGTATTGGCACCCCCTACAGTTAGTAAAACTTGAAATGCATGAAAAATAAATTATGTTGTGCTTTCACAGGAGCAAATCAGAAGTTTTGAAGATCAAAAGAACCAAAACAGATAATGATGAATCCACTAACTATCCCACTGTGTGTTCTCATAGTGGTGACAATGAGTACGTTATTGATATTATAAAGATGTCATTTGTGTTTACACTTTGCAAGTTTCCTTTTCTTATTATACACAACATAGTGGCCCAATAGCAAATTACTTCATCAAGTCATTGTGGGATGAGTTTGTATCATGAATTGTGTCTTTTTGGGTCCTTGTGTTTGCCCAACAGGTGTGCATACCACTGCACAGGGTAAGAGCACTACTTTTATACCTCCTACTACAGTCTGTGAGATTTTTATGCTACATTTTACCTGATTGCCTTTTTCAAACTAATCATGCCACTGCACCACATAAGGAGTTGAACTTGTAGTATGAGACTCTTTATTCTACCTTCAGATAGATTTGTTTCATTCTGTGTGAGATGTGGATGAGCAGATGGTTTGGGGGTGCTGCAGATGGTTTGTAGGCTATTATATTTATATTTATGCATTTAGCAGACAATGCCACATTCCTTTTTCAATTCAAAGAAAATAGTGAAAACTTTAGCCAGTTGAAGCATTTTTATTTTGCATTACAGCTGTGCTCTTTAAAAAATAGTTCTTGCCTTCCAGCACCATTACATACACTTGTAATTCCTTCAGGAATTACATCACTAATTTTTATTGTCTATTCATTTGGTTGATGCTTTAATCCTTGATGAAGTTCTTTGACAGATGTCAATTATTACAGGGTCAGTCTATTCATACAACATGCATTTTTGCAGGCTAAATATATAAGGTTTAAAATGTCTTCACTGCTGGACTAATGTATCTGGTTGATTTCTGGAGACAAACGACAGTACTTGCTACAGCATATGCTGAAGTAAGCACATTCAGGAGACGGTCTGAATACCCTAAAAAAAGTTACATTGCAGGTGCAGCTATTTCTCTGAGTAGAACTTCGATGACAGAAAACAAAAAGTGCAGCACTGTTTACCTGACGGTTTGTCCATCCAGTATGCAGCGCTGTGCTTTTTGTCTGTGTTTTAGTCAGCATCTAAATCTACCAAATGATAGTGATATTATGTGACGCCTCATGCTTCAGTCCAGCAGATATTTATATTTAGCCACAACCACATCTTTGTCTACATCCTCTGTAGGTTGTACAAAATCCACTTCCCAGACAAAGCCAGGTAAGAGTATTTGAGCAAGTGTAGTACTATTTACATTGTGATTTTGTGCTTTTTTTCTGTCTAGGAGAATTCAGCAAATCTTTAAACTCCACATACCCATTCAGATCACACAAATACCTGGAGTTTTATTTGGCATTGTTGAGGTGGCAAAAACTCCTCTCTCCATGGAATTACTCTGTTGAGAAATAAGCTGTAATTGGCTCAATTTCAGAAGGACCAGAGAAAATTTGGTTGATTGATAAATGCAGTAAATCGACTGAAAAAAACTGCATTTGACTCATAAATGATAACCCCATATAACAGCGGTATCCATATAAATGATGTACACTTCAGTGATCTTATGAATCGTCAGTGACTTAGTTATCTGAAAGCTTGGTCAAAAGCATAATTCGCTGAATAACAAAAATAGCTGAGCTCTAAAAACATTCATTGAAAAATAATCTCAGTCAAATAAATGACACTGAAAAACACAATCACCCATAACACAGCTAAATCTTGTGTAATATGCTCTTCAGCTTCTGCAGATATTGCCTTCCTTCTGGATGGATCTAGCAGTGTGCAACCAGATCAGTTCCTCGTCATGTTGGAGTTTACGAAGGATGTGATCAAAAGTCTTCTGCCATATGACTCCCAAGTGAGCCTTAGTCCTCCCAATTCAACATTATTTTTGGGGCTTCAAAAGCTCTAAACAAACTGTCTACATGTCCATGTACGTCTTCAGTGTTGTTATGCTGTTCTCTGAAGATTTGTACTCTTGGTCTCCACAGTTTGCCATTGTCCAGTACTCCGATTCTGTCTCCTATCACTCCTACTTCAATACATTTGACAGAACAGCATTTCAGAGTCAAGTGGACGGCATCACCCAGCTAACTGGAGGCACATACACAGCCTATGCTATCAGCCAAGTTGTGTAAGTCTTAAATGAAATCTTTGTGCAGTCTCATGATACCTTGGTCTAAACATTTGTCATTTGCCATGTAATTACACTAATCTCCAAAGGAATAATAACAACACTAATGCCTTCACTAATAAAAAATAACACTAATGCCTTCACTAATAAATAAGTGCCTATCTAGCCAATATGGCTTAACTTGATCCTAGCCTTTATCTGTTTCAGCTGACCAGACTTTTACCGCCAACTTTGCCAGTATGCCCTACTCTGAATGCTTTCTGGGAGTTTATCACTTATGTATATCACTCACTTTTACATATTTCATGGCTAATAATTAATCTATATTTGTTATTAATGAGGAACCTGATAATATATGACCATTGGAGGTAAATAGGAAATAACTCCAATCTGCACAGGGAAAATGTGTTTGATTCTTCTGCTGGAGCAAGAGCTGATGCCAAGAGGTTCCTCATTGTCGTGACCGATGGGAAGTCCACTGATGCTACAGACTATCCTACCTCCGCAACGCGGGCTGATGCAAAAAACATCACCAGATACTCTCTAGGGGTATGAGTCTCCTTACTCTTTTTCATTTTTTCCCACACCACTTTGAAGAACAGCTTCTCAAGCTATTCATCTGTATGTGGGGTCCCTGAGGATCTGACCATGGTGGTATTTTCTTACCGGTAACACTTTCTATGCACACAGTATTAATAAAACATTATAAATGCATTCATAAAGGGTTATAATACATTCATAAAACCTTATAAAGAATTAGTATTCTTAACTGTTTATACATTCTCATGACGGTACTCATAAGGCATTATAATGTTATCATATAAGCCTTTACAACTTACAACACTATAAGCTTCTTTGGCATTTTGATACAAGGAAAACCTACCACTTTACTTATCTCATAAGCACAGTCTTTAGAATGCATGAACAGCTATGAACACTGATAACATTGGCTTTATGAACGCATTATAATCCTTTATGAATGTGTTTATAATACTTGATAAATACCTTACACACCAAGTTGACTTGAAGGAATACTTTTGGATAACTTGTCACAATCAAATGTAGGATTGTCGGTGAGGTCAGCTGATATGTCCCTGCTGCTTGTCTAGCTCAGTGTATTTTGTCTCATCATTTTGTCTCATAATCTCTGTAATGTTTTGTTTTTTTAATTTCTCAAAATGTTAATGGCATTCTATCTTTTCCAGGTCTCCCTCAAAAACAGATTTTCAATGTCACAGGACTTTATGGTTACATAAATGATAATTAATTAAAGATCCTTATATGTGACAGATTGGTGCTGCCTTCACTGATCAGTCATCACAAAACAAACTCAAGGCCATTGCATCTAAACCAGAATCAAACCATCTCTTTCAAGTGAACAACTTTGGAGGGCTCAGCCAAATAATCTTGGAACTGCAAAAGAAAGTCTTGGTTGCACAAGGTACTTATTCAAATTTAGATTAATCAGCACACTAAACAATTGAAAATTTGACCCTAAAAAGGGACAATGGTGTTTTCTTCCAAACAAAGATCAGTAGCACTTGATCTATGATCCCAGTATTCATAAAGCATTATAAATGCATTCATATGGGTTATAATGCATTCATAAACCATGGAACCTTGGAACATTAGTATTCATTACTATAAGCCTCATAAGCCTTTGCAACTTGAAGTGTCACAAAGCCCTATAAGCTTCTTTGGCCTTTTGATACCAGGGAAACATACCACTTATGGTCTGTAATTGTGCCTTATTGATTTTCATGAGTAATTATGTATTCGTCTCACATAACTTAGAGTATGCACTGAGCGCTTCTAACTCCTCATTATTTGGAATGCAATGGCGTATTTAAACACTGTGTTTGTGACATTGTGACACTTCAAGTTGTAAAGGCTTACAAGATCCTAATGCCTTATTAGCACAGGCGTTCTAATGTGTAAAGAGTATAAGACTTTATCAATACATTACAACCATTTATGCATGTGTTTATGATGCTTTATGAATACTGTGTTCATAGAAAGTGTTACCAAAAGATTTAAAAAGTCAACAGCCAAATGCCAGCTCCCATGGTCTGTCACATTGAGATCCCAGAGTCCATGTATATATATATATCGTAGTTTCCAATAAAACCTGCATATTGTTTACTTTCAGCCATTCCTCACATTTTTTAAGTCACTCTGTTACCGTGACGACCCCTGGAGGTTAAAAGCATAGCAACCATGTTCATTTGCAAGGAAAACACTAGAGAACTGATCTAACTCATATTTGGCCGACAACTGTTCATTACAATTGTCTGACAACTTTTGTCACTAGATTTTTGTCATTGTTACTGACAACATTATATTTGTCTACAGGTGTGATCAGAAACTGTCCAAACCAAGGTAAGAGAATTTGTGCACATTCACCATATCAGTAGATTATAGTAAAGCAGAACTATAGTAAATATGAGACACTTAGATGCTGTGTTCAAAACAGTTAACTCTCAATGTAACCCTTCTACCCTGTACGACTTTAAGCATTAGAGAAGCATGCTCACACACTGACACACAGTGGACATGGCAGTTTTTTTCCTTTTCTATGTGTATATCGTTGCTTTGAATTTTTACTTTGTTTGTTGAAATGGGTTGAGTGCATGAAGTTATGAGATGTGTATTAAGGTTTAAACATGTACACGAGATATTCCTTCATCAGCTACCATCTGTCTGTCTACAGGGTACCAAACTTGTTCGCTCACAAATGCACCTCAACTCACAGTAACTCAAGGTAAGAGTTTTTATGCATTTCAGCACACATGTACACCACATCAGACTGAACACTGTAGAACACTACCACAATTTCGGCCAATATTTAGATACTCTTGCCTATTCAGTAAAAGAAGAAAAAATAATGCCAGGAGAAAAATAGCTAAACTAGCATGGAGTATCATGCACTTTGACAACCTCCATACCTAACATTACCTTGTTGTAAACATGATCTCTCTAGCACAATGAATTAAAAAAATTAATCGATACCCAAGCTCACATATTATGAATTATTTCTGTTTAGCGATCATCCATAGAGTAGTTTTGCCTAATTTTATCTTCCGTCTTCTGACCCTCGTGTTGAGCACTGGACTAAAACATTGTTTTTGTGAGGAGAAAATTCATGCTGAACAATCAGCCCTGTCCTCCCTGTCCTCCCTGTCCTAGACTGCAAATCTTGATTTATCTTGGTGAAATGAGCAAACTACAAAAACCGGTTATAATAATCCAGACTATTTTTCCCTCTGCAGAGGCTGCAGACATTGTCTTCCTTCTAGATGGATCTGGCAGTGTGACTTCAGCCCAGTTCTTGATCATGAAAGAGTTTGTGAAGAACGTGACCAGAGTTCTTCTGCCATATGACACCCAAGTGAGTCAAACCCCTGTCTGTTTGTAAATAAGGTCATTTTGTATGGTCCAGTTTGTATGAACCCACAACCTCACGGAGTTGAGCATTCTAGCCAAGTGACGGAAAGGGCCTGGCTCATGAGGCTCTGGAGATGTTGGGTCGGAAGGCTTACTAATGCTCTACACACACAACTAGGCTAGCTGGCATCCGTTTGATGTTACAATATCATTGGGCCTCATTCATCTATATCTTGCTGAGAATTTTTGAAATTTCTTTCCTAAGTCCAAATAAAAGATTTAAATTCTATATTTTACAACTGCAGAATTGATGAAAATGCAACAACCAATTGTTTTGCATTAAAAAGGCACTCAAAGTATGGGTGCTCTTGAGTGTGCATACAGTTTGTTTTTACCTATGGCCAAATGCTGGCTAAGAGAGCACTGGTGAATCTTCTTGAAAACTGTGTAAGTGGGGTTAAAGACATTTCTTCATAATATTTGGTGAATGAGGCTTATTGTTTATTTGTGGTGAATACTATGAATAGACTATCTAGATATCTGTGTATTTTGTCCTTGCGATGCCATCTTCTAAGCATGTATTACTTTGTTTTCACAGTTTGCCTACGCGCAGTACTCTGACTGGCTGACCAAACATGTGAGCTTCAACCAGTTTAATAGAGCCGGATTTGAAAGTCAGGTGGACAGTATCAGCCAGAGAGGAGGAGGCACATACACTGGATATGCCGTTGGGAAAGTTGTGTAAGTTTCACGTGAACGCTTGTGCAGTCTAGCAGATACCTTTTTTAAATATAGTTTTAATGTTTTACCTGCATTGTTAGGCTCCTGCATCAGACTCTCTCCATGAACAATTATTCTATTCAATTCAATTATATTTACAATATCCAGCACTAGAATCAATACAATTTATGGAATCGTCTCGTGTCGCTTTACAGACGCAATTACCTCTTCTCCCGACTTCTTCGAACTGCAAAGACTATGGAGTTTATAACTCTAGCATATGAGCTAATTATCAATGGATCATAGTCTGTTGTTATTGAGTCCTTATGTCCTTATGGTATCTGATCACAATGAATGTATACGTATGTACATAGAGACGATATGTTTGACGCTTTTGCTGGAGCAAGATCTCAGGCAAAGAAGATCCTCATCATCATCACAGGTGGGGAAACCTATGATGCCTCAAAATATCCTGCCGTCACAGCACAGGCTGATGGAAAGCAAGTTACCAGATATGCTCTTGGGGTATGTAGTGTTAGACCCATGCTGTTACTCAGAGCAACAGCGCAGGAACTCCATTTTTTTTTATCGGAAAGACATTTCCTGGTTAAATAAATAAATGGATCGTTACTAAATAAATACATAGAAATTCTCGGCAACACTTTATATTGACAGGTTGGCAGTGCCTGGACCAGTTCAACAGCACAAGCTCAGCTCAATGCCATTGCCTCTCAACCATCATCAGACCACGTGTTTAGAGTCAACAGCTTTGATGCACTAGTCAATATTACTAACGCCTTGGAACAGAAACTCCTGACTGCACAAGGTATGTGCAGATTTACAGTAATGAAACCTACTGCAATATCACTTACCACCAAGTATGACACATTTTTGGCCCACCTAAAAGCGAATCATAGTGTTTTGCCTGAAACAGAAGCTAACTAGCTATCAGTCTAGAGTGACACATTTGTAAAGTGTCTTCACTGCTGGACTAATGTATCTGGTTGATTTATAGAGACAAACGACAGTACTTGCTACAGCATATGCTGAAGTAAGCACATTCAGGAGACGGTCTGAATACCCTAAAAAAAGTTACATTGCAGGTGCAGCTATTTCTCTGAGTAGAACTTCGATGACAGAAAACAAAAAGTGCAGCACTGTTTACCTGACGGTTTGTCCATCCAGTATGCAGCGCTGTGCTTTTTGTCTGTGTTTTAGTCAGCATCTAAATCTTCCAAATGATAGTGATATTATGTGACGCCTCATGCTTCAGTCCAGCAGATATTTATATTTAGCCACAACCACATCTTTGTCTACATCCTCTGTAGGTTGTACAAAATCCACTTCCCAGACAAAGCCAGGTAAGAGAATTTGAGCAAGTGTAGTACTATTTACATTGTGATTTTGTGCTTTTTTTCTGTCTAGGTGAATTCAGCAAATCTTTAAACTCCACATACCCATTCAGATCACACAAATACCTGGAGTTTTATTTGGCATTGTTGAGGTGGCAAAAACTCCTCTCTCCATGGAATTACTCTGTTGAGAAATAAGCTGTAATTGGCTCAATTTCAGAAGGACCAGAGAAAATTTGGTTGATTGATAAATGCAGTAAATCGACTGAAAAAAACTGCATTTGACTCATAAATGATAACCCCATATAACAGCGGTATCCATATAAATGATGTACACTTCAGTGATCTTATGAATCGTCAGTGACTTAGTTATCTGAAAGCTTGGTCAAAAGCATAATTCGCTGAATAACAAAAATAGCTGAGCTCTAAAAACATTCATTGAAAAATAATCTCAGTCAAATAAATGACACTGAAAAACACAATCACCCATAACACAGCTAAATCTTGTGTAATATGCTCTTCAGCTTCTGCAGATATTGCCTTCCTCCTGGATGGATCTAGCAGTGTGCAACCAGATCAGTTCCTCGTCATGTTGGAGTTTACGAAGGATGTGATCAAAAGTCTTCTGCCATATGACTCCCAAGTGAGCCTTAGTCCTCCCAATTCAACATTATTTTTGGGGCTTCAAAAGCTCTAAACAAACTGTCTACGTGTCCATGTACGTCTTCAGTGTTGTTATGCTGTTCTCTGAAGATTTGTACTCTTGGTCTCCACAGTTTGCCATTGTCCAGTACTCCGATTCTGTCTCCTATCACTCCTACTTCAATACATTTGACAGAACAGCATTTCAGAGTCAAGTGGACGGCATCACCCAGCTAACTGGAGGCACATACACAGCCTATGCTATCAGCCAATTGTGTAAGTCTTAAATGAAATCTTTGTGCAGTCTCATGATACCTTGGTCTAAACATTTGTCATTTGCCATGTAATTACACTAATCTCCAAAGGAATAATAACAACACTAATGCCTTCACTAATAAAAAATAACACTAATGCCTTCACTAATAAATAAGTGCCTATCTAGCCAATATGGCTTAACTTGATCCTAGCCTTTATCTGTTTCAGCTGACCAGACTTTTACCGCCAACTTTGCCAGTATGCCCTACTCTGAATGCTTTCTGGGAGTTTATCACTTATGTATATCACTCACTTATACATATTTCATGGCTAATAATTAATCTATATTTGTTATTAATGAGGAACCTGATAATATATGACCATTGGAGGTAAATAGGAAATAACTCCAATCTGCACAGGGAAAATGTGTTTGATTCTTCTGCTGGAGCAAGAGCTGATGCCAAGAGGTTCCTCATTGTCGTGACCGATGGGAAGTCCACTGATGCTACAGACTATCCTACCTCCGCAACGCGGGCTGATGCAAAAAACATCACCAGATACTCTCTAGGGGTATGAGTCTCCTTACTCTTTTTCATTTTTTCCCACACCACTTTGAAGAACAGCTTCTCAAGCTATTCATCTGTATGTGGGGTCCCTGAGGATCTGACCATGGTGGTATTTTCTTACCGGTAACACTTTCTATGCACACAGTATTAATAAAGCATTATAAATGCATTCATAAAGGGTTATAATACATTCATAAAACCTTATAACGAATTAGTATTCTTAACTGTTTATACATTCTCATGACGGTACTCATAAGGCATTATAATGTTATCATATAAGCCTTTACAACTTACAACACTATAAGCTTCTTTGGCATTTTGATACAAGGAAAACCTACCACTTTACTTATCTCATAAGCACAGTCTTTACAATGCATGAGCAGCTATGAACACTGATAACATTGGCTTTATGAACGCATTATAATCCTTTGTGAATGTGTTTATAATACTTGATAAATACCTTACACACCAAGTTGACTTGAAGGAATACTTTTGGATAACTTGTCACAATCAAATGTAGGATTGTCGGTGAGGTCAGCTGATATTTATGTCCCTGCTGCTTGTCTAGCTCAGTGTATTTTGTCTCATCATTTTGTCTCATAATCTCTGTAATGTTTTGTTTTTTTATTTTCTCAAAATGTTAATGGCATTCTATCTTTTCCAGGTCTCCCTCAAAAACAGATTTTCAATGTCACAGGACTTTATGGTTACATAAATGATAATTAATTAAAGATCCTTATATGTGACAGATTGGTGCTGCCTTCACTGATCAGTCATCACAAAACAAACTCAAGGCCATTGCATCTAAACCAGAATCAAACCATCTCTTTCAAGTGAACAACTTTGGAGGGCTCAGCCAAATAATCTTGGAACTGCAAAAGAAAGTCTTGGTTGCACAAGGTACTTATTCAAATTTAGATTAATCAGCACACTAAACAATTGAAAATTTGACCCTAAAAAGGGACAATGGTGTTTTCTTCCAAACAAAGATCAGTAGCACTTGATCTATGATCCCAGTATTCATAAAGCATTATAAATGCATTCATATGGTTATAATGCATTCATAAAACCATGGAACCTTGAACATTAGTATTCATTACTATAAGCCTCATAAGCCTTTGCAACTTGAAGTGTCACAAAGCCCTATAAGCTTCTTTGGCCTTTTGATACCAGGGAAACATACCACTTATGGTCTGTAATTGTGCCTTATTTTTTTTTTTTTTTTTTTTTTTTTTTTTTTTTTTTTTTTTTTTTTTTTTTTTTTTTACATAATTAAAAAAAAAAAAAAAAAAAAAAAAAAAAAAAAAAAAAAAAAATAATTATATCTGTAATTGTGCCTTACTGATCTAACTCATATTTGGCCGACAACTGTTCATTACAATTGTCTGACAACTTTTGTCACTAGATTTTTGTCATTGTTACTGACAACATTATATTTGTCTACAGGTGTGATTGGAAACTGTCCAAACCAAGGTAAGAGAATTTCTGCACATTCACCATATCAGTAGATTATAGTAATGCAGAACTATAGTAAATATGAGACACTTAGATGCTGTGTTCAAAACAGTTAACTCTAAATGTAACCCTTCTACCCTGTAAGACTTTAAGCATTAGAGAAGCATGCTCACACACTGACACACAGTGGACATGGCAGTTTTTTTCCTTTTCTATGTGTATATTGTTGCTTTGAATTTTTACTTTGTTTGTTGAAATGGGTTGAGTGCATGAAGTTATGAGATGTGTATTAAGGTTTAAACATGTACACGAGATATTCCTTCATCAGCTACCATCTGTCTGTCTACAGGGTACCAAACTTGTTCGCTCACAAATGCACCTCAACTCACAGTAACTCAAGGTAAGAGAATTTTTATGCATTTCAGCACACATGTACACCACATCAGACTGAACACTGTAGAACACTACCACAACTTCGGCCAATATTTAGATACTCTTGCCTATTCAGTAAAAGAAGAAAAAATAATGCCAGGAGAAAATAGCTAAACTAGCATGGAGTATCATGCACTTTGACAACCTCCATACCTAACATTACCTTGTTGTAAACATGATCTCTCTAGCACAATGAATTGAAAAATTAATCGATACCCAAGCTCACATATTATGAATTATTTCTGTTTAGCGATCATCCATAGAGGAGTTTTGCCTAATTTTATCTTCCGTCTTCTGACCCTCGTGTTGAGCACTGGACTAAAACATTGTTTTTGTGAGGAGAAAATTCATGCTGAACAATCAGCCCTGTCCTCCCTGTCCTCCCTGTCCTAGACTGCAAATCTTGATTTATCTTGGTGAAATGAGCAAACTACAAAAACCAATTATAATAATCCAGACTATTTTTCCCTCTGCAGAGGCTGCAGACATTGTCTTCCTTCTAGATGGATCTGGCAGTGTGACTTCAGCCCAGTTCTTGATCATGAAAGAGTTTGTGAAGAACGTGACCAGAGTTCTTCTGCCATATGACACCCAAGTGAGTCAAACCCCTGTCTGTTTGTAAATAAGGTCATTTTGTATGGTCCAGTTTGTATGAACCCACAACCTCACGGAGTTGAGCATTCTAGCCAAGTGACGGAAAGGGCCTGGCTCATGAGGCTCTGGAGATGTTGGGTCGGAAGGCTTACTAATGCTCTACACACACAACTAGGCTAGCTGGCATCCGTTTGATGTTACAATATCATTGGGCCTCATTCATCTATATCTTGCTGAGAATTTTTGAAATTTCTTTCCTAAGTCCCAAATAAAAGATTTAAATTCTATGTTTTACAACTGCAGAATTGATGAAAATGCAACAACCAATTGTTTTGCATTAAAAAGGCACTCAAAGTATGGGTGCTCTTGAGTGTGCATACAGTTTGTTTTTACCTATGGCCAAATGCTGGCTAAGAGAGCACTGGTGAATCTTCTTGAAAACTGTGTAAGTGGGGTTAAAGACATTTCTTCATAATATTTGGTGAATGAGGCTTATTGTTTATTTGTGGTGAATACTATGAATAGACTATCTAGATATCTGTGTATTTTGTCCTTGCGATGCCATCTGCTAAGCATGTATTACTTTGTTTTCACAGTTTGCCTACGCGCAGTACTCTGACTGGCTGACCAAACATGTGAGCTTCAACCAGTTTAATAGAGCCGGATTTGAAAGTCAGGTGGACAGTATCAGCCAGAGAGGAGGAGGCACATACACTGGATATGCCGTTGGGAAAGTTGTGTAAGTTTCACGTGAACGCTTGTGCAGTCTAGCAGATACCTTTTTTAAATATAGTTTTAATGTTTTACCTGCATTGTTAGGCTCCTGCATCAGACTCTCTCCATGAACAATTATTCTATTCAATTCAATTATATTTACAATATCCAGCACTAGAATCAATACAATTTATGGAATCGTCTCGTGTCGCTTTACAGACGCAATTACCTCTTCTCCCGACTTCTTCGAACTGCAAAAACTATGGAGTTTATAACTCTAGCATATGAGCTAATTATCAATGGATCATAGTCTGTTGTTATTGAGTCCTTATGTCCTTATGGTATCTGATCACAATGAATGTATACTTATGTACATAGAGACGATATGTTTGACGCTTTTGCTGGAGCAAGATCTCAAGCAAAGAAGATCCTCATCATCATCACAGGTGGGGAAACCTATGATGCCTCAAAATATCCTGCCGTCACAGCACAGGCTGATGGAAAGCAAGTTACCAGATATGCTCTTGGGGTATGTAGTGTTAGACCCATGCTGTTACTCAGAGCAACAGCGCAGGAACTCCATTTTTTTTATCGGAAAGACATTTCCTGGTTAAATAAATAAATGAATCGTTACTAAATAAATAGATAGAAATTCTCGGTAACACTTTATATTGACAGGTTGGCAGTGCCTGGACCAGTTCAACAGCACAAGCTCAGCTCAATGCCATTGCCTCTCAACCATCATCAGACCACGTGTTTAGAGTCGAAAGCTTTGATGCACTAGTCAATATTACTAACGCCTTGGAACAGAAACTCCTGACTGCACAAGGTATGTGCAGATTTACAGTAATGAAACCTACTGCAATATCACTTACCACCAAATATGACACATTTTTGGCCCACCTAAAAGCGAATCATAGTGTTTTGCCTGAAACAGAAGCTAACTAGCTATCAGTCTAGAGTGACACATTTGTAAAGTGTCTTCACTGCTGGACTAATGTATCTGGTTGATTTCTGGAGACAAACGACAGTACTTGCTACAGCATATGCTGAAGTAAGCACATTCAGGAGACGGTCTGAATACCCTAAAAAAAGTTACATTGCAGGTGCAGCTATTTCTCTGAGTAGAACTTCGATGACAGAAAACAAAAAGTGCAGCACTGTTTACCTGATGGTTTGTCCATCCAGTATGCAGCGCTGTGCTTTTTGTCTGTGTTTTAGTCAGCATCTAAATCTACCAAATGATAGTGATATTATGTGACGCCTCATGCTTCAGTCCAGCAGATATTTATATTTAGCTTTACACAGAGCATAGTATTTTTGTGCAGAGTATTTTTGTGAATTATGATACATATAAATTAAATAATACATTTTGATAGATGTCAAGCTGCCGCAGTCTTTACCTCCTGCTCAATACTATCTTTGTGGTTGTCTACAGGGGTAACCCAAACCTGTTTGCCAAGCCAAGGTAAGAGAGTTTTTGCATATTCATTATAACATGCTGTGTATAAATTTCTATCTATCTATCTATCTATCTATCTATCTATCTATCTATCTATCTATCTATCTATCTATCTATCTATCTATCTATCTGTCTATCTATTTGATTACTGCTGGTGTTGAAAAAAGTCATAAAAGTTCCCATTTTTAAGCATTTCCTTTATTAAGCAGGTGCTTCTCATGGAAGAAATAGAGATGTGTGATCTTGTCAGAGCAGAAATGCATTGAAAAAATGGTTAATGTCATATGTTTCCCAGAGCTCTTTTACCATGCATGACATGTAACACTGTAACACTTTGCTGTTCCCAGGCATTCCCACCATTAATGGAAATTCAGGAGGTGCAGTTTGTGTCTTCCCTTTCATCTATAGGGGCAAACAGTACTCACAGTGCACCACAGATGACCATACTGTGCCATGGTGTTCGACCACAGCTAATTTTGACCAGGATGGACAATGGGGAGAATGAACTGGTAAGAAATCAAACCATGCCAAGCAGATCATCATTCCCTAATGTAATTGGCAGATTGATTTATACAGTATAACACTGCTAAATCTATAACCTATCTTGGCCTACAGGGGTGACATGTTCTCTCACAGCCATACCTCAACTCTCAGGGCAGTCATCGAGTCAAAGTAAGAGAGAGTTTTTGCACATTTACCATATTGCAATTTGAACTAAACTTTGTACATTATCCACTGCATTGCTTTGATAGTAAATGTGTGCAACCATTAGAACAGTTCACTTGACTGAATTAGTTTGTTGAGTGATATAGTATGTTTGTAATCTCAAATCTAAGAGATGTTTCCTATAGTCTGCCTATCTATGAGCTAATGTTAATTTGCAGCCTAAGATTTCCCCATAAGCTGTTCTAGAGGCAGTAAATACAAAATGAATGCAATGCAATTCCAAACATAATCAGTCACCATGTGCTCAAATCACCTGTAATATTTTCCTCTTCAGCATCTGCAGATATTGTCTTTCTTTTGGATGGATCTGGGAGTGTGTCATCATCCCAGTTCTTGACCATGAAAGAGTTTGTGAAGAATGTGACCAGAAGTCTTGTGCAGTTTGACACCCAAGTAAGTCTGACTTCTATCTGAATCAGTCTTATTGCTGGTTTAGCACATTTAAAGAGGACACAGAATGGAAAATCATTTCTGCTTTGGCTTTGTTGAATGAGGAGAGGCTGTGCATGGCCACAAAGCTGTCATGAACATGAAACATTGTTGTGCCTGCCTTAATATGAAAATCTTGAACATAGAAACAACCGCTAACAGATTAGTGAACAATGCCCTACTGTGATGCACATTAGGGAAATCAACTGAAGTTTGCTTGTGGTTACGACAGAGGGTGCCATTTAGCCAAAATAGAGCATTTCGATCCCCAACCTAAATAGAAGTTTGTCATGGGGCTTGTAAATTGTATTTGTGCTTATTTTTAATCAATCAAAGTTGAATACATTCTATTTTAACATCAGAGAACAAGGCACAGTACTCCATTCATCTATCTTATGACATTTTTAATTAAATTTTAAATATACTGTCCATATTAAATATTATGCTATCAAGTATTTATCATTTTGTTTCCGCAGTTTGCCTATGCACAGTACTCCGACTGGATGACCAAACATGTGAAATTCAACCAGTTTAATAGAGCCGGATTTGAAAGTCAGGTGGACAGCATCAGCCAGAGAGGAGGAGGCACATACACTGGATATGCCGTTGGGAAAGTTGTGTAAGTTTCACGTGAACGCTTATAGTCTTGCATGACATCTTTACTCATTTTTTATCACAAACTTTACCACTTTTTTCCACTCAATATTTTTTCAAACATTCAAAACTGTGTCTGTTGTTCCTGTGCTCATTACCGTCTATGGTCATTTGAAATATGTATGAACTTGTCATTATTTATACAGGTCAGATATGTTTGCCACTTCTGTTGGAGCAAGACCACTTGCAAGAGGATCCTCATCACCATCACAGATGGGGAGACCTATGATGCCTCAAAATACCCCAAAGTCACAGCAGATGCAGATGCAAGCAAAATCACTAGATATGCTATTGGGGTATGCTGTCACATTTCTTTTTTTCTTTGATTCACAGAAGTACAGGACAGGACTAATCAGATATTTATCTCATTATTTATTAATCTACAGACTAATCAGATATTTATCTCACATTATTTGAAATCTCAGATGCTGTCTTGAAAAAGGCATTTCAATCTCAAAGAGCTGTCCACGTTCCTTGCTAAACAAACCAACTAGCTAACTTTCATTTTGTGACAGGTTGGCAGTGCCTGGACCAGTTCAACAGCACAAGCTCAGCTCAATGCCATTGCCTCTCAGCCATCGTCAGACCACGTGTTTAAAGTCAACGACTTTCAGGCACTGAACCAAATCATCAATGACATGAAGCAGAGAGTCTTGAATGTACCAAGTATGTGCAAATTTAAATCAGTTAGAATTTTCACATTCACACAAAAAAAGCTTTGGTCTAATTAGAAAGCTATTTTGTTAAAAGCTGTTTGGCTCGTAAACAGGGAAACAGTACTAACTACTACAGCATTGGCATGTGCACTTGTCTAATTGGCTATCACAGTGTCTCATTGGTGATTATTGAAATATGATTATTGGCCTTGTTTTGTGCTGCCATACATTTCCTGAGCTGATATTGAATATTGCATTATGCTACTCATGCAGGAGGTTGTTGTTTTGTGTTAGAATGCCATGAATTAGCAAATTATGTAAAGATATTTCAACAAATATGAATGTTCTGTGGTGTTTTACTATATCCAGAAATGACCTAGAATTAACAGAATTTGATGAAATAACAACTTTAATTTAATGTCAAAAACATATCTGTCTTATTAAAACATTCATTGTTAGAATGGAACAAGCTTGCATTATATGAAATGCAATGCCAGTTAATTGAGGTTTTCTTAACATATGTTTCCCAGAATGCCTTTACCATGCATGACATGTAACACTGTAAGACTTTGCTGTTCTCAGGCATTCCCACCATTAATGGAAATTCAGGAGGTGCAGTTTGTTTTCTTCACAGAAAGTTGAGAAACTTGTATCAGACATCTTGTTTGATGACAGTATCTTTGTCTCCACAGGTCAGCAACTAGCGATCTCTACAACTTGCCTGCCCACACACACACATCTCACAATCCATACTGCCCACACACACACATCTCACAATCCATACTGCCCACGGTAAGAGAGGTCCAATCCATACTGCCCACGGTAAGAGAGGTCCAATCCATACTGCCCACGGTAAGAGAGGTCCAATCCATACTGCCCACGGTAAGAGAGGTCCAATCCATACTGCCCACGGTAAGAGAGGTCCAATCCATACTGCCCACGGCAAGAGAGGTCCAATCCATACTGCCCACGGCAAGAGAGGTCCAATCCATACTGCCCACGGTAAGAGAGGTCCAAAATTTCTGGATTTCTCAGTGTTTACCAGCAAAACTGTAGAAGTATCTCAACACCTATTAAAAATTATATTAATCACAATAGAAGTACTGTATATGGGGCTGCTATGACTGCAGTCTGCATTTCTAAAAATGCATTTATGTTGTTTAGTTGGCAATTGTGTTGTGTTCACGCAGTGCCATGCAGTGTGCCCTCTGCACATGAGAACATGTGAAATGAGAATGATGGATATAACTGCGGACCAGCTGGACAAAAATGAAAAATGATCTCTTTGTCTAGAGATCTAGATTGTGTGATGTTGTTAGTGGTGAAATCAGTGATAGGTAATAGGGGTTCATGTACTGTGTACATGTAAAGTGATGTCCAGATCTCTTTTACTGTATGTAATGGGTTCATGGGTTCATGTGATGGGTTCCTGTTCTGTAAACTGATGTCCAGAGCTCTTTTACTGTATGTAATGGGTTCATGGGTTCATGTGATGGGTTCCTGTTCTGGAAAGTGATGTCCAGAGCTCTTTTACTGTATGTAATGGGTTCATGGGTTCATGTGATGGGTTCCTGTTCTGGAAAGTGATGTCCAGAGCTCCTTTACTGTACGTGATGAGCAATACCATGGGTGTCCTTTGCTGTTTCCAGGCATTCCCACTGTGAATGGAAATGCAGGAGGGGCATCTTGTGTCTTCCCTTTCACATATAAGGGCACAAAGTACTGGAAATGCATCCGCATAGACCATAATGTACCATGGTGTGCAACCACCAGCAACAATGACTGGGATGGCAAATGGGGAGAATGTCTTGGTAAGGAATGAACAATGAATAGTTTTCTATATTCACGCCTTACTGAGGTGCTCACTGATTATAAAGCATTCATTGAGACGAGAACTAAAGCAAAACTCGTGGCACACTCCTCATTTCAACGTCATTTGCTTTGCATGCTTTTTCACACAGTAGTCAAATGCCACTCGGTAGCTATTTGGGTTTCGCTTTGGAATTTAGCCTGATGAATTGAAATGACAGCCAGAAGTGAAGCAGCACCACTCTGGGCTGTTGTGTCAGCAGAAATGATGTCTTTAAAAAAGAGTGGTGAAATAAGTTGAAAGATGAGGTTTGTGTTATTGGTATTAGTCAGAGCTCTTTAGTGTGCATTATGCACTTTTTCATTTGGTTTCCTTTGCTGTTTTCAGGCCAACCTACTGTCAATGGAAACTCCAAAGGTGCAGCTTGTGTCTTCCCTTTTGTGTATTTGGGCACACTTCACTGGAAATGTACCACTATCAACCACAACACGCCATGGTGCTCAACCACTGACTACTATGACCGAGATGGGAAATGGGGAGAATGTACTAGCTTAGGTAAGAAATGCACATTTCTGCCATGTTACTTTGACTGTAGAAACAGTCTGTGGAGTGTAACACCACAACAGTGTTTAATTATTTAATTATATTCATGTGCTACAAGTAGCACAAACAACAAAATGCAAACTAAGCATCTGGAAGACTTCAACAGTCGCTAACCCTTCAACAGTTTGTGGATTCTAATAGTTGGGTTATTGAGTTTTATATCTCAGCAAACATTAGGTAACTAGACATTCCTGCATCCACTACCAAATCTTTTTTTTTTTTTTTCTAAAGGGGTGACGGGTCTTGTCCAATCGCACCTCCACGTCAAATCCAAGGCCAGGCAAACACAGGTAAGAGAGTTTGTGTCAGTAGACTGTCTGAGATGGATATACTGTACCCTTTAGGCAGATATATGTGCAGGGCTTTGGACAATTGTTTTGCATTCTATTGCTTTGTTGGAAAAGTTACCATTCAGTATTTAGGACTTAATACTCATTGGCGTATTTATAAAGGCATAATTGACCATCCTCAGTGTCAGGATTTGATTAGATTTGGGTTAGTGAGGCATGTCTTATTACAGTAGGGCCAGGTGACCACAGACAGGCAGGACCTTAGAGCCACAGCCGTTTGCCACCCTTGGTCATATTTGCAAGTGGAACAGTAATAAATCTCATCACTTCTTAATTTTAATACTGATATGATGAACATGTATCAGTCACATTGCGATGATAAATAATTTATTTCTCTTTACAGTTTTTTTTAAATTGCTATCAAGCATTAACCTATACCTAAAATACTTTTTTCTAAACTCTTAACACAACAAAACACCCACATCACACAATTAGTTAAACAGTTAGTTTTCTTATTAATAGCAAAGTCTACATTTCAGAATGCTAAAAACTTCTCTCTATGTATGCTAACACCACCAAAACACAGACAGTCTGGCTCAAAATCCAATCATTCTACCAAACACTAGCATGTGTTTTCTTTACACAATGAACATGTAGTCAGTCAGTCTATACAGACTTTCAGAATGCCAACAAGTGATGGCATTTCTGAAACTACATTCTTTTTTTATGTATTTCAAATCCATGACTTCATGGACTACATTGACTTCTTGGACTACATTGACCTCTGTTTACATTGCAGTTTCAAATTCTTCATAAACAGATGCATAGGTTGACGTTTCATAAACAGATGCATAGGTTGATGTTTCTTAAACAGATGCATAGGTTGACGTTTCATAAACAGATGCATAGGTTGATGTTTCTTAAACAGATGCACAGGTTGACGTTTCTTAAACAGATGCATAGGTTGACGTTTCTTAAACAGATGCACAGGTTGACGTTTCTTAAACAGATGCATAGGTTGACGTTTCTCTCCAGCTGGTAACATGCTTTGGTCCAGTTTGTAAAAATTCCAAGTACAACAAACCATCAGTCTGTTGTCAAAACCTGTTTGCAACTGAAATTGGAGATAGTTTGTCTATTTTTTTTTAAATGATCTGTTCAATGCTCTTATCATCTATGTAACCCTTGTGCTGTTGTTATTGCAAAACTAAGGGTTTTGTACTGTATTTAAGGTTTTGGACATGACACGCTGTGTGTAAGCATTTGCAAAAAAAGACATTTTGGTGTTGGGGTGATTCTGTATGTAAGGAAAATGTAAGCATTGTACAAATGCATTAATTGGCTGCATATAGTGTGAAAACAGCAAGAAATGTGTCAAATGTATGGCTATGACAGACCAATGATGTGCTAATTGTTTTTAGAGTTTCCACATCCCTAACCCAATCACACAATGTGCCTCATTCCACTGTCATACTGTTCCTCATCAGCTGCTGCAGATATTATCTTCCTTCTGGATGGATCTGGAAGCGTCTCTGCATCCCAGTTCCTCACCATGAAAGGCTTCACAAAAAACTTGACCAGAAGCCTGCTGCCATGTGACACCAGGGTGAGTCTGGCTCCTTCTCCAGTCAGTGCGCCAGTAGCTTGTCATCAAGCATAAGTAAAAAGCAAGGTCATCTCTTCAGGATTTTTCATTTTGTTTTGTCCACAGTTTGGCTATGCACAGTACTCTGACGACATCACCAAACATTACTACATGAGTGATTTTAACAGAACGGGATTTGAACATCAGGTGGACAGCATCGTCCAGAGATCTGGAGGAACATATACAGGCTACGCTATCAATAAAGTTTTGTAAGTCTTAAATGAAATCTGATACCTTTATGTGTTTTCAATGTCCCTATAAGCTCCTGTGCTACACATTTGTTTGAATTTAAAGCTCAAAAAAAAAAAAATCCTGGAACTGATCCTGTATTCTTAACATGGACGTAGATGAGCTTATAATTACAGTTATTTTCAATTGATAACAAGTGTTAACCTATACTTAAAATACTTTTTCTAAACTCTTAACACAGCGTAGTGAGCATGATAAGCAGGCGGTGGTAACGTAGCAAGTAGCCTGAAATACAAAAGAAGTTGTGGGTTCAAATCCCAGCTGCCACCGTTGTGCCTTTGAGCAAGGCACTTAACCCCAAATTGCTCTAGGGGAGACTGGCCCTTAACAATTGATAGTTGACAAAAAATGTAAGTCGCTTTGGATAAAAGCATCTGCTAAATGCATAAATGTAATGCAAATGTAAACATGTAGTCAGTCAGAGTATAATGATTTCAGAATGCTAACATTTCTGAAACTACATTCATTACTTCAAAACCCTGGTTCCATGTACTAACAGTAACCACTCATTTGTGTGAGCGTTACAGTGATGTCTGCAATCTCTAAAATGAGTCAGTCGTTTTACATTACATAATGAATGCTCCATAGAAGTTCTTCAAGAATAGTTGCAGACGCACATCAGGACTACAATCATCCCAGCTGCTAAAATGCTTTCACCAAATCTGTAATCATTTGTAATCAATCCGCAATCTTTTTTCAAAACCTCTAAATACAAACATCAGTCTGTCAACCTGTCAACCTATCCAATTGCAACTGAAATTAGAGATGGTTTGTGTATTTCTCCTTTTCTGTTTTATTCCCAATTCATTCAAGAATTATCATCAGTGTAAACCGTTGTGCTACTGTTTTGCTGTACTAAGGTTTTTGTGCCCAATTTAAGTTGGACATTAGATTTCCATTTCTGTGTGTGAGCATTTGCAAATAAGCAAAAGATACATAATTTTGGTGTTGGGTGATCCTGTATGTAAAGAAAATGTAAACATTATAGAAATGCATTCACTGACTGCATATAGTGAGAAAAGAGCAAGAAATGTCAACCATATGGCCAGGCAGATGGTGTGCAAATTGCTTTTAGTTTTAGTTTTTAGCTTAGAGTTTTGAAAATGATTCTGATGATCGGACAAAAGCTCGTTAACGATTAAAATAAATTGTAATGTATCTCATAGAAGCATTTGAATGACAGTATATATCGTATATACATTATATACATACAGTGTATACATTTGAATGACAGTATATATCGTGGGCCTGTGCTTGTCTACACAGGGATGACATGTTTGAAGCTGCAAATGGAGGGAGAGCTGGCGCTGCAAGATTCCTTATTGTCATCACAGATGAACAGTCTTCTGATCCTGACAAGTATCCCTCTGCCACAGCTCGTGCTGATGGAATGAAAATTACCAGATACGCTATTGGGGTATGAGATGCTACCCCATTAGATGACATTCACAGTTCTTCCTTTCTTTGTCCACAGCACCATGGCAGGGAACTGAAAGTATTCCTTGGGTATACAACACATAGCAGCTTTAAAGCACAGCAACCACACACACACACACACACATGCACGCACACACACACAGTGAACACACAGTGAAGTGAAGCACACACTAACCCTGAGCAGTGGGCTGCGGGGAGCAGTGAGGGGTTAATGGCACCTCAGCCATGGATGTGGACATGGGAGAGTGATGTTCAATCACTCCTCCTGCCCACATTTTTCCTACTAGTCAGAGATCGAACCAGCCACCAGTAACAGATGCCCCAATATGACGGTATAGAGATAAGAAGAGTCTGACATAACACAGGTCTTGATTTCACAATTAGATGTTCAACTTGAATCTATTTGGTTATAGAACATGATTATACAATTTGATGTAGTAGTTTCATTTTTGGTTGTCTGGTTTAGACATAATGGAATGTCTTCTTGTAGACCAGGAGTCCCCAACCTTTTTTACTCCGAGCTACTTTGGCCTATTCAATGTGGCCAAGAGCAACTCTACTGGTATATTATGGAGATTGATGAGATCAGGCGGCCATGATTTTCGCTTTGAAAAGAATCTTAATATACCCACAATTCTTTGCAGTATAGCATCATCAGTGTTTTGAATCCCCTGCTGATCCTTTGATCTTGATGGTATGCTGCACCTACATGGTAAAATGACTTGATTCTACTGTATTTGAACTTATCAGGATGTCATGTGAGATTCTAAGTCTCTCTCTGATGGGACAGGATGTCATGTGAGATTCTAAGTCTCTCTCTGATGGGACAGGGTGTTATGTGAGATGCTAATCCTCTCTGTCTGGTGTGTCAGGGTGTCATGTGAAGTGCTAAGTCTCTCGCTTCTCTCTGATGGCACAGGGTGTTATGTGAGATGCTAATCCTCTCTCTGATGTGACAGGGTGTTGTTTTAAATGATAATCCTTCTCTCTGATATGACAGGTTGGCAGTGCGTGGACTCAACAGGCAGCGATTGATGAGTTAAATGCCATTGCATCTAAACCAAAGCAAGACTATGTGTTCACAGTGAACAACTTTGATGCACTTGAAAACATCACCAACTCAGTGAAAGATGACATCTTGATTGTTCAAGGTACATGCAAATTTCGAATAAAAAGCACTTTTTACACTACACATCTTTTTAACCTAAAAAGTGATCATGAAATTTTGGGTTGTGTTGCTAATTTATCAGCAATGACATATGCATTTATTTAAATGGCTCAACAAATTATGCTAAATCACTCAAAGGATAACTTAGAAAAGTTGTCTAATAATGCAATGAATACGTTGTCAATAAATATTGTACAGTATAGTAAAACATATTGTACTGTCAAAAGAGAGAGCACTCTGAAATAAACTAAATGGCACTTACATTTCATGAGTTAATAAGTATATCTCAACAATAAACAACAAACGCTTGTGTCTGTGATCTTACATGCATATCCTATCTTGCCCTGCAGGGATGATCACCAAAACTTGTACAAACCGAGGTAAAAGAGTTTACTGTACCTTATATAAAACTTTTATTTTGCAGGGATTTTAATACAATTGACATGGGATTTCAGGAAAAGTTGTGATTGGTGATTTCATGTCAACAAGCAAAACTTGAAGGAGACTTCAGTCCATACTAAATGTGCTTACTCTATGTCATACCCCATGACATTCCATACAATGCATAAAAATGCCAACGTAAAGAGTTTAAGACTATGTTGTGATCTCTACAGTGCCTAACGTTCATGTGGACTGCTCAGCCACAACTATGTCCATTGCACTGGAGAAGTCTGCACTCATTGGGCTCCATGAAAACCACCTGCGGCTCAGTGACCCCTTCTGCATGCTAACCTCAAATGCCACACACCTGATGGCTAACATTCCACTCACCACCTGTGGGACCAAGATTGAGGTGAGAAACGAATGGGCCGCTGATACACATGGCAACTTTTTGGAGCAACGTTGCTGGGCAATACGTTTAGTATTATTGTTTAGTATTATTGTTCAGGTACATCCTCTCTGGGTTCACAGTTTTTTTTTTTTCCTGCAGAACCTCAATCTTCTCTAGGCAAGTTTTTCTCATCAATTAATCACATCAGTTACATGATTGCTCAGCAACAGCTGCCCAAAAAGTTTCCCTATATAGCACCAGTTTAAGACTTGCTTACAGGCTTATTCCACATTTGGGTGAATGACTTTTCTCCTGCATGACCAACTCTGTCTGTTTGTTGGTCTCTCATGAAGGATGATGGACAAAATATCGTCTTCAGGAATGACGTGGTGTCATTCGATGACCCCAGTGATGTCATCACCAGGAGATATGATGTGGTCGTTGAGTTTGTCTGCAAGTATCCAAAAACAGGTGGTTCAGCCACAGTCCAGTTTGGTATTCACAGACCAGCTCTCACCTTCGAAGAGAGGGGCTTTGGGACCTTCACCTACCAGTTTGAATTCTTCCGGTCACCCAATTTCCTGCAGTTGATTGATCCAAATGCCTACCCACTGGAGTACAATCTGGGAGACATGATATACATGCAGATCGACTCTGTCACCTCTGTTCCAAACACAGAGCTGTTTATTGAGTCTTGCATTGCTGCTCCAACCAGCCAACCAAACCATGCGATGTCCTACACGCTTATTCAAAATGGGTAAGACCTGCTTTGACTTCCACATCATGCATTATGAAATGCTATGGCAAGAAAATCTTTCTGTTTGTCTGAATGTATCTTTCCCCCTTAAATTCATTCTTTCTCCCTCTGATGTAAGATGCAACATGGACAGCACTGTGCAGATCTACTCTAGTCACCAGTCCAAAGTCCGACTAGGGTTTAAGGCCTTCAAGTTCATCGGGATGTTTGACCAGGTAAAGGTGCACGTGCAAATTATTGTTTAAGTGAGTCACTCACAATGGCTAAACTGGTTGAAGTGCTGGGCCTTCAAGGGTTAGCTTTAGCCAGCTAACATTTTGCTGATTGCAATGCTTGAGAAGCAGATGTTCTCCATGGGTTATGCCTCTTGTAGTGTCAGTAATAGTTTATTACACTGAATGTGCCTGTTGTAGGTTAGGTAGTGGAGAGACGTGGTAACAGAGTGTTTTTAAGGTGTTACCATGTTTGGGTGCAGGTGTACATCACCTGCTCAGTCATCCTGTGTAAGGCTGGGGAGCCCGGCACCAGGTGTTCCCAGGGCTGCATCATAAAAAACACAACCAACAAGAGGAAAACTCACCTCCAGACCTCCCAACGCTACAATTCCCAGGGTCCCTTGCGCCTCAGACGGGAAGTGCAAGCCCACCAGACAGGTAATGAATCACTACATAGCAAAATATAATTAAGTAAAACTCATTTACAATAAGATCAATTGAGGTCACAGTGTGTGTGTGTGTGTGTGTGTGTGTGTGTGTCCAACTCGTATTTCTCAGCATTTAGGAAAACAACGTTAACTGTGCTTCACTTCCTTAGCCACCGTAACTGTGAGGTAATAACTTTCACCTTCTCTGTTTTGCAGAAGCTCAAACCGGTCTTAACCTGAACCTTGTTTTTGTCATTGGTGGTCTTGTGGCGGCTGTTGCTATGGTGTGTGGAGTGGTGATCTACAAGATCAGAGGGTCAAAGGTCAAATATGAGACCATGCAATCCTCTAGTATTTGAAGTAGCCAACCAACTTCACTAAGTAGCCAACCAACTTTCACTAACTGGATTATGGAAGATTTCTAAAAAAAAAAATGACTACCTCTACTACTACCATTTTACCTCTCTACTTCTTAACTTCAGGGATGTAATACATTTAATTGGAGGGAATATATCTATAAATTATACACTACTTCTATGTAGGGTTGTGATGTAATAACAGCTTCAGTTTTCATGATGTGAGATGCAAGTTGTGTTGTTTACTTCTTGAAGTAGGCTTACTGTCTTAGCAGTCTCTGTTCTACTGTAGAGGGAGAGTGTGATTTTCATATGATAAGTCCTTTACTGTCCTTTACTTCAGCACGTAATGCACAAATAAATGATGTATTCATCATCTCCTTTTCCTTTCACACTTCACACTCATTTATTATACTAATTATAATGGCTCAGTGCCTGAATTAAACCAAAAACACTGACAACGAGGAAACTGGTACTGACAAAACATATAAACTGATGACCAAATTCTTGGGAGATGTCAACATAAAAGGAAAGATCTACAGGAAGGTTCTCAGAAAGATAAGCTGTAACTATAGCATAGATATATAATATAGTCAGACTTGACATAGAAGTCTAAATAATACTGTTGTACAAAGCAGTTAAGGCCCTGACTGTCCTAAGTAGTACTATACTGCAAAGAATTGTGGGTACTTTAAGATTCTTTTCAAAGCGAAAATCACACATGTTCAGCCTCATGAATTCCTTTATTCTTGAATTCCTTCTTAAACATAATGGTTTGTGTAATCAAGCACAAGGGAAGGACGTATTTGACGTATTTGAACCACTGACTCCGTCCCTAGGATTGAACCTGGTCTAATGGTCATGGCCAGACTATACATTTTGATGTTCTGGCTTGTCAGGCTTAAACAAGTCTGGCTTGTCAGGCTAAAACAAGGGGGGAAAGAACTAACATACAGCATGCAGGAACACAGTATACAGGGAAGTCCACAAAACAAAGACTCCATGCAGGCAGACAGACACAGTGAACAAGACTAAAAAACTGACTGACCAGACAGGCAGAGATAACAAAAACATTCACTGTGGATACAACAAGGTCCGGGAAAAATGAGGACAACGTTCCCAATGGGGACGTGAACACCACAAGTTGTTGTCACTTTGTAGAGAGCTAATTCATCCTGCTCCAGCAAACTGATTTTATATGAACGTTAGAAGATTGAATTTAGCAAATACTTAAATAGTCTTTTTGTAAGAGCACCCCAAGCCAGACTCTTGAGCAAACACACACATTCACTTGTGTGTCTGAAATCTCATGTTCACTGTCAACCTGCCAGTTGATTTCTTTTTATGTCTCTAGCCTTGGAGAGGTGAACACTTTCATGTGAAGAGTTGGACATTTAGTCTCCCCCAATTTGGTAATCATTTTTAAAATGAGGACAGTCAGATTCACATCAACTGGGACGATGGGAACAATCCATGTACCTTTGTGTCAAACTCATTTCTCAGAAGTCTGTTAACAAATGAATAAGCTAATGGGGAACAATGAGAGACATTCCCAAATTTCCCTCCGCTCTCATATCTTTTTCCCACTGCAAGCACATGCCACACACTGACAGCTGCAAGGAGGCAAGCTCTTTGAACACTTGGACAGTAAGAGAAGAGCATTTTGGCGGCCTCTTGTGGTTTCTTTGAAAACATTTCATATGATAGAGTATGAATTACAGTCTCACAAGCTGTGTAGAATTTGCATGGTTTCACAATGTACATATAGAAAGTTTGTGTACAACTGTTTTTTAGTACATGTGTGATTGTAAGTACACTTTTACTAAGTGTATAAGTATAATGTATAATGTGTAATGTATAAGTGTACACGTTTACTAAGTACATAAAATTCCATGGTACTACACCTTGATACACAATTTGTTACACTATTACAGTGAGTAATGGTAGTGCGCATCTGTAGAGGATAATCAATTTTCAGAAACTGAAACCACCTGACCTGTCTAGTCTACGGTTCTAGATTGAATCACTTACAGCAATAAATCAGTATAAAATTATGGGGGGAGTTTGTATGTAAATAGAGGTTTTGTGTCATATGCCCCACGCCCTCACAAGCACATCACAAGTGGCATGATACAAAAAGGTTAAAGGGTCATGAAGTTAAATAGATTACTTCATTTTTACAGCAATAAATCAATATAAAATCAAGGGGTGAGGTTTGTATGTGGAAAGAGGTTTTGTGTCATATGCCCCATGCTGTCAGAAGCACATCACAAGTGGCATTATGCGAGGAGGTCATTGTGTCATGAAGATAAATGAATTTCTTTGATATCTTACAGGAATAAATCAATATAAAATAAAGGAATGAATTTGTTTGTGTATACAAGTTTTGTGTCATATGCCCCATTCCCTAGAAGCCCAGCAAGTGGCATAATACAAAAACGTCAAAGGGTTATGAAGTTGAATAGATTGCTTTATGATGTTAAATAGATGTCTTTATTTTTTACAGTGAGTTAATATAAAATCAAGCAGTTAGGTATTTTGGTGAAAACAGGTTTTGTGTGATTTGCCGAGGGTCCTCAGGAGCACATCACAGGTGGTTTGACGCAGAAGATGATTATGGTTATGAAGTTAAATGCAATTATTTTTTACAGCTGTAAGTTAATATGAAATGAAGGTGTGGGGTGTTTTGGTGAAAAGAGGTTTGTGTCATGGTCCCTGTACCCTGAGGAGTACATCACAAAAGGTCTGAAAAAAATGGTTGCTTGTAGAATATCCAATATCCACTATCGAAATAACTTTCCCACAGTCCAATAAAGAACTCGGAAATAAGAGGGCATAAATTAAAGACACTTGACGAGAAAGAAGAAGGGGAATGACAGCCAAGGCCCATGAGGTGTAGACACATGACAGCAGGAAGGCACATGATGTGAAGTGGGGACAACTCTCATTGTGGAGTGGTTGCATATCATATCCAAAGTACACTTTTACCCTCACGAGTTCATTCCAAGTACAATTATTCATAATACACTAAAAACATCTGCACCATTCTGTTCTCCACCTTGAAGCAGCTGGTGCTCTAGATTCTAAATTCATCTTCAGAGTGGCATTTTCTAAATTCATCTTCACAGTGGCATTTTCTAAATTCATCTTCACAGAGTGGCATTTTCTAAATTCACCTTCAGAGTGGCATTTTCTAAATTCATCTTCACAGTGGCATTTTCTAAATTCATCTTCACAGTGGCATTTTCTAAACTCATCTTCACAGTGGCATTTTCTAAATTCATCTTCACCGAGTGGCATTTTCTAAATTCATCTTCAGAGTGGCATTTTCTAAATTCATCTTCACAGAGTGTTTTTTTCTTCTCAGTGTTTTTTTCCATCCCTGCGAAAAGCAGCTGTAGGAAACAAGCGCTTTTTCTCTCTTTTCTGATTGGCTGTTGAGGCGGGAATCGTATAACTGGCTACCTTTAAAGTAGATCTAGTGGATAAAATAAATCACCGTTCCATATCAATGTGCTTATGAAGGGTAACCATGACAATGAAGTATTCCACACTGTACTTCGCCCCAGAGATTCTAGAGTGGAGCCTCTAGAAATCTTTGTTTACCCCCTTAATTGTAACTATCATGGGTTATGTTCTGTAGTTCATGCACATGATTAGATACAAAGGTAACATCCACAAGGAGTGTTTGTGTTACACTCAGGTTTTGAACCAAGGTCCCCTGGGTGACAGTTTGTAGACTACCCCACTAACCCACCAAGCTGACAGTGTTTCACTCAGTCGCAGACAGAGGAAAGTCTTTTGTTAGCAATGGTTTTAATCCAACAGAAAAAATACAAAAAGCTCAGAAGATCCAAATGGTGAAACAATGAGGTAGGTAATCCAAGGAGAATTCCAACTTAGACAGGCCAAAGGCAAAAGGTATTTCACAAGGCAAAACAGGCAGTCAGACATAAAGGACATCCAAGGACAAAATACTCAAGAACAAACAAGTAAGCACAACAGCACGAACCAAAGGTACCTTAAGGTGTTACCTCCTTGAGGACTCAGCAAAGAGTGGAGAGAAACCCAGGGCTAAAATACTAGTGAGTAATTGGATAACAAGGCGGGCACAAGACCAGTGTAACAGCGTGCAGGTGAGTGTAATCAAACTAGGACATAACGGAAAATTAACAAAACACAGGGACATGAGGGTGACATCTAGTGGTGAAAACAAAAAAGTCCATAGTGCGACAGAATAAAAAAGGTTCAGAGTGTGACAGTTTGTCGTCTTTTACGGACATTGACATCAAGACAATTTCAGCTAACGTACTGGTTTTATAAACAGTCCTCTACAAATTTGTCCGTACACTTGCAGAATTAGGGACACTGCGGTTTGTAGTTTAACTTGTATGTTTATATGTCACTTTTATGCCTTTACTTATTTTATTCTTGTCATATTTTTATCTTGTTTGTGCTTTTACTTTCTTTCTTTCTTTCATCTACTGTACTTTGCTTTTATGTTTGTACAGCGCATTGAACTGCCTTTGTGTATGAAATGCGCTACATAAATAATCTTGCTTTGCTTACCCTTCTCCAGAGGCTGCAGATATCACCTTTCTATTGGATGGATCAGGGAGTGTGTCAACAGCCAGTTTCATCACCATATTTGTGAAAGACATGACCAGAGACCTCCTGAAGTTTGATACCTTAGTAAGTTCCTTTTTACTGTATACGATCACATCCCCAGTGTCCCTATCACGACCAAAACCACTGTTGCCTACACCTTCCATAACTTCAGAAGGTACAGTCTAGAGTACACTGGCTACACAAGTTCAATGTTGCTATTCTCCTATCCTCTATGCTAATCTAAAGCGTTACCAAAATTGTGATCAAATGATACTAAAAATATGTATTACCTATACAAAATCTGACTTGTGCTGTCAAACCAGGGTGCACTAACAGAGTTTGGCTGTAGGCCTAGGATAGGCTACTTCACTAAAGGGACTCCCTGTAGCCTTCTGGGACTCCATGTTGCCTTTTCATTTCTTAAGGGACAAAATAAAGCATATCTGACCACTGCTAACATGAAAACCCAAGACCGCAAGTCAATGTAACTTATTTACCAACAAGAGATGCTACACGCAACATGGTTCTCTGGTGAATGATGTCAAGTCAACAAGCTTTGCGGGAGTAAACCAATATTGCTTTTTTGGATAACCTCTTCAGTGTTAGATTAATTAGCATGATGGTGGTACAGAGAGGACAAGCATCACTGAACAACTTCAGAGTGAGTTGTTTACCAAAACCACCATGTGTCTTTTATGCCATAGGCCTGCAGCCTAATTTAGCAAACACCTGTGTTAGTCAAAATATGTCTCTGGTTAGCGTTATGTGGTGACAGCAGATGTTCGCTTGACCTGGATAGGAGTTGTTTAGCCTATGCCCAGATCTGCTTTGCTTGGACTCTGGCATTTCTCTCTCTCTCATTTTTCATCTTAACTGATATTAATGCTCACACAGTCATATTGAAATTTCGCCAGTTGAGAGTACATTGTTACACCCCTAACAGATAGAGTTCAATAATCTAAGAATGGACCATTCAGCCTAAAGGAGAAATCTGGTGTGAATCAATCAATAGTCCTGTTGTTTGATGTTGCAGATTGCTGTCGGTAGTTATAGGAATAAGATAATTTGGTACAATGTAGTAAAACAGCAGCTAAAGCTAACTGATGGGGGCACAGGAAAACAAAACTGAAACAAAGTTCCCTGTGCCCCTATCAGTTAACATTAGTTGCTGTTTGCAAATGCTGTCTAAGTTATACCAAATTTTCCCGTTCTCCTACCTACCGACAGCTCTCAGCAATGTCAAATAACAGTCAAATAACGATGACTATTAATTGATTCACACAGTATTTCTCCTTTAATGTAAGTAATGTAGAAATGACTTCTACCTAAAAAGATATTTAAAAAAGAAACCAAGTTCTTTAATTACTTATCTTGATCTGTTGTTCGATCTTAGTTTGGAGCCCTCCTAACAAAGAAAGGAGTAACGCATACTGGGATCAGTTAAGAAGGATTTACACTGAACCGTAAGTGGAGAGAAGAGGAACATGAACCAGGATAGACACACACACACACACACACACACACAATGTTTGTTTGTTGTGTGTTGCCTATTGCGTATTGTTTCCCCACTCCAAAGCACTATGGTTGTGTGTGTGTGGGAGGTGTATTTTTGTAGTTGATATCCACGTTAGAGACCCATATCCTGAGTATCATGAGCTGTACATTTTGCCTGTTTATAAAACTGTTATAGTGTTCACTCATAGTCACAGTTTTTGCCAATTGCTTTAACACTTATTGCAGAATTTGGCTCAGTATGTGAGAGTTTTGAACAAGGGTCAATAAATCTTAATTCTTGAAGATAAATCATCCACATTTAAGTCCAATCGAAACTCAACAATAAAATCTTCACAACTCTTTTTTAAAATTGTGTAGACACTTTGGCACCAAATGTTACACACATGCACTATGTGAACTGCTCTCCCAAATCACCAGCAACACACACACACACACACCTCAGCAAACCAACTTTACTTTGCATGCTTTGGCCATGCTGAATGTGAATCGGAATGTTAGCACAGAACATTTGGGATGCACTACCTGTTTTGACAATGCCCTTGAAATCCATTGTTTTCAAAGCCATTTAATTCCATTGAAATGACATGAACGCTATGGATAGACCATGGTATGGGGGAAGATGGGACACGTCTCAGTGTATCTTAAATCCCATCTACAGGGTATAAACTTTTAGAAAATGTATAGTTTTTGCTGTTTAATCTGTATCACTATTCATTTTCAATGGGATTTTTTTGCGTGTTTATCGCTTTGCAGACCTACACAACAGTGGTTCAATGAAGTTTGTATGTTAAGTGATTGAAGCTGTATTAATCACACAAATTTGTTTGAAGAATAATAATAAGAAGCAAACGAAAAACAATACAGTGCATTGCAATAAGTAAGTGATAATGAACAACACAGTATGCGTATATCGGTAAATATTGCACATTCAAGGTGGTGTTAAGGCCCCAAAACAGAGCGGAGGGGCCTTTATACCTCAGTAAATGCAATATTCACAGATATACACACACCGTGGAGTTCATTATCCTGTTTATATCACTGTTGCCATGTCTGTACTATGTAGTTTTGCTAAAAATTCACACGTATTGATAGCACAGACTTTTTACTTTTTGTGCACTACTGGGCACTCTTGGCTTTTTCCTGTCGGTGCACGGGCAGGTAGGGTCTGGTTAGGGTGACTGAGTCATTAGTGCACCTGCATTATATTTTCCTGTCGGTGCACGGTCAGGTAGGGTCTGGTTAGGGTGACTGAGTCATTAGTGCACCTGCATTAGGGCGTGGCTATATCATGTGTGTCCCCTCTCTCCCATTCGCCACTTTTTTCTCTCTTGCAGACACCCGTTTAGATTCTCTCTCCCTTCTGTTCTTTTCTTGTCTTTTTCTGTCTTTTTCTTCCATTTAGTGTCTAACATACTGACGCATACATTGCATTCACACTCGCATACAGGCACGCCAACATCCATTTTCCCCTAGACACTTCATATGGGTAATATTTATGATTTTGTTACAAATAAATTATTATTTGTTTACTTTGTTGTCTGTCTCCCTTCAAGTTGTGGCCTGATAATGAGCTGGCCGTAACACAAAGATTCTATCCCATCTTGGCTTTGGTAAATTCACTGTGTCCTATACTCCCAAACACAGTGTAACAGACTTAAACTCCATCTCGGTTACAAGCTAAAATGTTGCTGTGCTGTGAAGCTTGGTCAGGCCACTAAACTGTAACCCTATGTTAATGTGACAGTTCATTTAAACTTCACATCAAGTTGGGTGGATTGATATGCAGGTGTAATATGGCCAGAAAAGTGGAACTTGCAGTTATCTGAAAATAATGCATGTTCTAAATAGCACATCACAATAGGACATTTGATCAAGCATTGGTATAATGCAAGTTAATGCCATTATCAGAAAACAGCTGGTGCAGTGTCCGTACAAACAATGTTTTCCAAGAAACCATTTAGCACTGTGAAATCTGTGCTGGTAGATCATATCAAATTGGTGAGGATGACGTAGACTCCGGCCTGTGCAGTTAGTAGAGGAATTCTTTTTGCAGGAAAAGCCTGTCTACTTGCTCTCTGCTCTCCTGGTCTTCCCCTCACCTGCCTCTGCCAATTAGGGGATGCGATGCAGATAATGAAACAATTGAAACAGTGAAACAGTGGCATTATCAGACATCGCATTGCATTCCCGCGTGTTTTGCTGTTGCGGCCTTGGAAGTGGGGTGTGTGTAGGTTGTGTTTTTTTTTTTTTTTTTGAATGAATGAATGAATGAATGAATGAATAAACGTCATCATAGCTGATGTCCAGACACTCACCCAACAGTGCTTGTTTTGAATGCCTATTTTAAGACCGCTTACCCACATGGCTGTACTTGTGTGTCGACATGTTGCAAGATTGGCAAACTGTAACCAATGTGTATGTCACTGAGGTGTTATATCCTAATTTCTTTGAATGGTAAGAGGTGTATGTATAGACAGTAAAAGAAGTGGACAGGGGGATCACATCAATTTAATTGGGGGGCATTTTGACACATTTGTCACATTTCAAATGACAGATGATAAAAGATGACAGATTGATAAAAGTTCTAAAGTATCTTTGGTTGCAGTTTATGTCCACGTAGCAAGAAGCTGTCAGACATCTGTGAGGTTGGGAAATGTCTTTGAGGTGTTCAGCCAAGGTCTCGGTGATGAAGGTGGAGATCTGAGGGCCATCCATTCTACATCGGGTAATAGCGGAGCCGTCAGGATCCACAAACAGGCTGCTTTTTTCCGTACCTGCTAGGCTAATCGGAAAACATATGTCCGGTTATCCGCTTGGCTTGTCCAGAATTCATATCTCATCCGCCACATCTCACCTGACACCATCAGCTCACAATTTCACCATCAGCTCACTGTTTCACCATCAGCTCACTGTTTCACCATCAGCTCACTGTTTCAGTGTCCTCTGCTCTCTACCTGCAGCTCTGCATGGGAGAGGCGCTCACCGGTAGACATCATCATAGGCTACAGGACCGCTACATTACATACACTGGCTGCTTCATAGAAAAAAAAGGCAAAACTAATTTAAACTTTCCTAACTGACAGAAACCTGCTAGAGTCATAGAAAAAGGTGGAGAGACGATACAAATTGAGGCAAGAAAAAAAGGTGGGAGCTGCTGTACAGGCTGCCATTCACAGTGCCATCACCATAGCAACATAGCAGCATTAGTGATGGATGAAACACAGGGAATAATGATATGAAATAACAAATATTATCCACAAAAATACAAATAATATTCACACCAGTTGGAGATGGCAACGATGGGCAACTAATTATGAAGATGGTGTGGGATATGTCCTTATATGTCTGCATTGCCTTTGTAAAAGGGCAGACAGTTTCCTATACACTGAAGTGTTTAATGTTAACATTTATCTGGCCTGTATCATTTCAGGGACTTCTCTGAAATGGTGAGAAAACCAATGATATGGAAAAGCAATTAGCTAAGGAATGTGTACGCTGGAGGTCTGTATGTGAGAACCAGGATGTTTGTTATTATTTACCCAGGATGGTCAACCAGAGAGATAACCCAGAGCCTAGATCAATCAGGAGGGGCTGAGGGGTCATGTGGGTGAAATGGCTGTGCCAAATGTTACTAATGAATACAGGACGTGTGTGGTATGAAAGGGGAGCCTGGCCCCGGAGAAGGCCGACTTGTTACTTGGCACAACTTGTGTAGGTAACCTGTCCCCGGCGTTGAGAATAAAGACTGCAGTGATCCACCTGAATGAACGTGAATTTATTCATTTTTTTGTGTATGAACTGAACTTTGAACTAGTTTATGTGAAGTGGAAACTTAACACAATAGTGCTGAGGTCTAGGTTCTGAGTAGTGATGTTGATTACTGATTACAGTAATTACTGTTGAGTATTTCTTTTGTGCCTTGTAAGCTCTTGTAAATGCTCATGTGAAGTATTTTACATATTATTTGAAATGTGCTACACAAATAAGTCTAGTTGCCTCATCTGTCTTTACTTTTGCATCCAGTTACGGATGTGGGGTTGGTTTGTCCATTTACCAGTCAAATTTGCAGGTGGAGGATGGGACACAGATGCAGGCAGGGAAAGCAAAGCAGACCCATCTGTTTTGGGAAAAACATCTCATTATTCACCCTGGGAGGGTAAGTTTATTCATTTTTTTACTTTCCAAATTTGTTCTGTGATCACATTTACAGAAATTTCCTAAATATAACCTCAGGAGAATGTTATATAGAAAAAAACCCACATCCATTTACAGTATTACTCACTGTTTACTAACACTTTATATGAACCAAGTATTCATGAAGTGTTATGCATTCATAAAAGGTTATAATACATCCATAAAGTCTTTAGTTACTAATTAGTATTCATCACTGTTTATACATTTTCATGATGTGATAATGTTATAAAGCCTTTACAAATTATAAGTATTCAAAACAAGTATTTAAAAGTATTTAAAAGAAGTACACTTTCCCAGTTAACTGAACTTCATACTAATTCAAGCAGACTTAAAACCTTTTGTGTTCCTAACTTAAGAAAACAAGTGATTTTCAATTATTCAAAATAAACAAACTTACCATGTCAAGTAAACATGATATTAATTCAGGTGTATTTAAATCCTTTAGTTTTTATAACTTCATTTACATTTATGCATTTAGCAGACGCTTTTATCCAAAGCGACTTACAACTCATCAACTACCAATTGTTCAGGGCCAGTCTCCCCTAGAGCAACTTAGGGTTAAGTGCCTTGCTCAAGGGCACAACGGTGGCAGCCGGGATTCGAACCCACAACTTTTCAGGCTACTTACACGCTAGCCAGGTTCCTTAACCACTACGCTACCACCACCCCTAGTACTTCATTATAAGTCAACATGGTGCACAGTGCTGTCCAGCTTCAAAAATGAGCACACACCAGGCCAACAATCCTGATAATGTTGTAATGAGAGTGTTTGTGCCCTAATTTCAGTGGTGCAAGGAGCAAGAGACAAAACCATTTCTTAGTGGCACTACATGTCAAAGAGGTTGCTGACCCCTGACTTAGAGTATGCACTGAGCAGTAATTATTATTTGGCATGAGCAGTTGGGCATAGAAAAGGACATTGAACCACTTGTCCCAAAGCTTTATAATGCTTTGTGACAGTCATTAGAATGTATAAACAGTTATGAACACTAATGACATTAGTTATAAGGATTTATGAATGCATTATAACCCTTTATAAATACTGGGTTCACGCAAAGTCTAGCTTATGGAATAAGAATCAGACTATAATTTCATTAGAAAGTAGAGTGAAGAAAAAGAAAACATTCCAGTGTATAGCCACCCTCGATGTATTCACCTCATACATGAGGAAAATATGCAGATGTAGTAACCTTGGCTAATAAACGGGAAATTACAGCATACTGACTTGTGGAAGTACTAACATTGATTGATTTCTGAACCTCATACTGCCCTGTGAGTGAATAAATGCAATGTAAATGCAACAACTATGGACTAAACCCCATAATGCTTATCTCTGTGTGTGAGTGTGTGTGTGTGTGTGTGTGTGTGTGTGCAAGTGCACATGCATGTGAAAGACTTTTAACTGTATGTTCTATTTTTTATTATTTGTTTGTTTTTAGAGCAGTATAAAGGGTAATGAGCCGAGAGAAAATGTTTATCCTGGAGGGTTTATTTCTGCTGCACATGTGTAAGAATCTGTCTTAACCTATAATATGATGTGCTATCACAAAATCTAACATAATGTAATCATATAATATAAGAAACTTTACTGAAGGAGCTGGTATTGCTTTGTCCATATTAAATTTACTGTTTCTAAGGAAAAAAAAGATATCCACATACAAATGCAGCGCACATGGCTGCCAGGCTGTGTAAATCATGTGTGAGAATTGACTTTAAATGAGTTTGTCATCTATGATTTTAGTGAGTTTACCTCAGGGCTTCCTTTTGTGGTGTAGTTTTATTTGCTCGTCACCTTGTAAAAAATCAACAGATAAACAAATAATGTAATGTAAACATTTGTGCGTTCATGTGTATTCCATATTAGTTCTAAACAGCCCTCACGCTATGTCTGCTGAAGAGACTGATCCTTGTTACAACTACACGGTACTGAACGACTCCTGGAGAGCCACCTCCAATCTGGATCAATCAGTTCTCAGGTGCGACTCCAACCTCAAGTGGCAGGGCTGGTACCAGATGTTCTATCAGGGGGTGAGTGTTCGGATGCCTGAAGAGTGTGTGCCCATGAGACGTTGCAGCGCTCATGCGCCCCTCTGGCTCACTAGCCTCCACCCCCACCCAGAGGATGGCATTGTCACCAGAGGCTTGTGTGGTCACTGGGACGGTAACTGCTGCCGCTATGCACCACCATCTATCCGGGTGAAAGCCTGCCCTGGAAACTACATTGTTTATGAACTAGTGTCCCCTGTTACATGTGTCGGGAAATTTCTGTAGAAACAAGTAATATATGTATGTGTGCATATAGACATAGGAAAACATGTAAACAGAGTGTTGTGCTATTAAAAGAAAGTGTAACTGCCAGTAAGAAAGTAGTATGCTGACGGGTAGATTCCTTTCTGAAAACTGTGTTGAAATCATGTTTACAGCTTCATCGTAAAAGGACAGAAACTAAGGCCTTGCATAGGATTGGCTCAAGGCCAGCTACATCATCTACCAGTAGGAATACTTAAGGTAGACAGAAAAAGGTGTAAGGCTAGAATGGTTAAGAATTACCACTGTTAGTACCATTCTCTCGGTGAACGCAATAAAGACTTGGTTGAACAAGACAAACTTCTCTGCATATTTTTGGGTTTTTCCAAGAAACTTTTCCACATAATTTGGCGTCACGAACAATCAGTGTTTTAATTGGTCCCTTTTTCCCCTTTGGATCGGGTGGCTTTTGCTTCCGTCTCCATTGGAGAGGGTGAGTTGATTTTCGTACTATTTTGATTTTAGATTGGAATTATTTAGTGGGTCCACCACTGCAAAGGACCTGTGTGGAAAGTCTGTGGAAATTTTTTTGGCTTGTTCAATTGCCTTCACCGATCTTTCAGGTCTGTATAAGTGGCGGCATCTTTCATTCTGTCCATGGCGGGCCCAGGGACGGGCTGGGAAATGTTTCCACTTTCTAACTCATATTGTGTTTGATATATTTGTTAACAGGATAGTTTTTCATCTTGGGCATGTTGTCTGTCTTGCGTCATTGTACCCTTGCCTCTAAGTCCTGTTTGTGTTCGTTTCTCAGCATGTGGAAATGTTCACCTTATGTCAGACGTAACGACCTCATAGTTTAGCTTAAATATAGGACAATAACGGAAGGAGGCGTTATGAGAAGTGTAAAGGAATAATGGAATAATGAAATAATGGAAATAAAAGGAATTGCGACGGAAGGGCGCAAACATTGGGCTCTAAAGTAATTCCGTTTTTGGTATATGGTGTGGACTGTTATTAGTCGGCCACAGAATAATATTTCAGTCGCTGGTATTTTCTGTGAGTTTTCATTGATCGCGCCTGATGGCTCGCTGATTATGAGAGCGTGCTGCTACTAACAGTACCCCGGTCGGGCCTTGCATGCATAAAGGAAAGAAGGAAAAAGCCCTTGATCTGTGTCTTTATGTGTCACGAGTGACGGGACGTTTTCCCGTGATGCGAGTGTGGCTTATGCGCTAGGAAGTTTGTGTTTGGCATGAGCGGTCATATTTTTTGAGTGTGGTGCTGTGCTTTTGTGGAAGCGTAGTACTACATGTTGTTTTGCATTTTGGGAATTTTGTTGATGTGCTGTGCCTCCTGTTTCAGAAGTTTTAAATAACATTTTGGACTGCTGACTTGGGATGTATTTTGTCTCCTGTTGCAACTAGAGGTCACGGGGGTCGCCTAGCCTCTCTCCTCTTTCTCCCTTTCCCTTTTCTGTGTGGTGTGCTTGTGGATTCTGCTGTGTTTGTGTCCATAGGAGTGTGGGAGTGCCTTAGGCATGTGGAGCGTGAGTCAAGGGTCAGGCAGATGTGTGACCTGGAACTATTTTTGTTTTCTGGTCTTCTCGTTTGTCCCTGTTGTGTGTCTTGTTTGTGTCCTTTCTAGGGTGTCTGGTTACTTCTGGTGTGTGGTTAGGAGTTTGTAGTTCCAGCCATTTAGGCATAGCTGGAAAAAGGGGGGATACATAGAAGTGGGATAATAGATATAAGAATAATAATAGTAAGTTGGAATAAGAATAAGCGAAATAAAATAAAGGAATAGATTTAATAGTTTTATTTATTCCAGATCTAAGTTACGGAAGGATTCGTGGGAATCAGAGCAGTTTACGTGCCATCATCGGAGGAACGAGTTGGTAATTATTGGAACTCCCCTTGTGTGCTTGGTATTGGTGAAATAGACAACGTGGTGACATCTATAGCTTGTGTAGGTAATATATTAACAACAATTATTTTATTGTTTCATAAAGGTGAAATGGAAATCCAGTCCAAACAGGAGCTTACGCCACTTGAGCAGTTGGTGCAGGAGAATAAAGTAGCGGAAGAGCAGATACGAAAAATTAGTGCTAAATGGGAAAAGCGCACAAAAAAAGATCAAGATCCGTGGCCCTTACAAGGAACATTGGATCTTAGAATCTTAGTACAACTTGAAGGGAAAATTAAGGATTACAAATGTAATGATAAATCAGAAAAACGTAGTATGAAGAGACAACATGAGTTGGAAATATTAAAATTATTTGTTGAACTGGCTATGAGTTTACAATCTAGTATGTCAGATCCTGGGGAATTTAATTATAGTAGGAAACAGGTAAAGGATAGTTTGGGGGTTAGACCACCTCCATACGCCGAGATAAAAAACTTTTGTCCTGTAAAAGATAAAAGCGTAGGACTTTATCCACAGTTGGAGTTTAAGGGTAATGTGGAAGTCCCAGAGGAATTAGTTTCGTCAAAAGAGGAACTTTTACATTTAGTTCAAAATGTAGCAGAAAATGTTGTTTCATTGACTGATCAAATTAAAAATATGTCAGGGGATGTAGAGAGACCTTCATTAATTCCGTCTTCTAGTGAACAGAGTAAGGGTCAGCGTGTTGTTAGTCGAACTCTGCCAAGTCGTGACAAAGATCAATCATTTTCTAGGGACTTGTCGGCCGCAGAGCCACAGCAATTGTTGGATTCGTCGGCCTTGGGAGCGTGTTATTCACCCCAAGAAGAATTAAGTTCACTTCCTATTTCGCAAATCGTACATTCAGTAGAGTCAAAACAGGAGAGTAAAATGCTAGGTCCGTCTGTTGTAACTCCAAAAAGAGGATGTAGTGGATTGGAAAAACAGGATCAGGAAAGAATGGAACATGTGCGTCGTGTTCTAGCGCAAAATGATTTAGGAGATTTGCAGGAGCAAGAGGACTTAGACAATAAAATAAAACAAGAATTATGGAATTTTGGACAAAATGCAGTGGCGTCTGGCAGAAGGGTTACAGGTGATACTTCTAGTGATGTACGAGATCGTGAAGTATTGGGACAATTTTGGAGTAAGCGCAGTTATATATTAGCTAAATTAGAGAAATATGTTCAAATTGCAAATAAAGGAGGGATATCTGTACCTGTTATAGGAACTCTTATTGAAACTATTAAAGCAGAATTAGCTAGAGTAGAAATAGGTCCAGCCACAGGGGAATATCAGCGGGATAAAATGAAGCGTGTAAAGCATTTAGAGGCTTTGACGCAATTGATATATAATGCAGAGGATATATATAAACGCCGCGCTGGTAAAAGTTTCCAGAAGGGAGATTTGTGTGCTCTTTCTGTTCAGCATGGTTACCTGGAGGGACAGACCTCAAAGGGCACTCCACTGACAGTTATTTTGCAGGATCAGAATCAGATTAATGTTGATAAATTACATTCTTACGTCACTGCCCATACAGATGATGAGGAGGATGAGGAAGAGGGTACTTCAGCATTCATGGCTCCATTGGTACATGAGAAGGTAAAGAATATACACACACTTAAGCAAGGATTGTCATTACAAAACGTAGATAGTAGTGAGAATACTTCTTCATCAGGTACCCTGATGATGCCTATGATAGTGAAGGGGGACCGTACATTTTATGACCCTTGGGGATTCGCAGATGTGCACGGTTTGATTTCGCGGTTACCCTCTCTTCAGGATGGAGCAGGGGCATGGATACAACGTTTTGAGTCAGAAACACAAGGACATACGCTTGCTATTGGAGACATTAAATACTTATTGGGCATAATATTGGGAAAAGAACCATTGGCAGATGTTCTGTCAAAAGCGGACTTGGACATTATAATGGGGGATCCAGCAGCCGATCATTTGGCTTTTCACAACTATCGCACACGCGTGTGGAAAGCGCTTAGGATGGCTTACCCAAATCGTTGCCCAGCTAGTGCATTGACATTGAATAAGATAAAATCTGATGAAAATCCAACTGCCTTTGTGGAAGCTGCAACAGCACGTTGGCGTTGTCAGCTGGAGTGTGATCCAAATGAGAATGAACTGAATAGAGGACTTTTCCGTCAGGCTGTATTAGATGCTCTTCCAGCCCCAGTTAAGTCACAACTTGAAAGTGACTGGCGCTTGCATACTATGACAAAAGATGAGTTTCGTCAAGCTGTAACGCATTTTGTCACCCAGTACAGGAAGTCTGAGGACAGGCGTGCACAGCAGGATACTGAGGCTCAGCGAAAGATTTTGATGAAGCAGTTGGAGGAATTGAAACATCCGAAAAAGGCTCAAGCAGCATTGATAACCGCGGAACAGTCTTCTCCTGCAGCTCAGTCTTCTCCTACTGTGAGTGATTCACCTGTGTTTGTTCCACCAGTTTCACAGCCGCAGCCCCAGCAGGGACCGCCTCTTGTGTTTCAGCAAAACCGTAACCCCATGGCATTGCCTTCCTTCAGAAGGGCTGGAGGTTTTTTATAGAGGGAGAGGCCGTGGACGTGGACGAGGGTTTGGTCCAGGGGCCTACCAGAATGCAGAATGCTGGATTTGCGGTAATGTGGGACACATTTCTTTTTCATGCCCAAATGCCTTTCAAAATCGTCAACAAGTTCCTGGGAAAGGGGGTGCGTTCCAGACTGCTGCAGGTCCAGGCCAATCCCCACAGGGAGGTCCAGTAAATTTTGCATTAGGCCAATATTGACTAGGTTCCGATTTAGGAACAGCTCAAAAGGTAACACAGGGGCCTGAAGAAGAACCACATATACATGTAACAATACAGGGTCATACATTACCATTATTAGTTGATACGGGAGCCACTTATACTTGTATTAACACATCTTATATTCCACACATTAGAAGAGATGGGTCAGGAAAGGTAGCTAGGACAATAGGATTTTCAGGTCAAGTGCAACTACTTCCATTTTCTGAACCAGTTAAGATACAAGTAGGACAACATACAACAGTTATGTCAATTTTACTTTCTCCCTCAACTCCAGTCAATGTTTTGGGGCGGGATGCTTTGTGTAGGTTAGGGCTTAAAATAAAATGTACTTCACAGGGAGTGTCAGTGGGCGGTCCGGAGGTCCAGATGTCTCTTCTGGTACAGGCTGATACAGAATTGCCATGTGTTTTACCAGTTATGCGTGTGTATTGGATTTCAGATTTAGATGGAACTAGATTAAAACAGGTATGGGAGGAGTGGCAAAGTATGTTTAAAGACTATAGTTCTGAATTACGTTTCCCTCATTATCCAGCGCATTGCACTTTAAAGGTTGATATTGCATTGGAGGATAGTGTAGAATTAGAGTGGCAAAAAAGGATATCATCACAGCGATACTATTTTTTACGTGTGACAGATATTGTAGTAGGAATCGAGGGAGTGGGGTTATCTGTTTCATTTTTAGATACAATAATAGAGCAGTATTTTGATATGCCTTATACGGTACCGCATATTGTTCTTGCTGTAGGAGCAGGCTTCCGATTAAGACATGTAGGAGATATGATGCTTAGAGCATGTCTAAGTACCTGGAGGTGTACCAGTGAGGATAGGAAGTTAATTTCAACAGATGGTACACTCCTTAAGATATTGGAGGAAATTGAACTTAAGGGTTCGCCTCAAATAGTGGAATTAACGGATAAAACTTTTATGGCGGGGGAAGAGTGTAATCAAAATGCCAATTCTTACAACCAAAAGTGTCCCTTTCAAAATCCTTATTGCTTGTATTCTAAATTTCCAAGTGCAGGATATAGGTGTTGGAGGAAATGTTGGCATTATCCCTTAGCTGCAATGGAGTTAAGGCGACTTCAATATGATCAGCCATACGCGCCGTGGAAAATAATGATACAAGCTGAAGCGCAAAGTAATGATAAGGACAGGATTTTAAAACAGGTTCCAGACTGTATCTGGCCAAAAAATGATAGTGATGTAGGACTTGTAAAATCTGCAAATCCAGTAGAGTTGCAAGTTAAACCTGGAGCAGTACTTCCTTTTCATCGTCAGTATCCAATTTCACCAGAGGCGGCGATAGGATTGAGAGGTAGAATAGAGAATCTTTTAAGGGCGGGAGTAATTGAGCCAGTCCATAGGCCGCTTGCTAATTCACCAATCTTTGCGATCCAAAAAGCGGATAAAATAAGATGGAGACTTTTAATCGATTTACGCTCGCTCAATCAGGTGTTAGTAGACGTTCCTAATTATATAGCATCGCCAACATCTCTTGTGACGAATGTTCCACCATCAGCTAAATATTTTTCAGTTTGTGATCTTGTGTCAGCCTATTATACGGTTCCGTTAGCGAAAAATAGTAAAGGGTTGTGTGGGTTTAAGTATTTAAACACTTATTATCAGTATACTCGTCTGCCGATGGGATTAAAAATCTCACCAACAGTGTATAATCAGGTGTTAAAGGATGATTTAAAGCATCTGTCATGTGCAAGTACTATATTGCAGTATGTGGATGATTTAATTGTATGTTCATCAGATGCAGATACGTGTGAAAAGGATACATTACTACTGTTGCGAACATTGGCAGAGGGCGGACACAAGGTCTCGAGGACAAAGTTGCAGTTCGTTGAACAGCAGGTAACTTATTTAGGACGTGCTATTTCACAGGGCCAACGTGGAATAGCTCAGGATCAAATAGAAGCAATTATACGATTACCTAAACCACAAACGATAAAACAGATGATGACTTTTATAGGATTGGTAGGGTTTAGTAGTGAATGGATAGAGTGCCATGAATATAAGATCGCTCCCCTACGGGCAATGATAGCAGCTGCAACGGCAGGTGGGTTGAGACAATCTTTGACATGGACGATTGATGGTGATCAGGCATTCACTTTGATTAAAATGGAATTACAAAGAGCCCCTGCTTTGGCGCTTCCTAATTATGAATTGCCATTTCATCTTTATGTTGCAGTAGGAAAAGAGCAAAATCAGGAGGCTTATATGACAGCTATATTAACTTAGGCTCAGTGTAAAGGGAAAGCAAAACAAGCTTTAGCTTATTATTGTTCTAAGTTGGATGAGGTAGCGCAGGGCTATCCACCTTGTTATCAAGGCATAGAAGCTGTATATATGGCCTATAGTAAGGCAACGGGTATAACTATGGGATGGCCAATTGTAATTTTTACATCTCATGCTATTTCCCAGTTAACTGAGCAAGGAAGATTTTGTTTGACACCACAGCGACAGTTGAAATATAATGATTTGTCCTTCTGTCCGGATGTCACTATTAAAACATGTGACATGGCAACAAATCCGGCAGATAGGATTCTGTTAGATTATGAAGGAACGCCTCATGAATGTGTGGCGGATTCTTTGATCTTCTCGAAATTGCGCGCGGATTTGGAGAGTGAACCTTTAGAATCTGGCCTAGTGTTCTTTGTAGATGGATCCAGTCATAACTATGATAACAGGACATGTGCAGGATTTAGTGTCATTCGACTGACTGACATGCAAGAGTTCAAGACAGTACTTTGTATTCCTTGTAAACAACCTTGTTCAGCTCAATTAGCAGAATTAAAAGCCTTAACGGAAGCCTGTTTGTTAGCAGATGGACAGGAAGCTACTATTTATACTGACAGCGCTTATGCACATAATGTATGCCATGTTCAGGGGGCTCAATGGAAACAGAGAGGGTTTAGAAAATCAGATGGGTCTCCTATTCAACATTTAGAGCAGATTCAACTATTATTGTTAGCCATGATGTCACCAAAGCGTTTGGCTATTTGTAAATGTCGAGCACATAAAAAGGGTGAAGATTTGGTAACTCTAGGGAATGCATTTGCCGATGAGGTAGCGAAAGCGGCAGCTCTTAAAGCTAGAGAAGTAGAGTTAATATCTAAGCAGGGGTTGATGCATGTAGTACGCTCAGCCACATCTAACTGTTTTTCTTCTTCTAAAAGTTGTGTGAATGAAACTAAAGGTGGTGAGTTGGTTCAGGAACATCTATCACGCATGGTGGGGTGTCCATATTCGTGTCCTTATATGTATACTAACTCATGTATATGGTGTAATTTGTCTAACACACCGGGACATTTTCATTTACAGGAACCGCTTTGCTGCGCATTATGTCAACGGGGGAGTTGCCTTGAGTGTTGGGCCTATGCATGTGAATCAGTTCCAAAGAATAGTCAGCATGGCATTCAAGCACCCTTAAGTATTTTACAGCCTAAACCTTCCTTAGACGATATACTTCGTCTCCAACAGATTGCATCTGCTGTTGAAAGATCTTCATGGGAAGATAAGGGGGCTAGTACAGGACCAGATGGGGTATGGCGTAATCATGAGGGGCTTATGGTAGCTCCATTGACATTGCTTGGAATGTTGATTTCTGATGTGCATGATGTTGCGCATGAGTCTAAAAGGGAGGTCCTTAGGAAGATACGTGCATTAGGATTTTGGTCTCCTTGCATGAATGATGTGGTGAATTGCATACAACAGGAATAAAGTCACATACTTATATGCGTCATACTTTATGGAAATTGCCAGACATTTTACAACACCATAAAGGAAACTGACATATTCATACACCTAAGAGAGGATCTTAAAATGTTCAATTTTCATTTTCTTTCAGGATATCTTCAAGAGAAATGTGATGAGAATAGGATTCTGCATGAAATATTATAGGAAATTGCATGGAAACATTGACATTCTTTAAAATCCTAATGTTACAGTAATGTTAAGAGTGATTTTCGCCCTTAAGGCATGTTTCTGGAATTTGTTTGGAAACAATGTCATTGTGCCTTCTGTGAACACAGAATGATGTGCAAAATGCTCGCCGAGAGACAGACTAGGGGGAATATGTCTTTGACTCTAGGTGGTTGAGTCAGATCCAAGGATCATCGGACCCACCCAAGGTTTCTCCCCAAAATGACAAACAAACAAAATGACAAAAGAAAAACTATACATGGGTTTGAGTTTTTCCTTGCCGCCCTGATCTTGGGTCTCGTGAAAGGCATGTTTCAAAGTTAGTCAGTCAGGAGTGTTTTAGTGTAGCATGGAGTGTTTTACTGTGTGTTGGAAGAATTGTACTATGTTTCGAGAAATACTCGAAAAAGGGAGGTATGTCGGGAAATTTCTGTAGAAACAAGTAATATATGTATGTGTGCATATAGACATAGGAAAACATGTAAACAGAGTGTTGTGCTATTAAAAGAAAGTGTAACTGCCAGTAAGAAAGTAGTATGCTGACGGGTAGATTCCTTTCTGAAAACTGTGTTGAAATCATGTTTACAGCTTCATCGTAAAAGGACAGAAACTAAGGCCTTGCATAGGATTGGCTCAAGGCCAGCTACATCATCTACCAGTAGGAATACTTAAGGTAGACAGAAAAAGGTGTAAGGCTAGAATGGTTAAGAATTACCACTGTTAGTACCATTCTCTCGGTGAACGCAATAAAGACTTGGTTGAACAAGACAAACTTCTCTGCATATTTTTGGGTTTTTCCAAGAAACTTTTCCACACATGCTCACTGGCTTACTGTGCAGGTGAAGTGCTCTTGTTCTGGTGTATTTATTATTGCTTGTGTGCTGTTTCCATTTTAGAGTCTCTGGAGAATGAATATGAATATTATACAGATACAAATACATATCCATTATTATCTACAAACTTGCATGTCAAACTTGTTACTTGTCATGTAATGTTACGTGTGTCCATATGTTTCGTATGCCATAGATGTCTCTTCAACAACTCCTCAAACTACTCCTTTGGCTCCTATCACTCCACGTAAGTTAAATCTGTAAAAAAATATAGAGACATTTTACTTGACAGGTGAGTACATAACACATTCATAGCAGCTGTCATAAATTGCTCACAAAGCATTCAGAGTTGGCCAGTATTTGTGGACCCCATTCTGCCTTCCACAGTTATGAAATGTATGAATGTTGAATGAGTGGAGTGTTATCAAAAACATATGCTTTATTTATTAGTCTGTGGACATAGGAAATTAGGGGTGACCAAACCACCGCCCAGGAGCCAATTTTGTCCCTCTTCCCTCTTTCATGTGGCCCACTGTGAAGTCAGACAATTCAGTTGAATGTGGCCTGTTGTTCCTTTAATCCAATATGACACTGTGTATCCATGGCACATCATAGTTTTAGTCCTGGTGTGACATCTTTGTCAGTGGTATCATTAAACAGTGTAGCATTATACAGTCTGCGGGTCTTCTGACCTAAAACACAGTCGCCTTTTCACTTGAAACTGGTTAAAAACTGGTGCTCTTCATGTTGCATTGGCCCTTGGGAGCTCAGATTTTTCAGTATGTGACCCGCAAGCGGAAAAGTTTGGCCTCCTCTGTGGTAAATGGTATTACATTGATCACATATTATTTGATTTTTGTTTGATTGTTTGATTTCATTTTAAACTTTCACAAATATTAGACATTATGAGCCAAGATTCAGATCAATCTACACAGTTTGTGTTTTTGTGAAGGCTTTTTTAACGTGCGTGCGTGTGTGTGTGTGTGTGTGTGTGTGTGTGTGTGTTTGTTACCTGGTGATTTTCACAGAGCCTAGGACATATTTCCAGCAAAGGATGAGGCTCACTATGGCCTTCCTCAGAGAGCTGTCTCTCCATGAAATGACCCAGTTACTCTCACAGGTCCGTCTGTGACCAGGTGTTGGTGCAGATGTAGCATAGCTGCCTAACAGCTACGCAGCATTAGTTCAATCCAAGGGCCTCAACGTTGATGGGGACACAGCAGTGCCACCCAACTGAACCATCTTGACGTTGGTGGTGGCACGTCCCAAAGCAAATCTATGCACACATTTTTTACATTGCTACCTTGACAAAAAGGCATTTTACAATACACTCTACATGGTTCTCATAATCTCTCATTTGAAAAGCAATTTATCATAAGTGAAATCTAACTGTCTGATTTCTTATTGCAGATTAGGGGAAGGCTGGTTCAGATGGGCTATCCAAATGACATCACTGTCAGGATATTGTGACTCTGAGTCACAAGGGAAGGAAAACACCCTCAGCTATTTATGTACTTCCTATGACAACGACATTGATTGTTCATTAAGAGACATTTTTACAGGTAGAAACAGAAAGTACAAGAATGCTCGATTTGGTCAGGATGTATACTGTGGAAAAATGTATGTATGAAACACAGTGCCTATTAATAAATGAACAGAAGTAGCCTACCTAATTCCATTTAAATATAATGGACATTTATAAAAGGTCGCTGGTGGATAGATTGCATGTAGTCTGACTTTAGTTAGTAGTAGTAGTTTATACTTCCTGTCAAACATTTCTTGCTGTTGTTGTTGCTAATGTCAATGGACTATTTATAGATATTACAGTAAGACTTGTTACAATCCTGCTTTTACACAGAGGGTAATGTGATGTGTTAATCTATTGCAAAATAAAAAAAACACTCAGGTTACTGACGGAAAAAAAAAAAACTTTCAATGGCAATGGTGACTTAAAGTGATATTCCAGAGTACTGTAATTTCCCAAATATTAGACGAATGTGAATAAGCTGCACAATAATTTTTTATGTAAATATAAAAAATACAAAATATGTATTAATCGCAATCTTGTATTAACACTTTATAAATGTTAAGTTTGTCAAGAAAACATTGTTCCATAGAAGTGAATATTAGCATCATTTCTGCTCCAATACTGATAAGTGTACAATAGTCGTCCAGCTGCAGTGTCGGTGTTATGGAGCTTCAGCCTCCCGGATCAGCTGGCTCCCACGGTTCCCACAGCTGCCCTCTCAACTGGACTGATGACGTTTCACGACCGTTTGTTTACAGCTGCGGCCGCTCGGCGATTCCAAATCGAACAATCGTCAGTATCCCAGCAAACTGAAGGCAATTAAACTGAAAATGTACAACGATCAAAGGAAATGTTATTGTCGCAAGCATACGGTGACTAAGTGTAAAAAATGCAGTGAAACTGTGTCTCAGTTTCTCTGCTTGTTTGTGCATGGGGTGGGGGGAGCTGATGAAGTCCATATTGTAGTGCATAAAGTGCATAGGGGAGCTGGCTAAGGTGCATTAAGATGGGCGGTGAAAGTCAAACATGTCTGTCAGCCTTAATGATCGCTCAACACATTAGTCTGGCCCTTGGGGTTGTTACATGAACGTATTAGCAGTAAAATAAATTAAATTAAATGAACAAACTTGTTGTTGGGAATCAAACTCATGGCTTGGGTGTTATCAAAACTGCATGGAGCACTTGTGTGCTCTTCACTATGCACTGTGATAGAATTTAAAAGGTTGGAATGTCGAATAGAACACTATATTGTAATGTTTTAGAACTTAATATGAAACCAGTATAAAACTACCTAGTAATGGGAACATTACATTGCGCTGCATGTAGTTGTAAAGCTATATTAATTGAAAGTAAGAAGATCAGAATTTCTGGGAACACCTGCTGCAAATGCCTACTATGTACTGTTTGTATACTGATCTCTTCTGAAAGCAGTGTGTGGTATGCAGTACATGAAAGTGCATGATGCTAAAATAGAACACCTACAGTCCATTAATTAATGAGGTGGTCATGTGGTTAGCAGACCTCTTCTGCTGCTTGCATACCATGCTGCATACTGGGGAGTAATGTGTGGGGCTCAATAAACTTTCAGCCAGTCAGGTAGAGCACCTGCAGTTAATTCATTAACTGAGTAGTAGTGTGTGTTGCACTGTGCACTGGGGCATGAGCAGTGTGAAGCACAGCAGTATGCCAGTTCAGAAACAGCAACTGACACTGAGCAAGGCAGACACATATATGGTTGAACGTTAATGAGCTGTAACATTAACTAGTCTGAGACAGCTTATAGCCAGCTTCTACAAGCTAGGTTGACCGTGCAGCAATGCCCGAGTCATTTGCAAGTAAGCCTCACAGTCTAGGGACAGATCAGTTAAAATGGCATTGAATGGGTATGTAACATGTTTGCCAATTTACCTGGATAAGCAAATTCGTTAAGCATAAATCCTGTCATCAAGGACATTATCTGCTAGCATTAGCTTCGTAACATTAGCATTCAACATGCCCATAGGAAACTGCAGGATTCTCGTCTATTATTACTTTCATTTATTCTAAATGCTCAGAGGATCATGTGGTCATACAGATGAGTAAAACAAAAAATCAACATGTTTGTCTTTTATTTGCATGTTTCTATCAGCACTGTAGTTCAAAATTGACAGACATGTTTGCTTTCACCTATTACACAGCAGTAGAGCCGTAGCACTACCACCACCCTTTGGCCAATGTGGAGATTTATTAACGATCAGCTTTCCTAACGAAGGAATTAAACATTATTCATCAGTGAGCATAATGAAGTAGTTGCCTTAGATATGCCGTCCTCGAATATTCATCTCAGAGCTGCTGTTATTTTGCAAAATATTTGTATAATTATATAAATATTAGTCATTGGGAAAATACGGTATTTCAAGCCTATCGTTCAAGGTCACCGTGTGCTGTCAGTAGGAAAAGAAACAAGAAAATCTGGTACAACATAGACTGTAGATGTCTCTTTATTTATTAGCATACACTCAAAACAAAGCAGCCACACACCAGCTGTCATTAAAAATATTGGCCTGCTTAGAATGATCAGATCCAGGGGAAGGAGAGGATGCAATGTGGATTCACTGAGACACAGGTGGGTACCAGGGTGTCTCTCTGTTGATTAAATGACGGGGCACCCCTGCAGGCTCACTGAACCATACGGCGTGTAGAGTGACAGAGAAACATCTTCTCCATCTAGCTTCACATCCCGCAGGCAACCCCTATAGGACCGCCAGAGTGGGACAAGCTTGTCCTTGGAGTCTCCTGTGGAGACACAGTAACAGATACTAAATTAACCTAGTGGAGATTGTCCTAGATCTATCCATCCATCCGTCCAGCGGGGTATGGAGGGTCAGTGTATTTGACGCACTGAATTCGTATCATGTCATTACCACTTCTATATATGTAAAAACATATATATTTTTACAGTGCTACCTCAGTCTGAGCAGTCATACTGGAATTCATGTGATTTGCAAGCAAACAGGCAGTCATGAATGGATCATTTACACAGTTTCAAAGCATGTAAACACAAAATGGCACCATGGGGAAAAAAATTACTGTCAAAGACAAAAGTTACAATAAGTGAAGACTTGAACCACTGAAGCCGGTAAGCAAGATATCCACAGAAATTAACCCATCAATTTTGACACTCTTTAAAAGTGCCCTGTCACACAAAACCTGTTGTGTTTTAAACATGGTAGGTCTATATGAGTTTGAGTTATATCAGTGCAACGTCAAATGTGAAAATGTATCTTCACTGTCTGCAATAACCAATGGAAAGAAATAAACAGAGAAATCAGGCCAGCTTGTCATTTTTACACAGGACTGACCAAGCTTGAGCCACTGATGGATGGACCAAGATTGAGCCACTGCTATCGCCCAATCGATGCTCTCCTGTATTTGACTAGTGCCGCCCCACAACATCCTAACTGTGCGAGATCCCTGACTATCGGTGAAATAAAGATAACAGGCAGAAAAGCAGTGTCTCATTTTTAACATGCTCAATAACAGGAGGTTAGGGACAAACGCCTGCGGTGAATTTTTGAAAGTCCCTTATTATTTCTGTGTCCGGCATATTATGAACAGAATGACTTGTCAACTTTGGTGAATACAACGGGCTTTGTAGATTTTAACCTGTGGTTGTAACAGTAACCTAGAAGTAACAAAGCAGTTATCTGGCTATGTTGGTTAGTGTGAAACACTACACATTACAAGCTTACTGTTGCGATGTGTCTATTTATGGTCTCCAAACAATTAGTGGATGTGCTTATCATAGTCTGTGTCTTCCTTCATTTCCTCTGAGATGTAATACTCCAACGCTTTTAGTTGTTCGTCCCTTGCAATTATGACATTAGCAAACAAATGTAAATATTCACGCAACATGCCTTGCAATGCTGGCATGCTACAGCAGCGAATCAGAGCATAGCTTATTGCCAGCGAATCAGAGCATAGCTCACTGCCAGAAAAACAAGGCACTTTACTCTAAGGCTCTAGGGCCCTAGTTCTTTAGTCTAGGTTGCATGTAGCGTTGTTAAGGTTTCCTTACGGTCAGCCCAACTACAGTCGCATACCATCTTTGGAGACCTCAGAGAACAACTTGAAATATCATATAGATGTATAGTAGGACACCTTTAAAAATCTGTGTTTACATCTGCATGGCAGTGTACTGTGTTGTTATTGTTTATTTACATATGTAGATCATTTGAGCCTGGTTCTCAACCATACTGATCTGCTATGTATCTCAGTCTGGCCAGTAGGCCTATCTCCACTTCTTCTTGTTTGCCTGAGATAGGGAGCCAATCAAAAACTGGCTTTTACTTCAACACCATGGAGACGGACTTAACACGTTTTGCTTTAAATTGTGATGCATCTTTTCTCTGCAATCATTGGTCTGATTGGTTGTGGGCATATCCAATGCCTGCAGAAGCATTCTCATCTATATCTGTTAATCCCACCTCATGGAAGTTGGAGATGTCATGAATGTGGGCAGACTGAGATACATACCAGATCAGTATGTGTGAGAACCACGCTAAGTCAGTTCTAGACTTCTAGTCACCATTTCACAGTAGAGTTCATCTACCACAGTTCAAATACTGTAAGGTAAACAGCCAAAAAAATTAGACTGAAGGAAAACATCTGAACTGAGCAGTACGGTTTGTAAATGAAAATGTGGCCTATAAAAGGAGGCTGTAGTCAGAATGCCAATGTGTAGGATTATCCAGAAGACACAGGCTATCTCAGCATCCAAGTTTTACAGTTCAGTTTGGGCACAGAGAAAATTGTGCATTTTATTAAACCTAATCATTATTTTCACCACTGTTTGCCATTTATATGTTTTGGACAACTTGATATCATACAGTACCAGTATAACTAATATCATAGGAAAAGAGAATGTGACTTGCATGTCTGAGGCATGAGAGACAGAGAGCAGACTACATATACATATGAAAACAGTAAGTAAATGTGTGGCTTGTGAAGTTACCTGCTATGCCCCCAAAATAGAGGTCTATAATCCTGGAATAGGAGGCAACTGAAGGTCCTGTGGTACGTCTGGATTTAGAGTCCAACCTAAGCACCATGGTGTTCTTCTGTTTGTGCACTGGGGGGCGAATGAAATGGTTAGGGGATTTCCAATGAAACATAAGATATTTTTGTTTAAAGCAGAAATTTCAAGAATCCCACATTTTAATTTGAGCTCTTCTTTCCCTTCCCAAAAAACAAGATTATCAGCTTGATTTAGCTTGTCCACATCTCTCATTGCCTTCCACCTCTAAAACTATAGGTTTCTCTACCATGATGTCCTTCCACCTCTAAAACTATAGATTACTCTAACATGATGTCCTTCCACTTCTAAAACTATAGGTTTCTCTACCATGATGTCCTTCCACCTCTAAAACTATAGGTTTCTCTACCATGATGTCCTTCCACCTCTAAAACTCTAGGTTACTCTACCATGATGTCCTTCCACCTCTAAAACTATAGGTTTCTCTACCATGATGTCCTTCCACCTCTAAAACTATAGATTACTCTAACATGATGTCCTTCCACCTCTAAAACTATAGGTTTCTCTACCATGATGTCCTTCCACCTCTAAAACTATAGGTTTCTCTACCATGATGTCCTTCCACCTCTAAAACTATAGGTTTCTCTACCATGATGTCCTTCCACCTCTAAAACTATAGGTTTCTCTACCATGATGTCCTTCCACCTCTAAAACTTTAGGTTTCTCTACCATGATGTCCTTCCACCTCTAAAACTATAGGTTTCTCTACCATGATGCCCTTTCAGTGAATCTCTCATTGCCGTACGCCTGTAAAACTACAGGTTCCTCTGACATGTCCTTTTAGTGTATCAAGAGGTTTACCTGTGACTGAATGGAAAGAGTCACACAGGCCCGGTGAGATCGCTATTGAGGCACTGTACTCTCCTCCTCCATCATTTGCCTGAGCAGTTATCTGAAACATCATCAAAAACACATTTTACACAACTTGAACAAATCCTGAAACAAAATTTGAAAAAGGGATTATAATCTCAATATGACTTGTCTTCTGTAAAAATAAAGAGATTACAATCTCAATATGACTTGTCCCCTGTTATAATCAAGGCATAATAATAATAATAATAATACAATAATTTGCCTAAGCGGTTATCTGAAAAGTCATCAAAAATAAAATTATCGTTGTACAGTGCAATAAATTGCCATTGCAGTGTGACACACAAATTGTTTTCTTCCAACCACTAAAGGGGAATGTATGATCACAGTAAGTGAGGAGTAAACCTCATGACAACATGCATTTCCTCTCCAATACATTGTTACCTCTATACACTTGACGACTAAGGCCTATTCAGTCAATGTCATCACTGATTCCAGATCTGCCTTGTTTCCAGGTTAACTGATGCTACACACCCACCTTGTCATTCTGCAGGTGCACACTAATTCTTTGACTGCCTTGTCCTCTTGCATGGAAAAGTACGCCCATTAAATCTTGTGGACGGATGTCAAAAGTGAGGTGGAATTGACCAGCCTTTGTCTTCAGTGGCTTCTCTGTATAGAACAAAACATGGCATGTGTTTCTGCTTTAACTGCTATTATTTATTTTCTGAATTCACAGTAACTTGTAAGGCTAGTGTTGCTGGTTTTTTCTTTCTGACTTCTGGCTATCTAAAAGATCAGTTTGAAAGCATCACAACCAGTGCACAGTTTGCTTTGCCAAATTAGACTACGGTGCTATTGTTCTGTGTGTTCGGGCTCAAAGGTCTTTTCCTGGTAAAACATAGTTTATTAAATTCACCCTTGATTAACACAGTGATAAATGTTTGCTTTGTACATACACTAGTTGTTCATTGCAAGTTGCTGTGCATTGCTTTAAAATGCAAACACATCCTCTGGAACTGACTATTTCTCATTCAAATGAACTGAGTGCATTCAGAGATTCATCTGGTTTGCAGTCCAAAACTAATGACTCTCTTCCATGGACAGCATCAGGATTCATCCAGAACATTGCTATTTCTTGCTCAGTGTTTTAGAGAAGGAAAAATGTGCCACATCTGATGACATACAACAGTAACGTTAGCTTTCAACTTCCAACATGTTTTAACATGTGCACCATGCGCAGAAAGAGTGTTAGGTTTGCTGTGACTAATGCGCTGAATATGAGGCATAAGTAACCTCCTTCATCAGAGAAATACACTCACTAGAGATGAAGCAACCTCCTTCACCAGAGAAATACACTCACTAGAGGTTAAGTAACCTCCTTCACCAGAGAAATACACTCACTAGAGGTTAAGTAACCTCCTTCACCAGAGAAATACACTCACTAGAGGTTAAGTAACCTCCTTCACCAGAGAAATACACTCACTAGAGGTTAAGTAACCTCCTTCACCAGAGAAATACACTCACAAGAGATGAAGCAACCTCCTTCACCAGAGAAATACACTCACTAGAGGTTAAGTAACCTCCTTCACCAGAGAAATACACTCACTAGAGATGAAGCAACCTCCTTCACCAGAGAAATACACTCACTAGAGGTGAAGTAAGCTTCTTCACCAGAGAAAAACACTCACTAGAGGTTAAGTAAGCTCCTTCACCAGAGAAAAACACCCCTGGCTCCACTTTGCCGTCAAAACACGACGATACTCCTGTTTGTGTCAGAGGCTCCTCCAGCAGCTCACTGTAAAACTTGATATTGTAAATGCACCCTGCCACACTAGCCCTGGGCAAGGCTTTCCTCTGCAAAAAACACAAAGCAAAACAAACACACAGTGTGGTTTCTACATTTGGTTTTGTTTGTATATCTCATCAAAATGCTAATCACAAGTCTGTTTCATAGATATACAGTGCACTGTTACTGTTTTGTTGCAGTTTGTGTGTATGTCAAAGTTTCCCAAATATATGCTGCACCATGTATGAACTGCAGTGCCGTGTTTAACACAAGCTAAAAAACACACCCATGTATTCACTGCCGGTTCTTAAACATGACTTAATAATGACTCTGAATCAGATCATGGTTTCATGAGAAAGTAGACTGAAGAAAAGAAATACATGACCATGTATGTGTACTGGATTTATTTCCATACTCCATGCATTAACCTCATTGATTAGGATATTTTGCAAGAGTATGCGTTAACCTCGGTTAATTATTCAAAAAATGATGGTCCTCTGCGACCGTTTACAGTCACTCAGAGTACTCAGGGAACATGTGCTGGACCTGCCTCCATTCCTGTGGGATGTGTAAAAAGTTGAGCAAAGAAGCACCTGGTTCCTCTGTTGTGAATTGTTGTGAATCATCAGACCCAGGTAAACAGAAGCACCTGGTTCCTCTGTTGTGAATCGTAAGGCCCAAGTAAACAGTTGAGCTCAGAAATACTTTTCAGAATATTTCCGAGTTGGAGCTTGCAAGGCCCAGGTAAACAAAGCACCTGGTTCCTGTGTTGTTGACTGTTAAGCCCAGGTAAACAGTTGAGCTCAAACATACCTGTGCTCCTGTTTTGGGGCTAGAGAGGTCTGCGCCCAGGTAAACCGGTGAGATGAGGTTTAGGGTGTCTTCCTTAACTGCAGGTAGCAGTCCGTCAGGAACCCTGTGGTTGTCCACCAGCAGGTGAAAGCTGTTTTTCTCCACACTGAAGTCCACCTGTGCACAGCAGTGGCCCAAGGCCAGAGCACAGGTGTGATACAGGTAAACTCTCTCTCTACAGATATGATACAGGTAAACTCTCTCTCTACAGGTGTGATAGAGGTAGACTGTGTCTCCACATATATGATACAGGTAAACTCTCCTTCCGCAAGTGGGATACAGGTAAACTCTCTCTCAACAGGTATAATACAGGTAAACTCTCTCTCTAGAGGTGTGATACAAGCAGACTGTGTCTCCACATGTGTGATACAGGTAAAATGTCTTTCACAAGTGCGATACATGTAAACTGTCTCTCTCCACATATGTAATACAGGTGAACTCTCCTTTCATAGATGTGATACAGGTAAACTGTCTCCCCAAAGGTGTGATACAAGTTAACTGTCTCTCTTCACAAGTGTGATACAGGTTAACTCTCTCTGCTCTTCTGCAGTTCCTCAGTTTCCTTCTTCTCATTCTGCAGTTCCTTTTAGTTGGTAAAATATACTGACTCACTTTCAAGTCTTCAGGTAATATTATTGACAGGCAGGTTATAAGTTTTTAAGTTTTTAAACTGTTTACTACATCTTCACTGCATAAGGCCTAACTTTATAGTCAAACCCCAATTCACAGTTTCTGTCTAATATAGAAAGCCTACCTTGTGCCATTCATTGTCATTGATCTTTTTATTGTGATGAATGACCCCTTTCCCGACAGCTAGCTTTATCTTGCCGTTGGTCATATACAGAGCTAACAGGGCTTTACTGTGTTTCCCATTGACGTGGAGAATCAGGCCCTCCGCAGATGTAGTCCTCATCACCAAGGAGAAATGGGGTCTGAGACAAAAGGTCAAAAGGTAAAGGTCTGAGACAAAAGGTCAAAACAGTATACCACTCTATGACTGCTCTGAGTACAGTGTACCATTCTATGACTGCTCTAAGTACAGTATACCACTCTATGATGTATAGTATACCACTCTATGACTGCTCTGAGTGCAGTATACCACTCTATGATGTATAGTATACCACTCTATGACTGCTCTGAGTGCAGTATACCACTCTATGATGTATAGTATACCACTCTATGACTGTTCTGAATACAGCACCATTGTATGACTGCTCTGAGCCCTTAGGCTTCTATGGTGTGCTCTAAGTTAGCAGCACAGTTTTGACAAAGTGTATCATGTGTAGGCAAAATTCCTGCAATTGAGTTTTTTGAGGGATGCTTAAAACAGAATATGTATGATGTGCAGGTGGGGCACCTGTTGTTGAGCTCCTCGGGGAGGATGTGGTAGATGAGCTGACTGTTTGGGTTCAAAGAGAAGGTTTGAGGGAGGGCCAGAGGGGCCTTACAGGTTTGCACATCAGGACCTGACCCACTCTGAGACACACACATACACACAAACACACACATCAATACACAGGAGTCAATAGACACAGCCCACACACAAGTGCAATGATCCACACATATTCAAACATTCAAACACACACACAGGCATATCCTTCCTACCTCTTTCTTACGGTGTTTGTTTTTGGGTTTTGGGGGTTTCACTTTAGTGTCATTCTTCTGTTTGCTTTTGATGGCCTGCGGGGGGCGCTCTGTCTGACAGAACCCTGGGGTGACGTCTCCCTTCTGGGTGAACTGAGACAGGTCCGCTGGCATGAAGTGCTGCTCTGGCCTACGGGGACAGCAAATGCATCAGGCATTCAGCATTAGGTTGATCTTATAAACAAACATCTTGTAAACAACCATTATGCATCAAGCATTTAGAGTGATCGACATAATAAATAGGTGTGGGAATCAAGTAGAACCAAGAATCAAATGCTTCAGTTCACTGGATTCACATGCCTCTGACATGGTCAATTTCTCTTATCAGAGCTGGCATGTTTTACAGGCCATGGCCAATCACAGCTGGCATGTTTTACAGGCCATGACCAATCACAGCTGGCATGTTTTACAGGCCATGGCCAATCACAGCTGGCATGTTTTACAGGCCATGGCCAATCAGTTCTACAAGGTTTACTATATTCTAATAAGCTGTTATGTTAAGTAGTATAGGCTGTGTCGATACTGAAAACCTGTGTTAAGTAGTAAAGAACTGATAAGAAAATTGATAAATAATTGGACCGATAAGCAGAGTGGACATTGGCATCAATATGGTTAAAATGTTATCAATTCCCACCTCTAATAATAAAGAACCTTTACTTGACTGTAAACAATATTTATGTATACGTCACTCATCATAAGATAGATTGACCAGTAAACAACCTTTGCATCACTGTAAACAACGGGTACATCAGGCTCTCAGCATTCAGTAAGGCTGTGTAACAGCTTCTCCTCATGAGTCTTTAAACACAGGAGCGCAGATGGATGCTGATAGCACTTTTATGTGTAGGGAGCTACAGTTGGCCACAGGCAGACAGAAAGGACACATACACATCAATAGAGGCGATAGAATTTTGACAGTAATGGGAAAAAATGCAAACCTTCTTAAGTAGAGATCTCCAAGGCAACCACTGAAAACTTCTCTCCCCAAGGTCAAGTTGTTGCCATCGGTTACAACAGGTGATGGGTTAGACTGCTCACCCCCCGTGTCAACGTCATCAACTGTGAGTCTCAGCCTAAGAAAAGTACAGATGTGGTACTGTTACAGTGTGTGTGTGTGTGTGTATGTATCTATACAAATATATTTACACAAATTAATCTATCAGTATTCCACTTTTATCCAGGGCTTTCCCTGCACAAAGTATGATTTGTCAGGCCAACACAGAGGTAGAGGGAGAGGGAGAGGCTTTACCCTGAGTCATGTTTGAGGGCAGTCAGGTAATGCCATCTCCCATCGTGGTACCTCCTGTTGGACCTGATGGCCTGGCTGCCATGTTTAAACTCCACATGGCCATCAGTGAGGGCCAGCTCCAGCCCCAGGGCCTGAGTAGAGGACACACACATCAAGACCTGGGATCCAAGACGTGGGATCCAAGACCTGGGATCCAAGACCTGGGATCCAGGATCTACTGTATTTATTGTCTGCCAGTATACTAGCATGAGAGAATGGAAATTCTTAGGTTTTGGCTCCTCAACACTGCAATATAAATAGTCGTAAGAGTAAGTTCTAATTGAGTAAATGTGTGTGTCTGTGTGTGTGTCTCTGTCTCTGAGAGAGAGAACATAAACATGAGTACATGTTCTGTAACAGGCCAGCCCAGACTTAGACTGACATTGTTCACTATACATAAGCCCGGTGGAAAACGAATTGTTCTAGAGTCTGCCGGTCCAAGCCTTGAGACTGTGATATCGCTTGCCAGATGCTATCAGCTGAAACAGCCCATGGTAAGGATGGCTGGGGTCTTTAATGATTCTCCTCCCATCTTCCTGATGCACTGCCTATTATATAAGTCCTGGATGTCCTTTCTGATGCACTGCCTATTATATAAGTCCTGGGCAGTTCACATGCACAGATATCTTGAGCTGTACACATAACCCTTTGCAGTGTTTTGCATTTGAGGCCATGCAGTTTGCCAGAGACATATTACGCCCCCCACCTCATTCACATACATTCTACCTATCTATCTATATGCTACCTACCTATCCTACAGATAGTATACTGAAACTTTGTACTGTATACTGATATAGGGGTAGTATACCTACTCTTTACTGAGGGCTGATGTAAATAATTTGGTGGTAGTACACTTACTCTTAATACTGTATACTGACATAGTGGTGGTATACTTACCCCTTGAGTGGTCTGAAGAAGAATACTTCCTGGCTCAGTTGTCTTGAAGCCCAGAGAAATCATGTTGTTAAAAGGTGCTGGCTTCTCTGTTAGGTAACTGCCTGTTTTAAACTCTGCTTCACGGACAGGCTGAGGGTCAAAAACAGCAGACACATGGAAAGTAGAACAATGCTTCTCATGAGAACTGTTCATTCATCTTATCATGTTTTGTGCTGTGTTGTGCTAAGCTTACAAAGCGAAAGGTGATCTTTTCTCTGCATCTTAGCATGATATTATAAGGATCCTTAAACACATCTACAGTCTGAATAGTTTGGCTGCAGATTAACTATACAAACAGAGAAGCATCCACATTAAGACAACTGCTGCCAAGACAAGAGGACACATGCCACTAACCCATTCCTGCAATTATGGATGACATGAGTTACTCTTTGCTGTTTATTTATAAATGGATCACACAACCCGTGTTTCCTTGAAGTTGAACTGCTCTCCGTTTCTCAGTGTTTCATAATACAGCTCTACTGCTTTCTACTTTACAACTAGTGTGAGATTTGTCTGTGGTGGTGGCTATATACCAGTCCACCATTTAAGTGTAGATCCAGTTGTGTAACGCTGATTGCAGAGGTGGAAAAATCCAGCTTCGTAAAGCAGAAATCCTGTGATGTATTGCTTCTGCCTGTGCATGTAAGAGCTGATCTGACTCACTTGCTGATCTACCTGGCAAAGACTTGTGCCAATCACCTGGTTTATGTGAATGGTTGCAACAGAACTGTGGAAGGACTTTTACTTTTACTTTTACTGGATTTTTCCATATTCGTCTGCTGACTAGGCTTGTCCCAGCTCTGCCAGTGTAGTGCCCCTAAAGCAGCTGTGTGCCAGTGTAGTACTGCAGTGTCAGCTTGACTGTTAGTGCAGCACACAATGTAAGGGTACCGGTAAGTCCCGCTGGAAGCCGCTCATGACGCCCAGCACCTCCTTGAAGTCTGCACTCTCCGCGTCCACGTTGGGCAGGTTCTGCATCAGTCCAATCAAAGCTGGGGCCGTGATACTGTCCCTGAGAGACAAAAACAACAGCATCCAGGGGATAGTAGACTTTGTTAGGGGATAGTCTACTATGTTAGGGGATAGTAGACTGTGTTAGGGGATAGCAGACTTTGTAAGGGGATAGTCTACTGTGTTAGGGGATAGTAGACTGTGTTAAGGGATAGTAGACTGTGTTAGGGGATAGCAGACTTTGTTAGGGGATAGTCTACTGTGTTAGGGGATAGTAGATTGTGTTAGGGGATAGTAGACTTTGTTAGGGGATAGTCTACTGTGTTAGGGGATAGTAGACTGTGTTAGGGGATAGCAGACTTTGTTAGGGGATAGTCTACTGTGTTAGCGGATAGTAGACTGTGTTAGGGGATAGCAGACTTTGTAAGGGGATAGTCTACTGTGTTAGGGGATAGTAGACTGTGTTAGGGGATAGACGACAGTAGTAGATAGCAGGGGATAGTAGACTGTTTTAAAAGTACATGTATTTCAGTATTCTTGATATGACTGGGAAACTGAAGTATCCTGGTTTCACTACAATGTGACATACAAACACGGACAACCATGTTTCCCTCTGTTTAAGTAAACACCATATAAACCCCAATCAAGATAAACCTCCTGAGCAGGAAACTGAAGAGCATTTGAACACAGTCATGGGTAGCCTGATATTAGAGTGGCATAGTGCAATAATGAGAATTATACAATAACATTTACATTTACATTTACATTTAGGCATTTAGCAGACGCTTTTATCCAAAGCGACTTACAAAAGAGGATAACATTCAAGCTACAACACAATGAACTAACAAGGAGTGCATATTGCTAACATAGAATCTGCGCTGTTTTAAGTTGAAAGTGCAATAGTGTAACACAATGTAGAGAAATTAAATTATTAAGTGCATTCTCAAAGTTTACGCCAGGAGATATTCTTGGAAGAGCTTAGTCTTCACGAGTTTCTTGAAGGTGGAGAGGGTATCAGTTGATCTGGTAGCACTTGGGAGGTCATTCCACCAGCGCGGAACCAGATATGAGAAGAGTCTGGACCGACCTGCACAAGGTGTTGGCCGTGCTAGAAAACGTTCCTTAGAGGAGCGTAGTGGTCGTCGGGTGACATAGGGCTTCAGAAGAGAATTCAAGTAGATGGGAGCAGAGCCATCATTCACCCTGTAGGCCAACATAAGTGCCTTGAATTTAATGCGAGCAGCCAAGGGCAGCCAGTGAAGTAACAACAATAACAACTCACTGGTGATGGTTGAGGTGAGTCCCACCCCTAGCTATCAAAGCACTCAGAGGTGTGTGGAAAGTGTTTTGCACAGTTACTATACTGTGTTTATATTTCCTTATTGTGTGTTGTTATAACGTCTCTACGCCTCGACGCCTAGGTGCATGCTCTTGTGATTTCTGTGTCTCTGAAAGTAGACTGTGAGGCTCCACTGGTCTGTGTTAGTCTTACCTCTTTTTAAAGGGGGCCAGCCTCATCTTTTGGGTCTATTCCTGCTATGGTTAAACATGCTATTTATTGCTCTACCCACGAGGCACTTTGGGTCAACTTCTGTTATTTTTAAATGTTCTAAATAAACAGACTTGACTTGGTATCAGTGCAATATGCACTCCTTGTTAGTTCATTGTGTTGTAGCTTGAATGTTCTCCTCTTTTGTAAGTCGCTTTGGATAAATGTAAATGTAAATGTAAATGGTATTGCTTTCACATACAGTCTGAGTGAGTGCCTCACAAGTGGACAGCAGTCATTATGAGGGCAGAAAAGCCATGTGTTACAAGAGGGCAATACAATTCTGGAAAAAAAGACACAATCAAAAAGAACCCGTTGCTGTTGCTTCAGACCTCAAATGCCTGAACACGCAACACTTGTTTACATTTTGATGGATGTATCACATTCTTGATTGCAGGGTGTTGAGGATGATTGCATATGAGCTTCATAGCCTTGCACAGACATTCCACAGGAGACTGTTTTTTTTTTATTATTTTGCTGTCAGAGCATTCAGGCTAATTAACTGACGTTAGCACTCAGCATTTTGCTGTCAGAGCACTCACAGCCTACACTTTTCAGCTTGGAGTGCTCAGGCTACACACAGGTGGTCTGCAGCACATCAGGTCTTGAGAAAAAGAAATTTGAGTTTCCTCATATTTATTATGTTACACTGATATTGCACGTTTTAACTGATTAGGTACACTTTACATTTGAACTGGTGTTCTCTATCAGTATTTGAGTCTTTTCTGTGTCCCAACTTCCTCTCTGCTCTAATAAAGTCCATGAGGCCCCGCTTGTCATGTAAGAAGTCTATTTAAACAATTAGTAGTATCTCCTGGCTCCACAAATCCTAATGGTTAACTAACAAGGCATCTCTAGTGGAATTGGACTGGGTAAAGGAGGGATGTATATTTAACTGAACCAGCAGATGGTATCTGAAGACGTGGACATGGGAGGACATCATGTATAACTGTATTGTGCCTGTTTGTTCATTTGTAAAGATAATGAACATTGTTATTAGAAAGGAACCTCTCTAAGAAAGGGCTTGGCCCAGAGAACTTTGTGTGTCTGGTAACTTGTCCCGGTCCTGATCTTCATCTCCGACCGTTATCAAAGATTGATCGATCAGAGATGGTGCCTTTTTTACTCCTGCCTGTGATGCCTGGTCTCTGGGAATTTATGCTGCAACCCCACTCTCTCAGTAGTGCAGATATGAAAGTGAATATATCCTGGGCCTCATGACTGGCTGACTGACTACAGCCTTCCAGTCTCTATTTCATGAACACATTTGGTTGTGTCAGTGATGTAGCCTCCATTTTTTGCAGTTGGGAGGAGAAGTAAGAGCTGTTCATGAGCTGATGCAGCTAATGGAGGCTAATTTTAATACCGTACAACTTGAAACAGCCATCTTAGAAAGACTTCAGTCATTCACTGGTTTGTGTTGGCACAGCCTCTTTCTAAACAAAAACAGCCACTATGTCAGTTCACCACTCTGTTGAACTGACTGGTGTCAGACTTACCGCTCTCTTACAGACTCTGGGGCCCCACCGATGTAGAGGGTGTTGTAGACACTTGGGGTGCAAGGGAGAGTTATCCGAGGTTCTATGAGGGTTGCTTCTGTGTTCAGGAATCTGAAATCAATCTGTTTGAACGCATTTGTGGCCTGGACAACAGGAATAGGAGGAACAAGGACAGTGAAGGTCATTCAAGGTCAACAACTGTTGCCAGAAACCAGACAAATCTGCCATGAAACTGGCTCTGAGGAGTCATTTGTTTTTATACATCAATCAATCAGCACACATGCATAAGAGTGCCCAGTTAAAAGTGTTTCATTAAGACTAAGCAGACCACTGAAAAGTTGGAATGTCTCTTGTATGTTACCTGTTGTGTGTTGTGGTGTTGTGTAGTCTGTATTTGTACTAAATAACTAAGGGCCTATAATGGTCCTGGTCTCCTTACCGTGGGAAAGACTTCTTGAGCTGTCCGATTGGTGAAAACTTTGCCATCCTGACGGCTTGTTAGGACCAGGTAGCCTGTTTCCACAGTCAGAGAGTAGAAGGAGTTCTGTGGCACAGTAGGGGACATGTGTGATGTTCTGTGGCACAGTAGGGGACATGTGTGATGTTGTGTCTTCGCAGACATTAGCTGGGTTTCCATTCAACTTATTTGCATTTCATATTCGCATTACAAAAATTAGGCTCAAGACTATGAGGGTCTGCGTGCGTTTCCATCAACTGTGTAATGTGAATAAAAAATGAACATTAGACTAATCAAGTGACGTGTTCTGACCAGCTGTGGGATCAAAACGTGATACCACAAGTACAACGTCTGTGGACAGAAACACGGTAAATGCCAATATACCTGAATTCACCTGTTTCCTTCCTTCCTCACCTGGTGACCCAAATGTGTTGACGGGCCCTAATTTAAATGATGGGCGAACTGCAAACTCTGAAGTCTAGCTAAACCAAATTGGATGCAAAACTAACTTGCTTTTTTCCAAGCAAGATTCTGAGTACCAATCTTAGTGAGCTGGCTCACACCACAAGCTCTCACAATGCATGATGGGTTTAGTTCATGTATGGGACACCGAGGGTTTAGTTCATGCACAAAATCAGGGCCTCACGTCTTCATCTCAGCAAATGCATATCTGTACTGGCCTGGATGTGCATTTCGGAGAACTTGTACATCCCTCAGGATGTATTGTTGGCTAGTGTGTCACCACCCTCTGACTAAAATGGTTTTGCCTATTTCCTGATAAAACATAGATGTGGTCATGATGTGGTTACACATGTAATTGATTCTGAAAGCTCCAACAAACAGGTTCAAATGCGGCTCTTTAGATTACCTCATTCCCAATGTAGAACAACAGTGCATTCTTCAACCGGCTTTTCACGCTGATTTGAATTCGCTTCTTCATGTTGTTGACGTTAACCTTAGCATAGCCAGTGCCATCGAAGTACTGCTGCTCGCCCTGATCAGCCTGCCTAAAGACAGAAGAGGACAGAGAAATAAAATTAAATGTTAGAATGTTTTCTTCTTATTAAGTATTTTATTGACATAGGTTAAGGGGTTGATAATAAATTCTAAATAAATACTACATGCAGTGTGTATTTGGCTCTAAAAACTAATTTTTCCACCCGGCCATCAAAACATTTAATCTTATAGTAGTTAGCATCTGACAGTTCCTACTCTCAAGGATATGTTAAACTGTCTCTCTTTCCTTGTCTTTGTCTCACTGGCCGTTCACGCACATGCACACACCACACACACACACACACACACACACAGTTGTAGGTACCTCTTGCAAGGGCTTGGGTTGTTGACGTTGTGGACTCCCCGGAAGTTGTAGAGGCCAAGAAGCTTGTGGTTAAGGGTGGAGGACTCCACACAGCCGCGGTACATTGACAGTCTCAAGCCCATCTCTACAGGGGGCTACAGTGAGACAAACAGCCAGCTCAACATACACTGCCACTAACTGTGTACAGCACAGTATTCAGACTGCAGAATATAATGCATGTTTTGGATAGAAACTCAGTCGACATACACTACGCATCATGCCAAGCTGTTTTGAACAACCTGGGTGTGAGTCTTGGCGTGTGTTAAAGGAGAGCTGGGAGATTCTTTTCTGAATGCATTGATCTCCACACTTAAATCACAGTCAATTAATTAAATGCCCTGACATCAAAATATATATATATATATGACAATGCAATAGGTCTAACAGTTATCCAGCAAGCTTGCATTCTTGGGAGGCATACATGGTTTTATAAGGAGGTCTGAAGGAAGGGACTGGACTTTCTTGGTTAGTCTGCTTGTACTAATAATTCTATAATTTCATATCCCCTCCTTTAACAGAACCAGCCTTTTTAATGTTGGCATTGTCAATCACAAACATGTTAACATGTTAGCATTTATGTTAACATAAATAAAATGAAGGATAATTAGAAAGTTGGAAATTAGGAAAAATAAAACATCAAATTCCTTTTCTCTGGGGTGTAATGCAAACACAAGGCAAACACACTTAACCCACTTTTACCACCAAAGCAATCTAAAGAGAAGGACACGACCCGTTCATGGCCGGAAAAGAGCTTTGTTTATCAGATAGAAATGCAATCTCACAGGCCCAACACAGCCAATTTCCAAAGGCATAAGCAATCAGTGCTGTTAGATTTTATGGAGAAAAAAAGGTTTTTGTGATTTTCACTTCGATCTAGCACTCAGAAGCATTCTGTCTGATTGGGTTATTGTTCATTTTCCTGAGTATCTTCCTTCTCATGTGCTGCCAAAAAGCTGGACTTTGAAGTTGATGATGATTATAGCCTGGTTCTCACACATACTAATCTATATATCCCAGTCTGGCCAGTACTCTTCCGATTCTTCCTGTTTACCTCAGATAGGGAACCAATCAAAAACTGGCTTTTACCCAAACACAATGGCAGTGTTTTGCTTCAAATTGTGATGCATGCCACTCTCTTTTCTCTGCAGTGATTGGCCAGACTGGTTGTAGGCATATCCAGTGCCTGCACAGCAGAGGCATTATGATCTATGTCTGTTAATCCTGTCATGAAATTGGCCAGACTGAGATGCATAACAGATCAGTGTATCACTTCACACAATCCAGCAATTTAAGATTTTTTATTTTTTTTTAATTTTTGTTTTCCCAACACTCTTTATTTATGGACAACAGATTTATCTAACACTGTTTCATTCCTGTTGAACTGGTTTGAATCCAAATTCCCTTCGTTTGTTTACTTTTAGGTTATCTACTACTAGTTTGAGATTTGCCTCCAGTGGTAGACAAACACAGGTCCATAATTTAACAGCCAGTCCAGATCAGGGAAGTGGATGCATTTAAAGTTTCAACTGTTTTGGAACGTGTGCGTTGCAAACATTGCATGTATGTTAAGGTCTTCACATTGAATGTATGGCAAGGATGTTGAGAGCCTGAAACCCACGTCAGTTTAAATAGTCCAATTCCTGCTAGTGCTGGCGCATGATTGCCTTGTCTGTAGCACAAGTCCATCCAGACTATTTGTTATGGGATGTGAAGGACACGTGAGTGACATGCTCCTGACATGATATAACTGTGATCATCCTGTACAGTCCAACCTAGGGCTCAAACCCCATGACCACGGATCGGGAGTTGAGCTTGCCAACCAGAAAAGCCCAGACTGCCAGTCAACTGACTTGCAGGCTCTTGAAGTGTTGGGAGGGAGGCTTCCTTATGTCCTACATGCACAGCTAGGCTAGCTGGCATCTGTTACACTGACCCTATGACTTACTGTGAAGTCTTGTGGGAAGCCACCCACGTAGAAGACAGTGGAGTTAGGGTCTAGGTGGAGAAGGTTGTGATGTGAGTCCGGCTGCAGTTTAATGCCTGGGAGAGTGCTGGGGTTATTGCTGGTGTAGCGCTGGGTGTAGACCACCTCCAGGTCTTGGTAAACCCTACTCAGAGTGGACACAGACTGAATCAATATGAAAAACAAAGAAGTACGCTTAACACCGTCTGTTACTTCAACTGGGCGCTTAAACCCTCTCGAGTATTAATCACAAACATAGAGAAATAAAGCAGTCAGCAGGTTCTTTTACGTTTGAAATCACCCATGTGTCACACTGAAGAAAGATGTCAGCACAAAAAGTCCATGAGGCGATTCAAAAATAAACTGGTGAGTGGCCTTATGTGTTACTCGGTCTGGCATCGAGAAAAGCCGGGTCAGATGGCAGTTTTTGGTTAATGCGTAGATCTGACTATTCTAATGGTTCTAATTTGAAAATATATCATCACATATAAAAGGTATACAATGTATTACAACACATTCTTATCCCCGCACTCCAATGGTACCTGCGAAAGTCCACTTGGTCAAAATTGGCCGGGTTCCATGGTGATCTGGTGACATTGCTGATCTCCTTGTGGTGGAAGACGCCGCCCAACCGATACATGGCATACAAGACACTGTCCTTCAGAACCATACCAACAAAGTCCTCAGAGGCCTGCAGAGAAGACACGCATGTGTGTGTGTATGTGTGTGTGTGTGAGTGAAAAAGAGAAAGAAGAGAGATGATAATTCCAAACATGTTGAGCTCTATACTATAGCCAGTCCTCAGGCATGAAGAGAATCCCTCCCGTTTTGTAGCCATTTACATTTCATTTATGCATTTAGCAGACGCTTTTATCCAAAGCGACTTACAACTCATCAACTATCAATTGTTCAGGGCCAGTCTCCCCTAGAGCAACTTAGGGTTAAGTGCCTTGCTCAAGGGCACAACGGTGGCAGCCAGAATTCGAACCCACAACTTTTCAGGCTACTTACATGCTAGCCAGGTTCCTTAACCACTACGCTACCACCACCAGCCTTTAAATGTACAGTGAACAGATCCTGACCTACACTGTAAGGCCCTCTTAACTGGTCTTCCAGCCTGTTCTGTGAGACCACTACAAATGATCCAAAATGCAGCTGCAAGTCTGGTTTTCAACCAGCCAAAAAGAGCACGTCACACCTCTGTTCAGTGAGCTCCACTACCCTTGGCTGCTCACATCAAATTCAAAGCACTAATTTTGGCCTACAGTTTGACTGATGGATCTGCTCCTATCTACCTTAATTCTCTTAAGTCCCTATGTTACCCTCCGGCCACTTTGCCCCTCCAAGGAACGTTGTCTAGCACAGCCAACACTTGGTCCATCCAGACTATTCTCATCTGTTCCTTCCAAGTGCTACCAGAGCAACGGATACCCTCTCCACCTTTAAGAAATTCTAGAAGACCCATCTTTTCCAAGATTATCTCTTGGCTTAAAACTTCTAACTACTTGGAATGCACTTACAGTGCACCCTCCACTCTCTCTCTACTGCCCTGTCATCTCCTGATAATTTTCTGTTAGCAACTTCCAGTCTTAGTAATTGTTTTTCAATTAAATCTTAATCCTCTATTTGTAAGTCGCTTTGGAGAAAAGAATCTGCTAAATGAATAAATATAAATGCAATGTACTCTGTTATTCTCCCTTTCCTTTCGTCACTATTGTATCTGAAGTTAACATTTTATTGTATCTACAACTGACACATCACTGATAGCAGGGCAGCTCGTATCTGGTGTTATTATTACTACACACAAGGTCTGAGGGTGTTTGGCCTTTTCTACTCACATTTCTGTTGCCAAGGTAGAGCACAAACATGTTCTCTGCTTTCTCTTGGTTCTGTCTGCGCCCGCGCCCACGCCCCTGCCCTTGCCTGCGTTTGCGGCTTCCGTCACCCCTCGGGCGCTCCACAAGGGGAAGCTGAAGGTGGAGGTCAAAGGTCGTGACAGCACGGAGGTCCCTGAGGTCAACTGGGAGTCGGGGTTCAACATAACCCTTGCCGGTAAACATCATGGGCACTTTGATCTAAACACAAAGTTTAAGGGAAGAGCATATGGGTGGAGGGTTGGAGGATTGACAGACAATGAAAGCAGGGAAACACGGAGGGAGAGAAGGCAGTGGGGAGGACATGATCAGTTTTCTATGGGTCATCATGAATTCCTGAAATCAACTGACTTTCATTTCTATAACATCAACACAGGCCATGAATTCCTGAAATCAACTGCCTTTCATTTCTATAACATCAACACAGGCCATGCAGGGCAAGGAGAACCTTTCATCAGGGACTTGGAGCAGAAGCTCAGCTCATTTGGAGGGAGGTGGAGAGATGTGCTGCACAGGAGCTTGTCATCTTATTTTCTCTAGGAAGTTTGGCCTAGCTGTGATTTCATTGCGCTAAGACGTCTTACTCTGGTTAGATCATTCACTATTTGCTCGACTTGAGCTTAGCCAGAGAGAATGGACAACTCACCACATTAGCCATCTGCCTGGTCTGCTCAATTAGCTCCCGGATACGCTTCATGCTGTCTGACATGTTTCCACTAGGGGGAGTCAGAGAGCTGATGTTCTCCACTTCTTCAAGTGTCTTCACCAGTGTGGGGAACGTTTGGTCCAGAGCCCGTACTAGGGAGAGGAGATTTGTGTTGGCTCAGGTTGGAGTGATGGAATTTGTATTGTTTCAGTGTTTGTGGTTACAAAGGTTTGTTTAAAGAGCAGGCATTTTTATGGTATAAACGCCTGACACTGATCCTAACGACCTTGTTGCTTGGGACAATTATCTCTGCTTCTGTTTGTCACACCTTTAATGTCTGATAACAAGTATCTCCAGTTACTCCTGGGAAGAGTAATAAGCTGTATGGATCAGAAACAACAACTGCATGGAGTGACATCAAATCAAATACAGCTTCTGGGAAGTCCTGAGTGATAGTCTTTAAATGCTCTCCCTCTGACTGAAATGATCCTGACTGATGGTCTTCAAATGCTCTCCCTCTGACTGAAATGATCCTGACTGATGGTCTTCAAATGCTCTCCCTCTAACTGAAATGATCGTGTACACAGTTCAGCTCCTTGAGGGCCATACTGTGCATCAGCGGTCTTTTGTAAGACGCTTTGGATAAAAGCGTCTGCTAAATGCATAAATGTAAATGTAAATGTAAATGTAAATGCATAAATGTAAATTTAAATGTAAATGTGATGGATGGCAGGTATGACCACAGGCTCGTTCCTTTCTTTACATTCTTCTCCTCCTCCTTCTTTTACAGTAATTCCTGGCCCTGTTTAGTTGGATTGAAGTTCTGGTACAGCTGCTATTACTGGAGTGCCCTTCCCATTACTACTATGCTGGGGAGTGTGAATGTGTAGTTGCACATAATGTGACGTGTGATGTAGACACCATAGAGGGATTAGGCTCACAGGAGGAGAGGACTGGTCTGGCAAGGGACAGAATGGCTGCATTGTGGAGGGACCTACAGGCTAGGTGTGTATGTGTGTGTGTGTGTGTGTGTGTGTGAGAGAGTGTATGTGTGTGTGTGTGAGAGAGAGGGTGTATGTGTGTGTGTGTGTGTGTGTGTGTGTGTGTGTGTGTGTGTGTGTGTGTGTGTGAGAGAGAGAGAGTGTATGTATCTGTGTGGTGTGTGTGTGTGTGGTGTAACTCACTTGCATTGCTTGTCTGGTTCAGAACCTCATCCAAATCGGTGGCAGAAGGAATACTAATATTCCTTAGACTCTCATTCATTTCATGGAATCTGGTCATCACATCGTTGACCTTGGATTCAGCCAATAACACAGCAGCCTTTGAAGAGTTTAGGAGAGCCTCTGTTTCCCCTGGACAAACATTCATAACAATTCACATCTAACAGGATACTACTAAGAAAGACAGCAGTTAGGTTTTGTTGATTTCTAGGACATTTAGTTCCTGGAGAAGTCTCTAGTTGTCTATGGTGCACAGGAAGTGGACACTAGCTCGACAGTGTGGTGCACAGACCAGACGTCAGTGTGGTGCACAGACCAGACGTCAGTGTGGTGCACAGACCAGACGTCAGTGTGGTGCACAGACCAGACGTCTGTGTGGTGCACAGACCAGACGTGTGAGAGACGAACATCAGGGACCTTTCCCTGAATTTCCCTTGTTTCAGTATCAGTAAAATAAGTCATGTTGCAGCTTCAAACATTGGGGACAAAATGGGTTCTCTTGTATTTTCCTGGGGACTGTCTGTCTGGTAACGCCATAACACCCAAGAGTGTGTGTGTGTTTGGGGGATGGAGAGAGTCTCTCACGTACCCATGCATCTACAAACACATGCAAACACACACTAACACAAGTAAGAATACACACTCACACAGGGATGGACTGGCCATCTGGCGTACTGTGCATTTTCTCGGTGGGCCAACGTGCTTTTTGGGCCGACAGGCTACCAGACCTTTTTTTTGTCTAGTCGGCCTTTCGTTATCAGTGGACCATAGTGGACATTTTCCTTCATATGACGTGGCTGGGCCGGCCCAATCACATGGGCTCAGTGTGTGACGTCGGCATCTTTTAAGTTACTGCCTAATGTACCAAATTCATGGGGATGTGTACAGAATGGCCTTCTTTAGATAGCCGACAGATTGGCCTTCTTCAGATAGCCTACAGAATGGCCTTCTTCAGATAGCCTACAGAATGGCCTTCTTCAGATAGCCTACAGAACAGCCTCTTCAGATAGCCTACAGAACAGCCTCTTCAGAGAGATGAGAGTGTGTTTTGAACTTGTGGTGAGAACTGCTTTTTGTTAACTCTTGATAAGACTGACCTAAACTGAAGTGGCTGTTTGGGCAAAGTTATGATAATGCTACACTAACTCCACAGGGTTGCTTCATGGACACTTATGTCTTGTTACATTTATGAGCGCAGGCGTAGTTGACCACCATGATATAGGCTAAGACTGATCCCAAAACACAGTTGATGGTGGAGAAACTAGCTGTTTACAAAGTTAGCTGAAAACAGATTTTTACATTCGGTGGAGACAAGTTCATTAAACTGCAATGCATCCACGAGCCAAAGCAGCGTAACAGTGCTGTCCTAATAGAGCTGACTGAGATCTATTGACAAATTGATTGATTACATAATGCGATTTTAGAAGTGTGAGGAAGCTGGGCCCCTGCAAATGGGATACGATTACATAATGCAATTTCAAACGTGTGCGTGTACACACACACACACACACACACACACACACACACAAACTGACCTCTGTTGATCTTGCTGAGGTTCTCCTTGCTAGCCTGTAGGTTCCTCCACAATGCAGCCATTTTGTCCTTTCCCCGACCAATCCTCTCCTCCTGTGAGCGTAAGTCCTCCACCGTGCCTGCATCACATAATCACATGTGCAACTGTGTCTGCATCACATAATCACATGTGCAACTGTGTCTGCATCACATAATCACATTATGTGCAACTGTATCTGCATCACACATCACATTATGTGCAATTGTGTCTTTATCACAAAATCACATTATGTGCAACTGTATCTGCATCACACATCACATTATGTGAAACAGAGAGGAAATAGCAAAACAGACTCTTCTTTGAATACAGCCTCCAGTTGTTTAGGTTAAAAAAGATCTTCTTGTTACCTTGTATTTGTATGTAATTTCTAGATAGATAGATAGATAGAAAATAGATAGAGATAGAGGACTATTAAATTAATACATTATTGTATTGATACATACTGTCACATAATCATATTATTATATATGATTCTAATCAGTGTTAGGTATTGTTACACTGTGGTCTATGGCACCTGATTGGTAAACTATTGAATTTTGTGAGAATGCAGACAGTATTCAAGGGTAGAGTGTAACTGTGGTCCCATGTGTTTCGAAACCAACACATCTGATGGCATTTTACCAGTAAGACTCCTCTCTGCTTGCTTGGCTTCAGACTCCAAGCTGTTGGCAGTCCTAGTAAGGTTCCTGGCATGGCTAGTGAGGTCTTGCTTTGTGACATCCTTACAGACACAAAACACACATCATAAATCACCACATACAGGAACACAACACACAACGCACACCATATATCACTCCCCTTATAGGAACACAACACAATCACATTGGATCGGGAGTGTCCAACAGGGGCATGGAAACCTGGACTGCATTATAATTAATGTGTTCCAAAAGCACAGTGTCCTTTTCAATGCAATAAAAACACACACACACAGTGTCTCACCTCCAGCACCCTGTCTGCTGCCTCCTTGGTCTCCCTGGCTGAAGCCTCAGCCTCCTGTATGGCCCTGATGATGTCTGAGTAGGCCCTGACAGCCTCCATGGGGCGCTGTGCACCTGAGTTATTTACGACGCTTTGGAGCTCCCTGGAGACACAGCAAGCACAAACAGCCCTCACAATACTGCCAACAGCCATTACTGGCCAACGAGTTACATGTAGAGTCCATTATAAATAAGGAATCACATAGAGAGTCCCTTAAAGGCATACTAGGCAAGAATTTTTTGCTCTGGAGCCCTTACAGTTGCTGATTTTTTGAAGATGCTTTGGATGACAAGTCAGAATAAAAGTCCATCAGTGAACCCAACATCAACGTAACGCGAATTTTTATTAAACTGTCTCTGATTTAGTAGAGACAAAACGTGGTGAGCTGTTGCAAAGCTTGCCATGAACACCTTAGTATGCTAATGGTGCATTCCCCCCTCAGCTCATTCACTTTCAGAGATGGATTTTTATTCTGACTTTTCATCCAAGATGTGGTGAGAGAAAGTTGCAGAATTGGTAATGTGCTGTCTTCAGAAACATACGTTTTCGTTTTTGTGTATGTGTAGAGGCCCTGATTGTACTGTGCCTAAAGTGTTATGTGATGTCGAGACATCAAAGTGTTTTAAAAATAGCGTTTTCAATGCAACTGCCTAAGAACCCCGGGCTCACTCACTGGAAGCCATTGGGCTGAAAACATGAACAATCCTAAAACTATAGAAGGCTGCTAGCGATGGAACTTTCTCTTCACACCAACGTTTGAATCGTGCCGGCGTGATACTTTAAGAGATAATTACAGTTACAGTACATGGAGATTTCCTTACCTAACTCCATCAGTAGATATGCATTAACTATATGTTACAAATTGTTAACAAGCTCACACAGAGTTAATGTGCACATATTTGCTCTGGAAAGGCATAAGTTCATGTCTGTGTAGGTCCTCTCAAAACTCCTGAAACCTCTAGAGGGTGCTATAGGCTACCTCCAGTAACTTATGCTAAGCTAAACTAATGGTGTCAGACAAGAGAACAGCATACACCCTCTGATCCAACTGAAGTAGACTGGAAATTAAATCATCTTTCAAAAAGTTGGCGTTTCCTTAAAACATGTATATACTCACACATGCTTGCAGAGATTACATTTTACATGTACTGCATGCATGTACATTTTCTGTTCACTGTAGTGGCCTCTGGACCATTACATTAGACAAAAGTGTTCATCTGTGTAACCACATTTATACTCTTCTTTGTCAAGCACAAAAACATCACACACACACACACAAACAACATTTTCTTAAGACTACAGCCTGCTTTGGGGACCCTACTGTGAGCCCAGAGTGGCTTACATAGAGAAGGCCATGGCCAGATTGCTGAGGTTCATAGCGTGGATCTCAGCCTGATGCACAAGGTCGGCGACAGACGCCAGAGAGGAGAGGGAGCTCAGTTTCTTCATTAGGTCATTCTTCGCTCCATCCAGCTGCGCTGCAAGGCGCTCATACTCCTGAGGAAGAGGAAGAGGAAGTAGCCAAAGGAACAAACAAGGAGAGAGACATGTTGAAAAGGAGAAACATTCCAAGACTGCCCATTTCCACTGACCTGACCCACATTCAGATTCTGATTTAGCTGTAGATAATATTCTGATAATGTTCTTTCTAAGAATGTTCTTTCTAAGATGATGTTCTAATAATGTTCTTTCTAATTTTGTTGTGTAATTTTGCAAGGGTACTCTGACTTTTTGTTTCATGTCCCCTTGCAGTAATACAGGCACTGTGTGATGAGTGTGTAAGCTTAAGCTCTTATGCAAGATTTTATTTGATGTTATAAATCTGAGGATATAAAACATGCGCAACAGTAGGCATAAACTCATCATTTACAATACCAGAAAAAATCCCTCCTGTGACAAGAATAAGGGGTCATATTATGATCTTGATGATGAAGTTAGTTGCACGTATGATATATGACACAAGACAGCCAGAGCACATTTGGAATGAGCACGCATGACTGAATGTGGAGTTCAAACCAAACCAAAGGCAAAGAAGTTCCTGATGATGGTGAGAATCAAGTCAAACTGTACTTTACATTATTAGGGCTGTCATGGCTGTAACATATTTAGTGTAAATTCTGACTGAAACACAGGGGTGAACTACAGTAATAATCATTATTATTTATGTACTTATCAATGCTACTCAACTAAAATACAATGGAATATCACAATACAGTTCCAAAAACACCATGAAATATTGTGTTATAGTTCACATTGCCCATTCGTACTCTACAGGTGACATGGAACTACTTACTCTACAGGTGATATGTGACTAATTACTCTACAGGTGATATGTGACTAATTACTCTACAGGTGACAGGCGACTAATTACTCTACAGGTGACAGGCGACTAATTACTCTACAGGTGACGTGACTAATTATCCTATCGATGATATGAGACTTACTATCTTGCTGTCCTGTAACTTGGTCACGGCATCAGAGACATTTCCCAGCAGTTGCGTGGCCATCAGCTGATCAGAGGTGATGGCGTCTCTCTCCTCTCTCAGTTCTGTGGCACGGGACTGACAGTGCAGTGGAGATGAACACCAATGAAGAAGCAAAACAGTACTTCACACAAGGTTCCCACCGTGAGTCCAACTTAATATTTCCTGACGTTTCCATGACGTTTCCCTGACTTCAAAGCACTGTCTTTGGTTTCCACAACTCAAGCAAGGCGTGAGAGAAGTTAATACCTGATGAGGACCAGGAGAGGAGAATGGAACTAAGAACTGCAATAATATGTTCTTGGGTTACCTGGAGTTTCCGGAGTGTGTCTGGCTCTGGTTGTTGAGGTGGTGTGTGCGGCGCACCAGGTCCTCGCTGTGTTTCAGGGCCTTCTGCATATCCTCCAGCGCAGCTATATCCCTCATCAGAGACCCTGCAATCCTGTCTGCTAACACCTGATTGGTGTCCGCAGGAGCCGTCAGATTTCCGATAATATCAAGCACTGCAACAGCCAAACATAATGAGTGATGAGTTGCTGCCCAATATGTATGTTACAAATACATACACAACAGACAATGGAAAGACAAAATGTGTGTAAACTTGTTTATCTTTTTAGGCATGTTTATTTTTGTGTTGAGAAGGAGGAAACAAGGCAAAAAGTGCTGTGCGACTGAAGGCCAATATATTTCACATCGGATGTTGGTAATATTTGTTTCTAATCTGTAAATAATATCAGGTATTTGTAGGTTCATTTAGTTCCACTGAAGTGTGTGAAATGTGTGTGTCAACTGTGGCTGTGATGTGGCCCCAATGACGATAAACAAACCTCCAACGTTTGGACACACCTGACACACCTGACACACCTGACAGTCACGGCAAATTATGAGATAATCTAACAAGTTGATCTAACAAACAGGTGAGGGAGGGAGAAAGCAGAGGAAAAAAACAGGTAGAGAGCATCTGAATGCCTGTGGCCTATGGGTGCCTGGGGCCTGTGAATACCTGGGGCCTGTTCCTGGAAATGCTTGGGGCATTTCATGAAGATAACCATATCATAGTACAAATTCTGTTGGCACTGTTGGCACTCATAACAGCAACATATTGATATCATAGTCAAACCCTGTGCACTCTCAGGTAGCCGTGCTTTACAACATGTCATATAATCATGTTATGGCAGACGTCTTATGATGTTTCATATTCAGAAACCAGTGCCATGTCATTCTAACTGGTATGGGAAAATGCTGAGGCACCTTGTTAACCAAAAAGAGGAAAAGTAAAATTTGCATTGTGTGTTTTTCTCTCTTGTAACATTGCTGTTCTACTTTGAAACAACTGCACTTGCAAAAGAACATCAACATGTTCAAATGTACAAATGTATCTGTTTTTATTTTGTGAAACATCTCATAACACGTGAGATTAAGGTGAAGGTTTATCCACAATTAAGACAAGAAAAAGACTCTTATTATGAAGCCTCAAGGAGTTCAAATCAAGTCCAGTTGTGGTGCTTACAGTCCCGGGCCTGCTGAAGTTCGGTGCGGGCCACAGTCCTCTGGGCCGAGCAGTTCTGTCTCCTCATCTCGTGGACCATGCGTTTAGCCTCTTGCAACATCCGCACAGCATCCTCTGCCAACACCGGGCTGCTGCTGTGGCTGTGATTGCCATTGCGGATCTGCTTCAGGAGCTCTGAGACAGAGGGAGGGGGAAGGAGATTACAGCAGCTGATGTACCGACCGCTAACATACTCAAGTGTTAGTACATATACTATCTCGATTTTACCCATCTGTGATTGGTGACAAACACACACACATACACACACACACACACACACACACACACACACACACACACACACACACAGTGTCATGCCTCCATCAGCAAGGATGAGCTGCCATAGCCAACCCCAGACACCCAGGATCTCAAACCCTTGCCAGAATCACAGGGAAACCGGGTGGTCATGTGGCTGTGGGACGGAGAGAAAGAGAGAGTGACAGGTATATTCACCATTAGGCTAATAATATTCATGATTGGGAATGGAGAGAGAGACAAAGAAAGAGAGAGAGAGATAAGGAGAGAAAAAGAGAGAAAGAGATAGAGAGAGAGAGAGAGAAAGTAGGAGGGGAAAATGAGATTAACCATAACATAAAACAAGATGGTGAGTGTGTGTGAGTGTGTGTCTATCGAGTTCATCATAGAGATCTTATCAGAACCAGTCTGACGGATACCGTCAACACAATCAAAATCCACCATGCAAATCTACATCATGCTATTTTAGAATTTACAAGCAAGACCTCCCACTGTCTCTCTTGCTTACAAGCAAGACATCCTGTTGTCACAAAAGCAAAGCGTGACCCACTAGGTTTCTGTTTTGTTTAGTGGAAATGAGATAAGAGTAGGGTTGTACAAGCTACCCTGGATATCACGGAATAGATCTTCAGCTTTGTTGAGTAGATTCTGGCTTCTGTGCTTGGTGTGGGTGACATTCTTCAACACTTCCTCTGAGGTCGGCAAGAGGTTTTTAGCCTGCACACAAAAACAAAACACCAACATGCATGAGTGGAAACACACTAATAGCAGCCAAGCAAAAGCAAAGTTGCAGACAATCAGAACATTGGAGCCTCTAGAAATGTTTCTGAAAGTCTCTCTGGCCAACACTGATTTTATAAGAGGAGCATATTGGTTGGGAAAGCACGTCAAAGTGGCTATCACTACATACATGTTAATTAAGGTATTGGAGCACAGATGACACATATTGTTGAAACACTGGTCAATCAACAACGCACACAATAAACATCGTGTGTTCAAGCAGGCCAACCACAGCAAAGACAGACATGAAGACCTTCCCTTCATTCATTTTTCTCCTTCCAGTTCTATGGATGAGGTACATTTTATTTAGTCGGTTCTATCAAACAGTTCATATTTGTTCTATGTGTCTAAGGTTCTGAGAAGGCACAAGGCAGGTGGGTAACCTTGTTGTCCAGGGCAACCAGGTCATCCTGTATGGTCCTCATGTCCAACTTCAGCTGTTTCACTTTGGGCTCCATGGAAACGACAGAGGCATTGAACCTGCCTAACAGATCCTGAGAGGAGTGGAGAGGTGGAGGTTGGCAGAGACAAAAAAAGGAATAGAAAGATTATTCAGTATGTATTTTGGATGCTGTAAGTAGGATAGATGGATGAAAATGAAGGAGGGAAGGGATGAAGGAGGGAAGGAAGCAATGAATTAATGAATGAACAAACAAATAAAATAGAAGATCGAATGGCACTATGACAGAGGGCCGTTGTACGCTACCCTGGTAGCGAGAATGAGATAATGAATGAATGAATAAATGAAAGATGGAAGATGGATCTGTAGTCTGATGTGCTGTCTGCTACCCTGGTGTCGGTGATGGCATCCTCCAGCCCCTTAAGCTGAGCGAGGGGGACACTGCTGCCGTTAAGCTTCTCCAGCTGGGTCTTCAGAAGGGACAGCTCAGTATCCATCCCCTCCAGATCCTTCATCAGGGCCACCACACACTCATCACACTCTACAGCACAGGAAAGAATGGGGTGTTGAACTCTACAGCACAGGAAAGAATGGGGTGTTGAACTCTACAGCACAGGATAGAATGGGGTGTTGAACTCTACAGCACAGGAAAGAATGGGGTGTTGCACATCACAGAATAGTATGGGATATTACACTCTACAGGACAAGATGTAGTGTGTTACATTCAACACAATGTGTTACACCTTCAGTAGAATAATACACAGCTTACACGAATAGGACAGCTAATAGTAAAGTGTGTTCCACACATGTAGATTACAGAATACTTTTCAAACTTTGCACAATGGTGCACCTGGCTGTGTTGCACACATGTAGAATTACACAGGTCTCACGCGATCTCTCAAGAGTTTTTGTTATGTCCTCTTATAACCTGCATCAGGGACCTTCTACACTCTGCTTATCAAGATGCTTTCTGTCAAGGTGGTGAAAATCAAACACATTATTTGTTGCCTAGGGCCTACATGAGGGCCTTATGTGACATGTGTGTAAACATGACCAACCTTGGCAGTCGTCCGAACCGTTCTCACACTCTAAGAAGAACAAAAGCAAAACATTTAGTCAAAGTCTTGCTAGGCAACAAGAATTACAGCTGAAAACTTGAACATGATCATGAAAGTACATTTTTAAATTGATTTCCTTCCAACCAGCCAAGTATTTTCTTTACACTGATTTCCATCCAACCCATCCCAGTAAAAAAAATAATTGATTTCTATCCAACCCGACCCAGTACATTTGTAAACTGATTTCCATCCAGATAACCCAGTAAGTTTGCATCCAACCAACCCAGCACATATTTTATTTCATTTCTATCCAACCAACCCAGCAAGGTTCTCTTGGAGGTCCCCAAGACCCAGACACCCTTAATTAACAATACCTCCTGTTACAGGGTGGCACTTGTTGGGGTCGCCATGGTGACAGTTACACGGCTGGCACTTCCCATTGGATTCCATTGGGTTACCATAGTAACCAGGTAAGCACCTAGATCACCAACAAACGATAGATGGAAAAGGCTATCTTGACATCTATCCAGATAAGTCAGACAACATGTACAAAGGCCCTACGAGTGTATGGTCAGCTAAAACTGTTCTTCTAGCACAATGCAAAAACAACCCCCCAGCCTCTCAAAACTAGCAAAACTAACAGACAAAAGACTCGAAACTGAAGGCTGTGGCCTAAGAAGCAGAAGTGAAAACAGCTGGGTGAGGTCTTTTTACCTCAGAAGTGGGACTCTTGGAAAACAGCTGGGTGAGGTCTTTTTACCTCAGAAGTGGGACTCTTGCCAGGAAAGTGTATGTGTGTATGAGGAGTTGTGAGAGAGAGGGTGTCTGTGTATAGATGAGTCCTCCTAGGCCACTACATGAGTCCTGATAGGTCCTCCTAAGCCACTAGATGTGTCCTCATAGGACATGATTTATTCTAGAAAATGGCTCATTGCCAAGAGGTAATGTTTATTTTTTTATTTTTATGAGGGCCTTAGGCTTAGCCCAAGATCAGAGATACTCCTGCCTCAATTATAGAGCCTACAGACCCACATTTGAACATCTTGCGAGAGGCTTGGCCTAGCGCCTGAGATGCATACCTTTCACATCTGGTTCCAGCATAGCCCGGCTTGCACACACACTGCACATCAACTAAGCCCACCTGCATACAGCCCAGCGCAAAACTAGAGATAAAGAGACGAGAGCAAGAGACAGAAGAATTAGAAGTGTGTGTGTGTGTGTGTGTGTGTGAGTGTGTGTGTGTGTGTGTGTGTGTGTGTGTGTGTGTGTGTGTGTGTGTGTGTGTGTGTGTGTGTGTGAGTGTGTGCGTGTGTGTGTGTGTGTGAATGTGAGGTATGACATTGTTAAATGCTTTGAGTGTTCAGAGGAGTGGAAAAGCGCTAAATAAATGCAGTCAATTTACAATTTCTCGTTTCTTGTCATCAAACAGAATGCTGTTGTGACCTTACCTAATACCTTATATATACACATATTTACCTAATACCTGATATACACATTTATTTCACAACTTTTTACAATGCTGGGGAATGCTCCATTCACTCCATTCACTTCAGTCAAAGACCGCTGCAAGGGAAAGGGAAACAGAATGCTGTTGTGACCTTACCTAATGCGCTGCAAGGGGAAAGGGAAAGGGAAACAGAATGTTGCCATAACCAATCAGCTGATCTGTAAGTTAACGGACTGCTTTTGTTTTGCGTAAGCTATTATCTACCTTAATCATTAAAATGCCTATAAAAGCAGTGATAATCACTGCTTCGTTGTCATGTTACTGATATCTTCAATAGGTAGCCTTGTAGTAAACGGGATAGCATTCTGCCAAGCAGTCATTATAGCTTTGTGCGTCAAACTCCCACATCACTCTGTCCGGAGTTACTCCACAATAATGACGTTACCCCTTACATACGGGGCATATCTACCTCTGATATACACATGTTTACCTAATAGCACTCTGTTATTGAAATGCACATTACTGCTGATTACTCAATCTGTCTAGTATAAGAGTCAAGTTAAGACCTGAGTACACCATAACAGTCATTATGTAGGTCATTATGTATTTATTGGTACTGTAATTAACAACAGATAATCCTAGCGACGTGTGTTCCTGAGCCCACCATAAGGTCATTAGGTCATAGTATTATATATTATAGTCATAGTAGCTTTATTTGTCAATTTCTTCACATTGCATATCAGTAGAAGTGTATGTAGAAGTCCGGGTGCGTAAGGCCTGAGAGTTGCTTCGCCTGGCACCCAATCTATGAGCCTCAGCTCGCAGGGTGACATAGCGATAACACAGCCAGTAGCCATGCAGACAACATGTGACAGACGTGTGCTCTCCAATCCAATCTGTAAATACTGACTGCTGATAGGATTGGAAAAATCCCCTCTAGGGGAAAAAGCTCCTCAAGGACTTGAGTCCAGTGAGGAGTTCAATGTTTAACAGCTGTTAGGACAGTGTTATCTCGACTCTGCTACAAGCCCAGGCCAAAGTCAAAGAGCCGCCTGTGGTGAAAGTGTCACATAGGTCCATCACTACGCATGCCATGGTGTGAAGTGTCACTACATATTACAGTAATGGGCTCAGTGCACGGCAAGTCCCAGAAGGACTTTCATTCAGGAAGGTCACACTTTTCCAGTAATTAGCATTTTACGTTGGTAAACAATTGTGTAATAAGGTACAGAATGAACCCTGAACTGGTGAGGAACATGGAGAGCTTATTAGTAGGGCTTCCTTTGGATAGTAAACTAGTATAACTACACTATCCAACTAAAACTTATGCCTACTATCAATCTAGTCTACTATACTTCACCAAAATAGCCCTTCACCAGAAAAGAATGACCACCCTGAACGAAAGCTTGTGGGACTTTATGTCTTTTGTGCACAGAGCCTACTTAGGATTACCTGTGCAGTACACACTTCCAGCCAGGGGTCAGTGGTAGGTGTGCAGTACACACTTCCAGCCAGGGGTCAGTGGTAGGTGTGCAGTACACACTTCCAGCCAGGGGTCAGCGATAGGTGTGCAGTACACACTTCCTGGCAGAGGTCAGCGATAGGTGTGCAGTACACACTTCCTGGCAGAGGTCAGCGATAGGTGTGCAGTACACACTTCCTGGCAGAGGTCAGTGATAGGTGTGCAGTACACACTTCCTGGCAGAGGTCAGTGATAGGTGTGCAGTACACACTTCCTGGCAGGGGTCAGTGATAGGTGTGCAGTACACACTTCCTGGCAGGGGTCAGTGATAGGTGTGCAGACTGGCACACCAGCCCTTAAGAAACGTGGTGTCCTTGTAGGTCAAAAGTTTCAGATGCAGGGGCCCTGTGTGTATGTGTATGTGTGTGTATGTGCAATGCATTCATGTGTGAATTTGTGCATGTCTTGGTATGTTTGGGTGTCTATGTGTGTGTGTGTGTGTGTGTGTGTGTGTGTGCAATGCATTTATGTGTACATTTGTGCATGTGTGTGTATGTGTTTGTGTGTGTGCATTTGTGCATGTCTGTGTATGTTTGTGTGTCTATGTGTCTGTGTGTGTGTGTGTGTGTGTGTGTGTGTGTGTACACACCTGTTGGATGGCACAGAGAAGGGGCACGGGCATAGCCTACAGGTCAATTGAGCTGCATCACCATAGTAACCCTCAGCACAGTGTTGGCAATGGTCGCCGGCAGTGTTGTGCTGGCAGTTCTGTAACCACACACACACACACGCACACACAGACACACACACACACAAACAAACACAAATTTGTAAACTGTGTTCGTTTGTGCATAATTCTGCAGGCAAACAAATAAAACGTAACCTAACCCCAATAATACTCCTGCCCCACGGGTACAGAAATATAACGTAACCTAACCCTAATAATACTCCTGCCCCACGGGTACAGAAATATAACGTAACCTAACCCCAATAGTACTATAAAACGTAACCTAACCCCAATAGTACCCCTGCCCCACGGGTACAGAAATATAACGTAACCTAACCCCAATAGTACTCCTGCCCCACTAGTACAGAAATAAAAAGTAACCTAACCCTAATAGTACTCCTGCCCCATGGGTACAGAAATAAGTCCAGAATGTTTGGAAATGTTTATGCCTCTTTTCTGCAGATCAAACTGACAAGTGTGCATCCTACTGATCTAAATGTGCATCCTACTGATCACTCCTAATGCAGTGTGTTGCATTTTTTTTTTAAACATCCAAAAATGACCTAAAAACAGCAACAGACCAATGAGGAAACAGCCATATTGACACCATGAAAGACCACCTAGGCACTGTGCTGTCCAGATCTCCTTGTGCAAAACAACTATTCCTAGGTCAGTTCTCCTGTTCTTACTTTTGTTCCTGTATTACTGTAATACTATGCGAGTGAATACAAACCTGCATTCAAGGAGTCCAAACTAAAAGTATTCCATTACAATAGCTACGAAGTTGCTTGATGTTTAGCAGATGCTTCTATCTCGTTAGGTAATTAGTGCTGTCATGTCATTCTCCAATTGCCCCTTTCCTCACACGGGACAGTTTAGAGGAACAGGAAGGGAGAAAGCAGAAGAGATAGGGGAGCTCAGGAAGTGACAGTGAGTTGACTCAGACAAGCCACCCTGTGGGACCCTCTAATGAGGCACAGCCACGTGGCACTACACTTATGCACAGCCCTCACATATTTACATGTCATTACAGTGAACACTTCAAAAGTCAAGTCAAGTGCTGTTCCTCAGACTGTCTGAAGCCTGATGGGCAATGTAGTGATCCGAACCTCCGCTGAAATATAGTGTCTGAATATCAATGTCCCCTATCCAGAGAACCAGACCCACATCAATCAAGAATGAGGTAGAAGTGATTAGCCTCCCATTCCCTGGGTTTAACCAGCATGAGATTTGAAGCATTAAACTCTTACCAGAAGTCTTTGTAAGTGTACCAAATGCATAATTAATGAAAACGACAATTTTAACCCATAATCCTGTTATTCGAGCTCAATGAGTGCTGACATTAGGAAAAAGAGCAAGAAAATACAGACATAACAGTGAACTAGCAACAAAAGCTAATCAATGGGGTTGTAAAGATTAGCATGTATGCATGTAGCAGGCACTTTTATCCAAAGCAACTTACTTTTTGTTAACTGTCAATTACTTCTCCCCTCCAGCAACTTAGGTTTGAGTACCTCCTCAAGGGGAGTGGCAGCTGGGATTCAAAACCACAATTTCCAGCTTACTTGCCCCCATTGATTAGCTTTAGCTGACAGTCCACTATTCAAGCATTTAGGCTATGGGTGGAAAATGCGAAAAGAGTTTCCCTTTAATTGGGAAAATGGCAAGAGTTTCCCTTTAATTGCAGCTGTGTTGCACTTCCAAAGGGAAAAATGATGGTTGATAGTTTAACCATGGACATAAAATAGAAATGTGAATCATAAAGCCTGTCCCATGTTGTGAATCACATATAGTCCGGCCATAACCAATAGACCAGACTTAGCAGTTGTCTTTCAAACTACCTCTGCATGCTCGTAAACTGATAAGCTACCACTAGGGTATATCTAGATGACTCTCAATTAGGACAGAGTTGTGTGATTGGTCTGATCAAACCCTATGGCATGTGGGTAGATGTGCCAGCTGATCAAAATTATCTTCTACCGCTAGGGTTCATCTAGATTTCTAGAATATAGGAGTGGCTAGTTTTTGCCAAACAAAATTGCAGATTGCAGATATTCAAATAAACAAACAACTGTGTCTTGTCTCATGTTTGCTCATCAAAGAAGCATTTTCTTTCTCGTGTTTATGCATTTTGTTTATTTCAGCACTGTTTACGTCATTCTCTACATAAAGATTTCCAGAAAGTCTTGGTAGAGATCAACCACACCCACTGTGCTATCAAATGTCACCCAAACCAGTCATTGTGAGCCTATAATAGTTCAGATAGAATTGTCTGGTAAATGTCAGTCAAATGTAATTGACAAAGCTTTAAAAACTCTCAGGGACCCAGATTAGATAGATAGATAGACAGACAGACACACAGACAGACAGACAGATAGATAGATAGATAGATATACTTTATTTATCCAGGAGGAAATTAAGGTTCGAGCCCAACCACACCACAATGGTTTCACCCATTTCCTGTTATCTCTTCACTGTCCTACTCAACAAAGGCTATGAATATACTGTAGCTCAATGTGGAAACAATGTCATGATTAACAGACACAAACAGAAAGAGAGGGAACCAAACTAGAATGGACGGAATGATGATGAAAGACAGGAAGAGTAAGAGACTGGAGGAGAATCAGATAGACTAAAGAAAGACAGAAGGAATGAGAGACAGGAGAATCAGATAGACAGATAGACTAAAAAGAGACATCAGGCATGAGAGATGGGTAGAATCAGGTATCAGATCTTTTCAGACTGAAGATAGAGTCTAACAGTTGTTAGGTGTTTGCAACTTTTTTTAACAATTGTATTTTGAGTTCTATCAGAGTCAACATTCTTATACCAGCACATGTTGTCCAGTAACAGTATCTCTCTTCACAATCTCTAAATTCTACTATTTCACTCACACATACGCACACTCACTCACTACACCAGCCCAGAACCATACTGCAATCTTACACACGTTAATCTCTTCCCAATATCACATTTACACATACATTACCAATACTACACATTCGCTCATTATGCTCACAACACACAACCCTTCCTCAAACACACCCTTACATTTAAACACACATAAGCAGACACTTACACCCCTGTACTTGTACTTGGCTCCCCAGTTGTCTGCTTCTCATAGTCAGGCTTACCTCTTCATTAGTGTAGTCATAATGTTTCATATCCTCTTCATTAGTGTAGTCATAGTGCTTCATATCCTCTACATTAATGTAGTCATAATGCTTCATATCCTCTTCATTAGTGTAGTCATAGTGCTTCATATCCTCTACATTAATGTAGTCATAGTGCTTCATATCCTCTACATTAATGTAGTCATAGTGCTTCATATCCTCTACATTAGTGTAGTCATAGTGCTTCATATCCTCTACATTAGTGTAGTCATAGTGCTTCATATCCTCTACATTAATGTGGTCCTAGTTCTTCAGCAATATCCTGCTACACTCTATTCAATAGTTTCTACTTTAGATGTCGATCTTCATACACTGCTTTATCTGTATTTCAGTAGTAATCTTGCAGAGAAGGTCCCTGTTTGTCTTTCCAGTGTCATACTGTAAAATCAACTTTTTGTAAACCAAAGAAGAGAAAATACCCCTCCACCCTATTGGATACTTCAATTGATCTGGCCCCTGAAAAATGCACTGTATTGCTGTGGTAGTGTCTGCAACTTATTCAGAATTAAGATAACTAATTTAGATATATAAGTTTAAGACCACAAGTTTTCTTTTGTATTGTTGTATTGTATGTTTGTTTCTTTTGCCGTAGACATATATTGTCTCTGTTTGTAATATTGCATGTTAGCTTTGCTACACTAGCACATTGCCATGGCAATAATGCTTCTTTGAATTTCAGTTTGAGGTGGGGGGATCAGAGAGAGAGAGAGGTAGCGTGGTCACACGCTGAAGGCTGTGGGAGTCAAAGGAAGGGATTCTCATTTCAGATCCATTCATTAGGGGAAGAAAATCATCAACTAAATGCATCACTTCCCAGTTGAAACTACTAGACTGATGAAAGAAAAGATGCTAGGAAAGCAGATGAGTCATGAGACATGAAAAAGAGATTCAGGGAGGAGACGATATACAGAAAGCATTAAAGGAAAGAAAACCATCAGAAAGAGGAAGTTGTATGACATACAAATCCAAGGCCAAAATGGAGTGATCCAAGGCCAAAGGATCAGAGGTAGACAAGAAGATGTGGTCAAATTTACAGCCCATGCAAAAGTCAAAACATATATTTAGAATAAGACAATTTACATACAAGAATAGGCCAAAAGGAAGGAAGGGAAAAGACGATGTAAGAAGAAAGTAAAGAGGAAGAGTAAATTATGAGCAGAAAAGCACTGGGTCACAAGGCATTTCACATTTCCTAGCAGACCCATAGCCCTGTGGTTTGAGGTCACCATAAGAAAAAGAATGTGAAAATGTGATACAAAGTAGACTGAGAAACTTAGCTTTGAGCAACATCCCACTGACATCCATAAACGCAGCCAACAGAGACTTTCAAACTCCGAGCACTTTCTGCTGTCCTGAGTCACACTGCTCCTCTTGTACAAGACCACATAGTCCTTCTCCAAGTCATTCTCCTCTACAGTCCACATTGTTTTTTCAACATGTCAACTGCTGGCAATAGCTACAAGCTCACATACATTATTCATACCGCACCAAAGGATCATAGGCCTCCTCACCGCTAACTTATCAGAAAAGCCACTAAAGCCAATAAAAATAGAGTAGGTCACATGACCCCAGCCACCCCCTTAACCCATATTTCATTCAGCTCCCATCAGGGCACAGATACAGGTCCTTGGTGTGGAAATTGGCACACTATGGGAAGAGCTTTGTGCTCTCTGCCACAGCAACTCTAAATGAAGGTGCCCGGCGGCTGTGATGATTGTTATTGGAATATTCCCCTGTTCTTTGTTATATTTACAAATTTTTTATTTATTTAGGTCTGGCGTGTATGTGTTGACGTGTTTATGTACATGGGTGGTGTAATGATTTATGGCTTGTTGCAATGTGTACATATCTTTGTGCAGAGGTGGTAGGTCCAAGGTGTAGGTGATACGTTTATTTATGTCTGTTTATGTCTGTGAGTCCCTGTACTGACTGCAAAAACATTCCACACAATTTCCTTCGTGGGCGATCAAGACTATCTATTTATCTCTATCATTTAGCAAAATGACATCTACCCAGTTACCTAAGTTAACCAGTGAGAGGAAGGGCTTCCTCTAGTAGTACTAGTAGTGAGGACAAGAAGGTATGCCTATAGGCTGTGGAGGAGGCATGAGATGAATGAATGTAGATGTTACAAACGCTAAATGTAATTCCATCTGTTTGTATTGAATGCAGCCTCATGGCACTTAGCATTCTACAGGTCATTCTAGCTTTGGGTGTAATTAAGTAGAAGCACATAGTAGAATGTAATATTGTCAGACAGCATTGATCATCAGGGCCAGTTCCTGGTATAGACGACCTAGGCAATCATCTAGGGTGCCAAATATCAGGAGGGCTTTATACATTTATACATCATCAACAAACATCATTCCTCGGGGTCCACATCTCTGCAGACCTCTCCTTCAGCTCTGGTCAAAAAGGCCCAGCAGTGGTTACACTTGTAGCAGGTGGAATTACCTCCTACTTCGTGATTCCCCTGGGGTCCGTCTGGATTGGAGGAGCGATTTCACTTAACTCCTGGGACGGACTTTTATTTTACTATAACTAGACTGGAACGAGTCACTAGTCGCCCTTTCATTGCCTTCCGCTTCACTTCTGGCTGATCAGGGGTTGAGTTGGCGGCAAAGAGTATACACTGGCCGGTGCCTCGCTGTAAACAAGTGGTTGTGCTCACGCTGTTTTTCCTGCCGCCATTGCTCCTGGCTCCACTTATTGCTGTGGCCTCAAGCATTCAACATCTAAGTTGCCGAAGCATTTCCTTTGCTACAGAGCTTTCTCGCGCCCAAGCACTCAGCATCCAATCATTCGTGTTTATAGGACGGCGGCCAGCGTCTAGGGTAACTCCATGCCACCCCAGGCTGCTGTTCTGTTTGTGTTTGTGCTGTTTGTGAGTCGGACTGTAGCCCCATTTGGTTCGCTGCTTCTCGTTGAGGCGGACAAATCGTACGGTCCTTAGGCTGGATTCGATCGACGCCAGAACATCGTCAATAATGCTTGGTTTGGTTGCATGACATCGCATCCCACTGCATGTCCATTTCTGCTTGTGTTTAGTTTGGTTATTTTGTGGCACTGCCTGTCCATTTCTGTTTGTATCATTTTGGTTATATTGTGGGGCTGCATGAGTGGCAATGTGCATGCCTCTTTTTCTCTTGGTTGTTGTATTGTTTTGGGGTTGATGTGCTGATTTTATTACTATATTTCTTTTCTTTTTTTTATTATTACTTGGTTGGCCTGACTAGGTACGCAGAGGTTGATTCCTCAGATTGCAGCATCATAACTGCATTAGGGGGATTCATTTCTTTAGTCCTGGTGGTTCCCTGTCTGTTTGTTGTCTTCCTTGTTTGGTGTATTGCGGTGTGTGAGTGTGTGGATGTGTGTGCGTGTGTGTAGGAGTTGGTGATTTATTCTGTCAACCAGGGTGGCTGCACCCCTACAGCAAGCTGAAGTGCCCTGCAAGCAGCGTCGCACAGCTAAGGTAAGTAGTTGTACTGTGCCAGTGATGATATATCGATTTATGCTATACACTGTGCTCAATCCTGTGTTCAAACCCCCTTTCCCCTCATATTTTTGAACAGGTGCTTAGGGTTACCAGCAGGCAGACCTTGTGGTGGTGGACCCTCCTCACTTTTCTTGCTGTGCTGCACGACGGGTGTCATTTTATTCTATTTTTTGTGTGTTATGCTTTTGTTACTTCCTCACGAGTGGTGTGTCTTCTGGGGCGTCCTCCTTTACTGCTCCGTCCGCTCTGGTAAGCCTTAGTCCCGCCCCCATTTACTGCAATATTCGCACAGGCTCCCAATAATCAGTGTAGCTACCTGTTTGTAGTTATGTGGGTGCTGCAGCTGTCCTGAGTAATCTTCCTTTTCTGTTCTCTTGTTTTTGTTTTATACTTGGGAAAAGGGTAGGGAGCCCCAAGTGTGTGTGGATGTGAATTGTTATGGTCGTCCAAAACCTGTTTGCATTTGTATGACTGATTATTTTAAAGCAACAAAAAAAAAGAAAAGATTTAATAAATTGACTTTCGTGGAACTCTCGTCTCTTCCTTGAAGTGTGCACGAACCTGGGTGTCTATTGAGCTTATGGGGTCAGTAGTTGGCCTGAGGTGAACCCCCCTCAGGTAGCATAGTCGACTTACAAATTGCCTGGCATCTGCCACACACTTCCTGAGGGTGCTCAGGAGGAAGCAACTGCACACTAACCTGCTGGTGACCTTCTACCGCTCCACCATTGAGAGTATTCTAACCTACGCTGTGTCAGTGTGGCACTCCAGCTGCACAGAGGCTGACAGAAAAAGCCTGCAGAGGGTGACCAATACCGCACAAAAAATTTGTTGCCATCTGGCATACAAAATTCAGGGACAATTTCTATCCCAAAGCCGTCACCATTCTGAACTCACATATGCACTAAGGACTGTTAGATTTTGTATGTGGGTGAGTGTCTGTAGTGAAACCAGGGGAACCGCTCTGACACACCATTCCCCATGTGCATTCCCGTACAGCTGCGTCGCGTCCCGTCTCGACGCTCCCGTCCACCAGTACACTACCTCAACACTGTATGCTGCTTGCCAGTTTGTACCCATGTCTGTCGTATCTGTCTTATTGTCTGTCTGGGTACTCAGTGGCTTTACATAGTGTTTTTCTTCTCTTTTATAGTAGTTTTGTACGGTAGTTTTTGTAAAGGACTTATTTATACTTTGTAATAGTTTTTACATAGAACATTTATACTTGCACTGAGTGCACTTTTAAGGAGTTGCTTTAAATCTCATTATCCTGTGTATAATGACAATAAAGGATTTCTATTCTATTCTATTCTATTTATTATTTTTTCTTCACTTTTCTAGAAATAAAAGAGCAAAACTCAAATCTGTCCTAGGGCAGCAAAAAGGCTAGAGCCCGTCCTGTTAATCATCATGGTACAATGTCCTATTATCATGGAGCTGTTTGGTGTTCAGACATGTCAATGCCAGTCTCCACACTGTTAATCACTGGCTGCAACATTCTATTCTAGACCAGATCATGTGACTTCAACTGATTGACAGGAGTGTGAAAATTCCAAACCTTCAAAAAATGTTGTTTTTTTTATCAGTTTCCCTGTTTATGACAACTGTGAGATGGATTATTTATTTTGTCTATTTAAATTGTGTTTATTTAAATGAGCTGAGAACTAGCTCAGCTTAAACATGGCGCCGCCAAGATCCTTCTATTTGAGCCTTAGTCCCACCTGATGTCACAGAGGTCTTTGTTAAATCACGCCAGTATGCCAAAAGCACCACCATCTTTAACCAAAGAACTGGAACCATAAAGTCCTTACCAGACATCTGCCTATGTGGCACTAACACTGGTAGCGGAAAGACAGGCAGAAGCAGAGGAGGAAAATGGGGAGGTTGGAGTAGCAACCTCGTGAAAGTCCTTACCAGACATTTTCCTGTGATGGGGTCACACTCATGGGAAAGGTGGTTGCAGCTGCAGGCCACACACAGTCCTTTAAAAGGGCCTTTCCACTCCCGGTACTGACCAGATCCACATGGCTGCAAACACAGTTCTTTTATAGTTACATGTGCATTAAAGGAAAGGTCTGGAGTCAGTCATTCCATATTTATCACATTCAAAGTTGTCGAGAGCTGTCGATAAGTGTAAGAATGACAAAATGTGGTACAACAAAAACCAAATTTGCAAACCAGCAGCTCACGCTAACTGAATGGGACGCAAGAAAACTGAACTGAAATGAAGTTTCCTTGTCCTCATAAGTTGGTGTCAGCTACTGTTTCACTATTCAGTTTATGTTGTACCAAACTGACAGCACTCTGACAGCACTTGGTAACCTCAAACCCCAACCCCATAGATTAAACTATGCCCCAGCGTACTGGTACCACACACCTTAACAAGTACATACACTCACATACACACACATACAAACACACACACATTATACTCCATTAAACCACACAATATCCTGTTCTTTCAGATCTCTACAGATCCACATCATGTTGTGTGTTCATGCCAGCCATTGTCTGTCATTTACTGAGTGTGTATGTTGCCTTTGTCTTTGTCTGTTTGAAGTGACTTGAGTAGCCACTGTGATAGAAAATGCTCCAGGCCTAATAAATAGATAGATAGATAAATAAATCCTTTCCCCTTTGTTGTTGAGTTTGGGTCGAGGCAAGGGGAGGCCTCTTTTCCCCTCCTGGCACAAAAGTATTGCTTTGTTTTATTCTTATCTTGTTTCCTATCTTACTAACCCAAACCCCAGGTCCCTCTAGGATACAGGTGAGATCTCACCTCAGATCAGTGGTATTACTAGCATGTATGTACATTGCCTCTTAATTCATCAGTATGTCATCTCACTAGTACAGTTCATATTAGAGAAACAACCAAATCGCACTTTGATATAAATCACCTGGCTGGAGCTGACAGTACACATTTGATGGTTTTGTATCTGATCTCTTCATGTGTTTCATTTTATACTGTCCATTATATTCATAACAATAATAATCAAGTTTATACTGCAGGGTGATGGTGGCGCAGGTGGTAGAGATGCTATTCAGCTGCTGGATTGCAGATTCAAGCCCCGCTCTGCCTGACTCCATCAAAGTGTCAGGCATACATTGTAAAGCCTTTGAGTAGGAGTAGAAAAGCGCTATACACAAAAATATAATGCACTGAAGGTTCACAGAGGGACACTATCTGAGGCAACATTACGTTGTCATTCATCATTCATAAGTTGACTGCCTATCAGAGGAGGCCGTTGAGTCACTGTCTGATACAGCAGCCAGCTCAAGGGCAGAACTGAACCAAACCTAGCCAGATGCTACAGGTATTTGGGTGTGTGTTTGCTCCTGTGAGTCATGCCACTGATCAATGAGGCAATTATTTAGAGGGCGAAAGCTAGACTATGCAGACCAGAAAGCAAGAAAGAATTACATTTATGGTGGGCAACAATTATTACATTTAGAGGAAATAATTGCATTGGTGATATTCCATTTAAACTGCATTTAAATGCAGATTTTTATTACTTTCTTGGTTTTTCATATTTTTTGGAATTTATTAAGTTGTTATGTTGGATAATAAGTTGCTGTTAATATTTTCAAACTACAATTTGTCAGCAAAATCACAGTCTGTTGGCATCCTGTTCCATCTACAGGTAATGTTGTCAGGTATGTTAGATGTTACCAAGTGAGATTAGCTGCATGACCTTACCTGGATGATATTCCCAGATGAGCTGTTGTTCCCAGCAGGTCTGCAGTACCTCCAAGGAATGCGGTGATGTTCCTGCCACGGAGGACTTCCAGCCTGTCTCTTCTGAATGCATCCGTGACCCCTTCTCCGTGACCCTTTCCCAGACCCCCCACGTGCGGCTAGGCAGAGACCCACCAGCAGGGCTGCCCAAAGCAAAACTCTCACTACGCCTGCTAGCATGACTGCTACACAACAGCTAGCCCGTGGTGGATAGAGCTTACTACCATTCACTGAGTTTTCAAAGGTTTTATCCTGCAGCAGCTATAGCACTTAGCTTTGACCCTACAACCCTACTCTATCCAAGCTGCTTGTTGTATATTAACCTGTCCGCTCAGGTTATGCTAACCGTACAATGCTAGACTACACCAGCCTCCAAAATCATTTGTAACTCACCAATGTACAGTGCAAATCCAAAGGTGTATGAGCAATGTCTCTTGCAGTATGCAAGTAGAAGTTGACTGGTATTTCATAGATGTTGTCATCTAATTGTAAACTATACACCAGTGACTACTGTCGGACTGTGCAAAACAACTTGCTCAGGTAAGTATGGCACGTGTGGGCGGCTGGGTGCAAAGGTCCTAGGTGTGGTCCCTTTGTGTTCAGGTAGAGAGCCACCTGTGAACTGTGAACAGGAGACTGCTGTATGCATCCTGTGCTAACTCACAAAGAAGCAGCGATCTCTGGAGCAGACAGAGTATATACAGCTAGATGCATTTGCCTTTTATTATTTGCTTTGACTGACCAAGTATGAGTCTCAGTTTGTGAATGCTGACGTGTTGAGCAGCTTAATGTGTGTAGGGTAGCATAGAACCTTTACTCCAGGCTCTGGTGTCTGCGTTTGATTGAACATGTATGAGTCAGTTTGTGAACGCTGACGTGTTGAGCAGCTTAATGTGTGTAGGGTAGCATAGAACCTTTACTCCAGGCTCTGGTGTCTGCGTTTGATTGAACATGTATGAGTCAGTTTGTGAATGCTGACGTGTTGAGCAGCTTAATGTGTGCAGGTAGCATAGAACCTTTACTCCAGGCTCTGTTGTCTGTGTTGGGTTGATGCCCAATGCCCCTGTAGTTTTGTAATGTGGAGAGTTATGGTGTTGGCTTTGCAGTCTGAGTTGCTTGCCTGGCTTTGTTCTTGGCTTGAACAACACTTTTTCAGCAGCTTTCCCTTGTTCCTAGCTGCTAGTGAATGCTGCAATATTTAACAGAAATGATTCTAGATACTAGAGTTTACCTTTGGCTAATTATTACCCTGGTCCCAGTAGGGGGGAAAAGATGTTATAAACAGGTTTGTGTGTGTGAGAGAGTGAATCAGTGTGTGTGTGTGTGTGTGTGTGTGTGTGTGTGTGTGTGTGTGTGTGCATGCATACATGCATGCGTATCTGTGTATGTCTACCTGTTTGTGTGTTTGTTTTTCCTCACAGACCCGGTCATCGGGTCTCTGACAACTTTTGTTTGAAATGCTATAGAACTGCTGTGGAAGGTAGTAACTGTAACATTCTGGCGACAGCATTACCTCTGAGTTACAGTTTAAGGCATTTCTCTGAGCTGTGGTTTTCTGAGCCATAATTGCCTCTGCAAGCATTGAACTGTCCACTCATGTTGTGCAAGCCACATGCACACAAACACAAACATCTAGTATCACTGCCACCCTCACGTGAGGGACCCACACCCTGATATCTGTGTGAGGGCGTGATAACAAAGAAAGAAAAGAACCAGCACTTGGTATGGCTACAGTGTCCCAGATATGACTCACAGTTCATAACAATAATGCAATGGGTTAATTAACCATTGCAGGGATATTTTTGTCACATGCATAGAGATACTGGCTGAAATACTGTGAAATTGCATCTGTTTGTCAGCCTATACTGTGCACTGATTTGGGGGGAAGGTTGGTGTGGACCAAGGAGTAAAGAGAGGGTGGCACTGTAAGGTGTAGATAGCGCTGAAAGGCAGGTGCATGCATGTGTGTGTGTGTGCAGTGTGTTAGGATGTGTATGTGAGTATTAAAGGGTGGATGTGTGCAAAGTCAGTATAGTGTGTGTTTAAGCTTCGGATGGCCTGAGGATAGAACTCCTCCTGAGTCATTCACTTATAAATTACTGTAATTATTCAAAATTATGACAAAGAGGTGGATTTTGAATGATGCTTTCAAGTGATATTGTCACCAGATGAGGGCACCCCATACACCTGCTACCCGGAGGAACACACCACTCCCCCAGGAAGAAGGGCACAAAAACAGATTTGGAATATATTTTTAAATAGAGAGGGGGAAACAAGAGAGTCTTTTAGCAGCTGTAAGCATGCAAGTGGCTGTGCCAGTTGGGAGGGTGACGATGGACAACGGCTTTAGCGCTAGTGAACCTTCACCACAGAACATGCCACAGGACACAGCAGGGCTTGGAGATCTTTGACTACAATGCAATCTAGATAGCAGTCTACGGGCACTTATCTTGCAGATGCCCAAGCAATCCCATCCAGCAATCTCCAATCTCTTTTCTCATCCAAATCTTGTGGTCTAGTGTAATTTATACTATATATATATATATATACTTTATTAAAAAGCTTTTACAGTGAGGTAGTTCTATATCTCTCTTCATTGATACTTTCCTGGGAGTGCCTCGAGCTTTTCCTTATTATGAAAAGTGTGTTTGAGGCATCATCTTATGTTTTTAAAGCACTGAATTGTTGGTTTAAAGCTTCACAGTGCATCTTAAATGTAACGGATCTGCAGACATTTTGACTTCTGATTCCTCTGATATCACGACCCACCAGACTCCTCATCCTCTCTGTTCTTTTCCCTTTAAGCGGTGTGTCCCCTATCGGTGAGCCAAGCACAGGTAGGCAAGGCAAGGCAGTTTTATTTGTATAGTGCATTTCTTATCCTATCAAAGCATTTCAATGTGCTTTACAGTAAAAATAGTAAAAGACCTTCAAAAACTCATACAAAGTGCAAGCCAACAAAAGATAGAAGACAGCAGCGGTGCTCTTACACTGTCTTACACTGTACACTTATCTTTAATAAGACTCTTATTTTGTTTATTGTAACTCGGTGTGTGGTCTTCCCTTTCAGTGCATTGCCCAGAGCAAAAAGCAAAGATGAAAACCTTTTGACTGAATAGGTACATTAAAGTGGACCAAAGAACAACAAACACAGAATTGACAAACCCACGCCTATTTCACTTTGAATATTAACTTGAGCATGGACATTTATTTCCATGGAACCGTTTCTGTGCCTTTCACATCAAAGCAAGTTAAGCTGTGTGTGTGTGTGTGTGTGTGTGTGTGTGTGTGTGTGTGTGTGTGTGTGTGTGTGTGTTTGCACACAGTGACACAGGGTGCAGTGCAGGTGACACAACTGTAGCTGAGTTACAACAGTTTATAGTTCACTTCAGATTGGAGGATGAGTTTCCTCTGTTTCACAGTTTGAAATAAATAAATAAATAACTGAATGTATCAATAAAGTGAGAGTATGATGATGTATAATGTATATGTATGGCGTACAAGTGCGGAAAGATAGGCTGTCCTGCAAACAAACACTGACCCATTTTCTCAGTTTTCCCTGGGGTTTACTGGCTGTCTGTATAGCATTAGTGACCCTTCCCCAACATAAACACAGGATAAAACGTTCTCACGTAAGCCTCAGCAAAAAGAGGAGCCACGGTACAGTGGCTAATTATTCTGGTCAAACTACAAAGTCCATTGTTGTTGTACAAGCTCTGTGTCAAAGTGAAACTGAAAATGCCTACCCTCAAATTTTTCCACTCAGTGGAAACAAATCCACCTCAATCTGCTGTTGCACACACAACAGACAGAGGCAACATGTAGGCTGTTTCACGGCTCATGGGGAACATTCAGGGGCTGCGTGGCATCACAGAAAGTTTCTAAGGTCAGTAAATCAAGTCGTGTATTTATCTATACTTCTCTGGGATGGATTATTTCTAATGTTGTTTTTCAGTTAATCATTGCTTTGTGCATTTGCCAGTGGACTTGTTTAATGCAAATGGCCTTTACTGTTGTTGTCAATGTTCAAGTAGAATCATGTTATATTTCTGGCTGGAACAAATGTTGAGTTTTTGCAAATGTTTCCCGAAAATGCATCTAAAATGTTGCCATGTACCCTTCTGTTTGCACCATTCTGCCCTGTTGACAGTGGTTGGCTGAATGCCAACAGGGTGGGATGTAGTGAATGTCTGGAAAGTAAATAGGGCATAAGGGAGCAGTGCTGCTTTGTTTTGTTATGCTTTTGCTTGAGAGTGGAAGTGGCAAAAATGTTGGCAGAGGGCCTATTGTTAAAATAACTTTTCCCTGCATAGTCTTACAATCAGTTTTTTTTACTGGACAATTGGTAGTTGACAAAAAAGAAAAAAAATGAAGTCGCTTTGGATAAAATGCACAAACATCTCCTTGTGGCTCGCATTCTTACAAGGAAATTTGGTCTTAAACCTTACTCATTGACCATGTCAGAAACGGACTGAATGGACCACGGTAGCGTCCTCTTGCAAACAGTTTTTGTTTTAGGATTGGAGAAAAGGGGAGTGTGAGTGTGCTCCGTAGGAGCGCCCTCAGCGCGGAGATGACGGAGGCGCAAATGTCAACACAACGTCTTGATTTACAACATCAACGGCTCATGAGACATCTCTATACCTCTGTGGTGGCTGACCAATGTTAACACAGGCTGACCTTCTAGGTGCCACAGGTCCTCTGCAACACCACCTGGAGGGGGTGGCTCTACCCATGGCACACAAAAGAATGGTGATAACTCACCACTAGGAGACACTGACGCATCCTGATGTACTGTGGGGGCACCCTGGGGTGAAAGAACACAAGGCTTAAGAGCATTTCTATGCAGAACCCTCTCCTTCCCTGTACGTTCTGATTTTACATGATAAATTAATCCCTCTTTATCTAGCTGCCCCACAACTACATAGGGCTCAGGGTCCCATCTACCACAAAGTTTGCCCCTTCCCCCGTCCTGCCTATTCCTTCTCCACACTCTCTCTCCAGGAACTAAGGGGAGTGTCTTAGCTTTACGGTCGTATTGTCTCTTGTACTGTTCCGCAGCTTGGCCCATGGACTTAGCAGCTAAAGAGTAGGCATAAAGCAAATGTTGGTGGTGCTCACTTACCCAGCTGTCCCATTCATAGCAGGCCTGCTGGTTCTCTACCCCAAGGGCTACGTCTACAGGCAACCTGACATGTCGTCCAAACATCAGGTACGATGGGGCATACCCAGTGGAGCGGTGTATAGTGGCGTTGTAGGCCTGGACCAAGGCAGGAAGAAACTCTGGCCAACGGCTCTGCTTCTCCTCCTCCAACGTACGCAACATGCTCAATAAGGTCTGATTAAAGCGTTCACACATGCCATTCCCCTCAGGATGGTACGGGGTGGTCCTGGTTTTAGAGATGCCCTACAGACTACACAGTTCAGCCACCAGGTGAGACTCGAAATTTGGACCTTGGTCTGAATGGAACCTCACTGGGCACCCAAAGGTCTGTATAACATGCTGCCACAAGACTCTGGCCGTGGTCCTTGCAGTCTGGTCCCAAGTTGGAATAGCCCAGGCATAACGGGTGAACATATCAGTCATCACCAAGATATTTTGATATACATCACTGGGTCTACCTAATGTCAAAAAGTCCAGTTGTATGACCTCTAAGGGGAAAGACACTGTAAAGGGCTTTAAGGGGGCTTTAGGAACACGGTCAGCTTTCTGTACTTGGCAGCGGGGGCACATAGCATTGTACTGTCGTACCTGGGCTTGCATCCCAGGCCAGAAGAAGTGGCGTCGGAGGCAACTCAAAGTTTTCTCCACACCCAAGTGTCCAATGGCCTCATGATGTCTCTTCCACACCCTTACACTGTAGGGTAGGGCAGATGATCTGGAAACGGGCCTCATGGGTATTGTAGTCAATAACTCGCCTGCACAGAACTCCATCTCGCTGCACCAGACGAGGCCTCTGTTGTAGCAGCCGTTTGACTTCAGGTGGAGCAGCCCTCTCCACATACCTCCGGACGACTTCAAGATGTTCATCCTCTCGCTGCTTCGTCTGCCACTCCTCCATACACTGGACTTGTGCCATCTCCACATCCGTGCCAGTAACAGCCGCCACATCAGCAACAGGGGTTTCTACAGGGAACCTGGAAAGAGCATCAGCATTTGCGTTTTCTCTTCCTGACTGGTATTTTACTTCATAGTCAAAAGCAGCCAACTGTGCAATCCACTTCTGCTCGGTGGCCCCCAGGCGGGCAGTCTGTAAATGGGCTACAGGATTGTTGTCAGTATAAGCAATGACCTTAGATCCCATTAAGTAATCTTTAAGTTTTTCTGCAATGGCCCACTTCAAAGCTAACAATTTTAATTTAATATACTGTAATTAGAGTCATTCCTCTCCCTAGTATGTAAGCTTCTGCTAGCGTAGGCCACAACTCTCTCCTGCCCATTCTGTTTCTGTGCCAAAACTGCTCCTAGGCCAAAATTGCTTGCATCTGTGTATAAAACGAAGGGTTCAGAATAATCTGCATAAGCTAAAATAGGAGCTTCCGTTAAGGCAGTCTTTAAAGAATCAAATGCTTGTTGACATTCACTGGACCACATAACCTGACGGCATCCCGTCCGCTTGTCAGCAGGGGCTCCTATTAATAAAGCATTTAAAGGGCGTGCCACCTTTGCCAAATTGGCAATGAACCGGCGATAGTACCCCGCCAAACCCAAAAAAGCACGGACATGGAAGGCGAATACCTTGGCCCACCTCTGTAGGAGGGTTCGAAGATCACTCCTCTGCTGCTCAGTCAGATCATTCCGTCCTTCTAGGTGCTTCCATACCTCAGGGTGTGGATCCTGTTGTTCTTCAGGGCCAACTTTCACTATGGCCACAGCCACTGTTCCATCATCCTGCCGACTACACCAAAATTGTAACGGGCAGAGCAGATGTCCGACTACGCCACCCAATTGGCCGATCCCAAGCCACGCCCCCTTTTGAGCCTCGGACAAGAACCTCGGACAACTTTTACCTCAGCTGTCAAACTAGCTTAGCTACGCTAGCCCAGAGCTGTCAAAGTTCGCGAGTCAGAGAGCAGGATAAACGTCGTTAACCATGGTTAAAAGGTGTGTGTGGGGAAAGTGTAAAACGGATAGTAGATATCCAGACCGAGTTCGAGACACCATTTTTATACCGTTTCCAAAACCTAAAACATCATTGATTGGCTGCGGACCGCTACATATGCTGCAACACTTCAGAGAGATGAACGAACACACGGTGGCGAATGCACCGCTATGAGTCACATCTGAGCCACATACAATGTAACGTTAAACGTTAAACTAAACTAAAGCCATCGGATGATCCAGCATATACGTTGCAAATAATGCATATTCAATAAAATATCCATTTGCCTTCTAACACTAGTAGCCCACTGTGGCTAAAACAAGAACACTGCCTCTGTCAGCTTGTTGAGGACTGTGATGTTTTTGTAGCCCTAGGCTAACACACACAGTTTACCCATTCAAACAGGGCCTTTTACTGAAAAGTAGCAGTTTCACTTTCTGCGTTTAACAGCAACAGTAAATACCCACGATAACTTAGTTATCTTAGTTATCGTGGATATTTACTTCCTGGATATTTACTGTTGCTGTTAAACGCAGAAAGTGAAACTGCTACTTGTTAAGACATAGGCTACTTGACGGTGGCTGTGTTTAAACAACAGACAAGCTAAAGCTAACGCTACAGCTGTCACAACCGAGAACCGCTGGATTCGCCCGACGACTTAAAACAACAGCGGTAAAACTGGATAAGTTTATTACACATTGCCTTGTTATGATTCTGTAATTAATCAAGACACTTACCCAGCGGTGCAGGAACATCGCTGACAGGTGATGGTCTCGCCATCAGTCTCCACACAGATGAGGTGGGGCTTCTCATTCTTTCTTTGAGACCTGAATGCTCTCGCCTCAATGAGCGTCGTTTTGTGGCTTTTGAGGAAATTTATGTTTTGTATGTAACCCTCGGTCGCGTACTGTAGGCCCTGCTGTCTGCTTCTTGATGAAATGTCCTTTGAAGACCAGAAACTGTCAAATGGTGCCTGAGGTACCTGACTAAACGGTATCGGTGTCCCCATGTTGACTTAATGAGACGCGCCCCCTGACCTGAGGTGATTCTAGCCAAATTTGTCTGAGGTAGCATTACGTCACAGTGAGTGGGCGGGGCTTGGGATAGGTCAATTAAAGAGCTGGACACGCTCAGTTTTACACGCAGGTTCTCAAAATTTGGTGGGAGCAACAGAACAGACTCACTAAACAACAATTATATAAAAACAAATCAGTCCTTGTGGGCCCTGCACACACTTAGGAAGTCCATGAAAATCCCAGTCCAACAGGCCAGTCAACAGTCCGGCCACACTCAGCAGCTTCCCAGTCCGACATCCCCTTGTAAGCACACCTGCAGCTTCCACACACTCTCACAACACGCACACAACACACCAGAGGGACCACCAATGACCACAGCAGAAGGAAAAAATCACAGCACCAAACACCCCAAAATCACAAGTGAAACACTAAATAACTTAACACACAAATCCACTGTGGCATAAGGTGGAACATTCAAGTTTGCTGTGCATAGAGGGCTGTAGGACTTGATGGGTAACACTGCAGTCGAACTAGGAGGAGCAGATGCAGCACTCACCATCAAACTGGGAGCAGACGTGTCTAGCTCCCAGTCCTGTTGAAAAACACCAGCTATGGAGGGCAGGAACTCTATTGCCAGGAACAATCAGGCAGACGTCCGTGGTGTAGGTGAAGAGACGAACTAGGCGAGCAAGCCCCAGACAACCAGTGCGCCGATAGACAACTGCAAACAAGTTGAAGCACAGCACCAAGCACAGTCACAGTAACTCCAGGTTCAAACAGCGAAATGCAGGGAAAAGAGAAAGCAGCATACACAGCCTCCAAGCCGAGCAGGGAACAACGCGCAAATGCCCGTGTCCAGTGTCTCTGAACTCACTTCCAATCAGCAACACCTGTGATCAGTCAGCCAGTCACTTAATGCTGATTAGCATAGAAGCAGGTGGAGGGCGGCTCTGCCCAACGAGCCAATCCAAGTGGCAATCAAATAGTTTAGGCAAATAAAACAAACTAAGTAGACACAGCAAAGTAAATTTAACAGGCAAAGTAACACAATAAAGAAACAAAGTGCACACAATAAAAAAAGAATATAAGAGAAAAAAAACATGCAATAACCACACCACTATGGATCCTCTGACACGTAGAGCAGGGAAAGGCTGACAGGAGTACTCGCGGTCCGGCTGACGTTGAGTCGGGTAGCCGGGGCAGGAGAGCAGAGCGTTGGTCGTGGGCAGGCGGCGGGTCGGAAGCCGGGGCTGGAGAGCAGAGCGTTGGTCGTGGGCAGGCGGCAGGTCGGAAGCCGGGGCTGGAGAGCAGAGTGTAGGTCGGTGCAGTCCAGGTTCAGAACAGGCAGGCGATCGTGCAGGAGACAGGAGACAAAAACAGAGACATAGCGGGAAGACAATACGGGAAAACAAGGAACAGGCTGGAACCGAGATAGAGAAACAGGAACGGGAGTCAGGCTCTGGATGCTTGCCGGCAGTTATGAAGCATTCAGGTTCGCAGACACTCTGACAGGGAACGGCTGAAACAGAAGGGAATAAATACTGGCAGACATTAGGGACAACGAGACACAGCCGGGGTGACAATAAGGGAACAGCCAGTGGGAAGCAGGTGAAGCCTAAACCAGTAAACTAGCGGAGAACGAGGGAATGGAGGAACATTAATTAAAATTAATTAAGCTTGTTACTGAGTTGACAGCAGAGACAGGAGGAAAACGGGAGGAAACAGTGACAGACAGAGCAGGGTAGTGACACACCAGTGTTTCTAATGTGATTGCATCTTATCTGATAACTTATTCAAGAGCAACTCTAAACTCTGAGCACTGACATGTTAGTGCTAAGTAACTGGATGATACATTTTCATCAGTTACTGTAAACAGTTATATAATATCAGATGTAGCATTTAGATCACTGAAATGGGATCATAGATTCGGTAGATGAGTGAGGTCTTAATGTTCTCCCCCTGTCCTCTCTCCTTATTGTTTTTCACATGTCTGGTAAAAGTTGCTCTAGTCCAGTAGAGAGGAGTGAAGAGGAAGAGCTGAGAGGGCTAGGCAGGGGAAGTGCAGCTCTGTGATCCAGACTCTGGTCTTCAATGAAGGAATGGTGGAGTAACTTTCTGCTTTGCCTTCCTTTGAAGCAGGAGGAGTCATTAATCATGTGGATGTTTCTGATCATCTGGGGCTCACTTTCCTCTGTGGACGGCTCTGGTAAGTGCTGGATGTTGGGTCTGTCGAGTCTCCCCAACAAAACTAGAAGCAGAAATCACTGGCCTTCAAATGGACTACATGTACATATGGCTCCTTTCATACACTATGTTTACTGTAGAAATACAGTGATATTAGCCCTGCACAGCTATAAGCACTTGCTACCTTGATACTCTGGCTATTTAATAACAATTGTTTGACCTTGTCCGTCTGAACCTCCATGCCCAATTTCTGCAGAAATGTGTAGTGTGGTGTAATTTACTGGTCTTTATCTCTTATACACTGTTCTTTCAGAGGTGCTATAGGAGCATTATCAGCAATTACAATTGTTTTATACCCCTGATGATGTAAGGACAGTCCACTGCCATCAGGAAGGATGTGTAGTATAATCACAGCCAGCAAACATGTTGAAATAATGAGATAACATTGAAGAGATGTGGTGAAGAGATGAAGAGAAGAGGTGTTGAAGAGATATTTTGTAATCTGTCTGTGTGTGTGTGTGTGTGTGTGTGTTCAAAGCACACAATATAATGTTATGTATAATATAATGTTAATGTGATGTTAATATGACGTTTTGTGTGCTTTGTTAAAGGTGTTGAGGTGAAATGTAAAGAGGTTGGATTTATTGGCCACGTCACGTGCAGTGTGGATTACTCTGGAATAGTGAATGCCTCAGCTAACTGTGGCTTTCAATCTTTCATCATCACTGAAAATGACCAGTTTGTTAACTGCAGTGACAGTCCCTACAAATGTGACACCTTCATCACTGAAATAACAGAATATGTTCTGAATCCTACCCCAAGACAATATGAATTCACTGTCATAACGAACTGTGGAGTTGGAAGCACAAACCTCATCCTGACCCTAAATCCAGGTAACAGTGTAATGGCAGAAACCCTTTTGCAACATGTATTGTTAGGATTGAAAAAAATATTTTCTGAAGTTACATTTTTCATTTTGTAGAACCCAAACCAGAACCAGAAGCAGTACAAGGTGAGTACCCAGCTGTTTCTTCCCTTCATCTTTACATTTGTATTCTATGAGGCTTTTCACACATTCATTCTCTTATCTCTTTAGAAGCCATTTCTTTCCAGGGACTTTACACATGTAGAGCCTATCTATCTATCTATCTATCTATCTATCTATCTATCTATCTATCTATCTATCTATCTATCTGTCTGTCTATCTATCTATCTATCTGTCTGTCTGTCTGTCTGTCTGTTTATCTATCTGTCTGTCTGTCTGTCTGTCTGTTTATCTGTCTATCTGTTTATCTATCTATCTATCTATCTGTCTGTCTGTCTCTCTGTTTATCTATCTGTCTGTCTGTCTGTCTGTCTGTCTGTCTATCTATCTATCTATCTGTCTGTCTGTCTGTCTATCTGTCTGTCTGTTTATCTGTCTATCTATCTATCTATCTGTCTGTCTGTCTGTCTGTCTGTCTGTCTGTCTGTCTGTTTATCTATCTATTTATCTATCCATAGACTTTATCATACAATGCTTTTGTTGTTGCTTTAATTCTTTTGTCACTCTTTTGTTAAACAACTGTGCATACATAAAGCAACTGAGCATGACCAAATGATGAGACTATTATCTGTCTGCGTATTCCTTTAGGGCCAGACCCCTCCACAACACCAGAACAACCCAACCGCAACGTCCGTGGTGTTTTTTTAATAGCTCTTGGTTTGGTCCTGCTTGCTTTGGCTGTACTTGTTCACAAGAGAAGAAAGATGTCTCAGGGCTAAACACACGTCTCAATGCAACCCATCTGTCCTAATACAGAGGCTGGGGTAACACTGGATGACAAAACAGGTCATAAAACTTCACATTCTGAATCTTCTAATCTGTAATTTTCTACTAGACATGCTGTGTCTATAGTCAAACATAAAAATGCAAATGATAATGTGAGCTGGATACATCTTAGTTAACACGCACGCACACACACACACACACACACACACACACAGAGAGAAATGTATTTGCTTTATCATCTACATGATATGACAGCTATCTTAAAAAAATCTTTATATTTTTCTACTTTCAATAAGAAATATATGTCCACACTATTAAATCTCCACTTTTTAAAATCTTTATTTTTGTGATAAAAATCTGTCAACTGCATCTGAGGTTTACACTTACAGTCTTTCAAATAAAACGTTTTTGTTTCAAATGAAATTATTTTATTGCCTAAAATCCAGGGGGGGGGGGGGGGGTTGGGGGGTCAGGTGCAACTCCTAACCTATTCTCTGAAATGAACAAAGAAATCTTGCCCTTGACTTGTCATATGTACTGAAACAGGTCAAACAAGCACAGAGAGGTTTAACTTCTCTGCAGTGATCTCAGAGACATGCAGCTGGACATGGAGAAGAGCAGGACTAGTCCTGCCCATTGGGTTTCCTGATGCAAACAAGCACACTTGAATAGAAAACACACCCTGGGGCTGTTTGAATAGCCTTTTCAAAGGAAATGCTGCATCTTGTCTTTGTGTGTGTGTGGCTGTGTGTGTGTGTTTGTGTTTGTGTGGCTGTGCCTCTCACAGTGAAAGTGACAAAACTTGTGTACGTGTGTATGAGTGCATGCACATGACTACAGGAACATCTGAGTGTGTGTGTGTTGCCTTGCTTCCACGGTGCAGGTTACACAACTGTCTGTGAGGTTAGTGAACATGTTCAGTTCTGGCCTGTGGAACTGCCTCCACAGATCACATGTCGATGCTGTGGTCAGGGCCAGTGATTTGCCTACGGTGACAATTCAGACCACAGCAGACACAATCCACACAGCTCATGTTTCTTGTGTCATTCAATATTTAGACTTGAAAATACAAGATGACGGAACAAAACTCTCAGAGAAGTTACTTCAATTATTTTGTAAGCACTGACTCTTTAAGGATGATCGTTTAACTGCACTAATTTATCAGTTAAACAATCTTCAATAGTTAAATTATTTGTACCTCAAAGGCAACTGTCAGACACAGACAGGCGGAGGCAGTAGATAAACTAATAGTCTTTATTTGACACAAGAACAGGGGGATAACAAAAGCCGTGTCCGTTACTCTAACGGAGAAATAAAAGAACAATGCACAAAGGCAAGGGGCAAAACTAACACACAGGAGATTTACGAAAGGCAAGGGGCAAAACTAACACACAGGAGATTTACGAAAGGCAAGGGGCAAAACTAACACACAGGAGATGTAGGCGAAACACAACCGTAACAAAGACACAAACCAGATAAGTCGAGAGGGAGAAGATTCACGGGGAAGTCTAGGCTGACGCGGGAGGTGATGCCGGAGATCACGGAAGACGAAGGGAACATACGAAGGAACAGGAGACAAGGTAATAGCGACGAGACCAGACACCGAGTGAAGCGGGAGGGAGGCTTAAGTAGAGTGGAGACCAGGTGACACTAATCAAAACTCAGGTGAAGGTGATCGGGCTTGACGAGGTGAGTGCAAACGAGGAGATGAGCTGTGAGACCGTGGCGTAGAGTGAGGGGGCGTGGCCGTGACCAGATCCGATGCGGACCTGACATTACCCCCCCCTCCAGGGGCCGCTCCTGGAGTACGACGGCCCGGGCGCCGGGTACGCCGGCTGGGGCGACCCCGGCCTCGGGGAGCGGGACGGTCCGGATGCTCCGCGTGGAAGGCGGTGAGCAGGTTGGGGTCCAGGATGTCCTCCCTCGGGACCCACGAACGTTCCTCCGGACCGTACCCCTCCCAATCCACCAGATACTCCAGGCGACCTCGACGGCGCCTGGAGTCGAGGACGGAGTCGACCACATACGCCGGGCCGTCGTCCAACAGGAGCGGCAAAGGAGGCTCAGGCCGCGCATCGGGAGCTGTGGAGAGAGGAGAAACATGGTGAGGCGCGTGATAAGGTTTAAGTAGTGACACATGGAAAGTTGGGTGAAGGCGGTAGTGAGGGGGCAAACGTAACTTAAAAGTGACCGGGTTGACCTGCTGCACGATGTCGAAGGGACCGATGAACCGGGGGCTGAGCTTCCTAGAGGGCAGTCGGAGGCGGATGTCCCGAGTGGAGAGCCAGACCTTCTGGCCAACCTCATAGGTGGGTGTGGGCCCTCTCCGCGCGTCAGCGTGGTGTCGGAAGCGTTGGACTGCCCTCTGGAGCTGCTGATGTGCCTTTTCCCAGACCCTACCACTCTCCCGGTACCAGTCCTCCACGTTGACCACCGCGGAGGGTTCGGTGTGCCAGGGGAAGAGGGGTGGCTGGTAGCCGAGTGTGCACTGAAACGGGGTGAGTCCAGTGGAGCGTTGACGTAGGGAGTTCTGCGCGTATTCGGCCCAGGGTAGGAAGTGGCTCCACCGGTTCTGGTGCTGAGAGCAGAAGGTGCGTAGGAACCGGCCGATCTCCTGGATCTTCCGCTCCGTCTGGCCGTTGGTCTGTGGGTGGTACCCCGACGTGAGGCTGACGGCCACACCCAGGCGCCCTAAGAAGGCCCGCCAGAATCGGGATATGAATTGGGGTCCCCGATCGGACACCACGTCCTCGGGTAACCCGAAATGGCGGAAGACATGGGTGAACACTGCCTCGGCGGTCTCCGCCGCCGAGGGATAGACTTCATGGGGACGAGTTTGCATGATTTCGAGAAGCGGTCTACAACCACTAAAACACAAGTAAAATCGTTAGACTTGGGCAGATCAGTAATAAAATCGACGCCTAGGTGTGACCATGGCCTCTGGGGAACCGGGAGCGGCTGGAGCTTACCCTCTGGGAGACGTCGGGGAGTTTTAGCCATGGCACACTCAGCACAACCAGCCACATACCTCTGGACGTCGCGGTGCATCTGCGGCCACCAGTACCGATCGCGGAGGAGAGAGAGGGTCTGGGCAGCCCCCGGATGGCCAGTGCCCAGGGAGGTATGGAGGCTTTCAAGCACCTCCTGTCGAAGCCCGGTGGGCACAAACAGACGATCGGCCGGGGTCTCTGGGGGCGCTGGTTCCTGGGCCACCGCCTGGGCGACACGGTTGTCCAGAGCCCACTGGATCGGGCTCACGATGAGATGTGCCGGCAGGATAGGCTCGTGGGACTTGGGTGAGTCCGCATCTCCGTGGACTCTGGACAGCGCGTCGGCCACGACGTTCTTGGACCCCGGCCTGTAAGACAGAACAAAGTCAAAGCGGGTGAAGAATAGTGCCCACCGGGCCTGGCGAGGATTCAGCCGCTTGGCCTCACGTAAGTAGGCCAGGTTCTTGTGGTCAGTGAGGACACGAAAGGGGTGTTGGGCTCCCTCCAGCCAGTGGCGCCACTCCTCCAAAGCAAGTTTAACGGCGAGCAGTTCCCGGTTTCCGATATCATAATTCTGCTCGGCCGGGGTAAACTTGCGGGAGAAGTAGGCGCACGGATGTAGTCTGGCTGGAGATCCGCTTTCCTGGGACAGGACCGCACCTACACCGGTGGTGGAGGCGTCTGCCTCCACGACGAAGGGCTTGGTAGGGTCCGGGAGCGTGAGGAGAGGAGCCGAGGCGAAGGAGGCCTTAAGGTCCTGGAGCGCCCGTGCCGCCTCGGGGGACCATTGGAGGGTCTTGGGCTTGGACCGCAGGAGGTTGGTGAGAGGAGCGACCACAAGGCTGTAATTTCTGATAAAACGTCGATAAAAGTTGGCGAAGCCTAACAAGCGTTGCAGTTCCTTGACCGTAGTGGGATCCGGCCAGTGGAGTACGGCGTCAACCTTCCCCTGGTCCATCTTGACGCCCTGGGCGGAGATGTTGTACCCCAAGAACTGGACCTGGCGTTCGTGGAAGACGCACTTCTCCGCCTTGAGGTAGAGGTGGTGTTCACGGAGCTTGCGGAGTACCTGTGCCACGTGCTGTTGGTGTTCGGCCTCGTTCCGGGAATAGATTAAGATGTCGTCGATGTAGACGAGGACGAACCGATGGAGAAATTCCCGGAACACCTCATTCATGTAGGACTGGAATACGGAGGGGGCGTTGGCTAGCCCGTAGGGCATAACCCGATATTCGTAATGTCCATTGGGGGTGATGAAGGCCGTCTTCCACTCATCCCCCTCTCGTATTCTGATGAGGTTGTAGGCACTCCGCAGGTCTAGCTTCGTGAACACCACCGCACCACGAAGCTGTTCCAAGGCGGCCGGAACCAGGGGGAGAGGATGGCGGAACTTTACGGTGATCCGATTCAGGGCTCGGTAGTCGATGCAAGGTCGCAGCCCCCCGTCCTTCTTGGCCACAAAGAAGAAGCTGGAGGCGGCGGGCGAGACCGACGGGCGGATGTACCCCTGGCGCAAGGCCTCCCGGATGTATTCCTCCATGGCCGCTTGCTCGGGCAAGGACAGCGGGTAGACCCTACCCCTAGGCACTGGCTCTCCCGGCAGCAGGTCAATGGCGCAATCCCAGGGCCGGTGAGGCGGGAGTTGTGCGGCGCGTGCAGGACAGAACACCTCGGCGAAGTGACGGTATTCGTGGGGGATGACGGTGCTACGGGCCGAGTGAGGGCTTTCGACTGACGTGGAACCCACCACCAGGGAGGAGTGACGGTGACGGGACCTAGGAACCGGGAGACAAGACAAACACTGGTTATGACATGAAACACCCCACTTTAAGATTTCTCCGGTGGCCCAATCCACCACCGGAGCATGCTGCACCAGCCATGGGCGGCCCAGGATAAGGTCCACGGTGGCCTCCTCGAGGACCAGAAAGTCTATACTCTCCTTGTGGCTCACGCCTATCTGGAGTGTCAGGGGGCCCACGGCATGCCGGATGGTCCGTCGGGTCATGGGCCGACCCACCACGGAGTGTACGATGTAGGGATGGGGGCTCTCCCGACGCGGTAGCTGCAGGCGTCGGCAGAGGGAGCCGGCTATGAAGTTCCCGGCGGAGCCAGAGTCGAGGAGGGCCCGGGCTGAAAGGGAGACATTGGTGGTAGACAGGGTTATGGTGATCAACAAGGGAGATAAAATGGACGGTTGCAGACTGGTTCCACTCACCTGGACGCGAGACGGGCGCACAGGGCAAGCGCGGATGTGGTGTCCAGAGACCCCACAGTAGAGACACAAGCCCTGTTCGACCCGCCTGCGTCGTTCGGTGGGAGTGAGCTTGACAGAATCGACCTGCATGGGGGTCTCGGGCGTGGAGTCGGCAGGAGCGGGTCGGGGGTGCTGCGGAGCGGCGCGGGAGGCTTGTGGTAGGCAGCCCTCTATCCGGTGCGCCACCCGAATAGCGAGCTGGATAAAACGCTCCAGGCCGACGGAGTCATCATATGCCGCCAGGTGGAGGCGTAGGGCGGGTTCCAGGCCCAGGCGGAAGGTGGTGAGCAGGGCTGGTTCGTTCCACCCACTGGCGGCGGCGAGGGTCCGGAAGCGGAGAGCGTAGTCGGTGATACTGGTTTTGCCCTGCTTCAGGTGGTGTAGTTGTTCCTGGATGGTGGAGTCGCCGACCGGAGCCTGGAAGACCTCCCGGAAGTGCTTCATAAAGGCGTCCACGGATTGTGTGGTGGGTCCCGCCTGCTGCCAGACACTCTCTGCCCACTGGAGGGCCCGGCCGTCGAGGCGCGAGATGACATACGCCACTTTGCCACGTTCAGTGGGAAAACGGCGCGGGTCCATCTCCAGGGCGAGAGTGCACTGCAGCAGGAACCCACCACAGGCCTCCGGGTCTCCGGAGTAAGGCGGGGGATCCGGAGTAGGCGCGACGACGCTGACTGACGGCGTCGCATGAGCTAACAAACTATGGCGTAGTTCGTCGACCAGGGCTCGAATGGGGTCGGGGTTACTAGCCTCCATGATTAGTTTTAAAGGTCTGGTCTTCTGTCAGACACAGACAGGCGGAGGCAGTAGATAAACTAATAGTCTTTATTTGACACAAGAACAGGGGGATAACAAAAGCCGTGTCCGTTACTCTAACGGAGAAATAAAAGAACAATGCACAAAGGCAAGGGGCAAAACTAACACACAGGAGATTTACGAAAGGCAAGGGGCAAAACTAACACACAGGAGATTTACGAAAGGCAAGGGGCAAAACTAACACACAGGAGATGTAGGCGAAACACAACCGTAACAAAGACACAAACCAGATAAGTCGAGAGGGAGAAGATTCACGGGGAAGTCTAGGCTGACGCGGGAGGTGATGCCGGAGATCACGGAAGACGAAGGGAACATACGAAGGAACAGGAGACAAGGTAATAGCGACGAGACCAGACACCGAGTGAAGCGGGAGGGAGGCTTAAGTAGAGTGGAGACCAGGTGACACTAATCAAAACTCAGGTGAAGGTGATCGGGCTTGACGAGGTGAGTGCAAACGAGGAGATGAGCTGTGAGACCGTGGCGTAGAGTGAGGGGGCGTGGCCGTGACCAGATCCGATGCGGACCTGACAGCAACACAGCTTTTTTACTGCATGGCAATTGTGAACTATCTAGTTAGTGTATTTCTAGAGAGAGGTTGTGTAATTAATTAGTCCAGGGGTCTCCCATCTTTTTTTCTCCAAGAACTACTTTGATAAAATCCGAGATCTACTTTATTATTTTACATCAGAAGTATTGATAGGCCTGGAGATAAATTATTGATAGGCCTGGAGATAAATGTTGCATCCTTTACTATTTTCTGCACTTAATTTGAAGTCTCTTCTAAATTTGTGGTGCCTTTATTAACCATAGTCAAATCCGATGCGCACTACATCAATTCTCATCAGAAAGCAGTATTTTGTAGCAGACATGGATGTTTGAATTTGATTTCATTTTTGAACAGTTTTAATACCTTTTCTGAGATGTTATGAGATTTATTTACATTTCCTTTGACCCTTTGGAGACATACTCTTAGACAGGTGGTGAGCTTCTGGTAGCTCCCTAGCTACCTGTTGGAGACCCCTGGCGTGCGTTTTCCAAAAGCGTAGTAGCATGTAGTAGCATGTAGTAGCAATCAGATTTTTGTATCTAGGCTGCTCACTTATTGCTAATATGTCTTATATTCCTCATGAAGCTGGGAATTTGCTATGCTACCTTTGGCAAAGGCTTTGGATTAATTTAGTTTCTGGTCATGTTACTAAATAATAGTCCATAACAGTTATATGTCGGATGCAGTGGGTTATCGATCGGGAGTTGTTAGCTTGCCAACTTGCTAACATGAGATAGTTGGTTCACTATCATGTCAGGTGTGTTTTTGAGGTATAATTTAAAATAATTAATTGTATAATAAATTATGCCATTAATATATTATAAATTATACAATTACTAAATTAATTGTACCTGTACATGATGGTTCCAAGCTAACATTCATTAGCTGTATGGGAAACGCACCCCTGGTCTGTATCTGAGCTGGATTAGTGTCACTGCTAAACTGGTTGCACTTCCTTTTTGCTATGGCCCTGCTGTGAGTCTGTAATAAAGACTGAATTGAATTAAACTGACTATGCGTCATATCTCCTTTTTTTGAAGAATGACCCACCATACTAAAATCTAATACAGCTTCACTGAATCACACAAATCTAGTAGCCTACTCTACCACAACCTCTGTTATTTAAAGTGCCATAATATTCAAAATTACAGATGATAGGGTAGGCCTGCGCAGGGATTACAAAACAGGCTTGTTCGACTTGGCTAGCTGGCGGGCTGGCTATATGGGTGGTACTTTTGTTGGGCAAAAGCCCGTGCTGTAAGCAACATCACTGATTTTTGCCCATTGACAAAGTCCTACCCACTTAGCCAGCCAACCAGCCGTCGAACAAACTCATCTTGTCTTCCCTGCTCATCCCTGAATTCGCTTTATGCCGATGCGCATAGGAGGCCCTCATGCATGTCATTGACTCCCTGTTGCTTGGAAAACATTGATTATCACTTCATCGATTCTTCCACACTTTAAACACTCTATGTGAGTGTATCCAATGGACAATTAAACTACTGTATGTTACTGCTCCCCTCTACTAAATGAACTAAACCAATAATTAAAGCCAGCATGGGTTATGTTCAATTTGAAAATGTGAATACCGGTAAGTATAAACCCTGCCTGAGAGGCTGCTTTCACCAACTACACTATACTCGAAACTGAAACGGTAGTTAACAATGAGGTTTATCTGCGCTTTTTAATCTCATAACCTACGTCGCCAGATTAGACGGACATGCAACACGGAAGATTTGGGCGCGGACTGAGTTGTTGAGGGTCTGCGCGGGGTTCTAAGGTCAATTTGTGGGCTCCGCTATTTATGTTCCGTTTTTTTTTATCATTTTCAACTGTAATGCATTAACGCACGCATTAACATCTTATTTCGGTCCGTCAAATGTTTTGACAATTGTTGTTGTGCGCATTGCCATTGACGTAATGCATTGCCTTTGAAGTAATGTGGTCAAACTCAAGGCAACCTAATACCACATAATTATGTGCCAAAAGGTTTCACTTCGCGCTGGTACGAATTTAAGGGTAAGACTTTGGATCTGTTGATGCCATTTTGACTCTATAGCTTTTGCGATCCAGTATTGAAGCAGTGATGATGTGATCTCTGATTTGTTTTTGTGCGCGGAGAGAAATGATCTGTGTAGTTTAATGATGAATTCAGACGCGGCAATAGCAGGCAAATCATCAGCTTTGCGAGAATTTATTATTAAACATGGGTAGCTTGTAGCCTGTTTGCAGAGATTTTTTGTTCATTCGCAGTGGTGGGGGTTACGCACCTTTAGTAAAATCATCAACCAAACAGTTTCACTCTTACATAGTGCCCAAATATCGGCGACATATGGCTACACCCAACAAGCATCACCTTCTCTTTACCCCCCTTGAAAACAATCCTGAAACTGATTGTGTGAGGGACTGAGACATTTCAACTGCAGTCTAACCTGCCTAGTCTACAGTTCAAAAAGCCCTTTGTAATGTTCATATCCCCAAAATGAAAATATTAACCCGTCCAACAACTTTAAGAATAGCCTAGGCCAAGCAATACGCCACAAGTGCAAGTGGCAAGTTAGGCTATGTGAAGGTCTGTAGCCTAAACATCAAGGCGGCTCTCCTGACCTGCCAGGTTAAGTGGGACTGAGGATTTAAGCGCACCTTAATCGCCTCCAGTCGGTCTGGTAGGTATAGGACTACTGTGCGTCTCGAACTCACTTGATGTACTATAAGCTGTACTGGACTTAATAACTTGATATCCATCCATCTCATCTATACCATTATGAATGGCAAGTGGTTCCACCTGAACCAAGGCATCCCAACTTTGCAATAATAGTTACAAACTTGAAAAGATATGTCAAAACACCTAAACAATCTTTTTGAAGATATTTCGAGCACAGCTATAGTCTAAAATTATAGGCTACATTCAAACATGAAGACTACACTTCCAAAGGCACCCACACATATTTTGTTAAGGTTATGAGAAAGGGTATCTGAGGACAGGTGAGACACACACACACACACACACACACACACACACACACACATTCTTGGCTAATCTTTCACCCTCATGCATACTCCCAGAAGCATGCACCAACTAGCACAGGTACAGAACTCCTGTCCTCCAACCTGGTGCTTTATATTTCATAGTGAAAGGTGGCATACTTGGTTTGGCTCAGGGCCCCCCTTCTGTCTGACCTCATCGCTGTCTGCTAGCTCTGCTTTACCAGAGTCTATAGCTACTGTCTTTTTAGGAGTACAAAGTAACCAGTAATGTTTCATATGTGTTACTTAACATTTACCCCAAAACTACCACATCACATATGTTAACCACATATGTTTACCACACTATCACATAGTGATGAAAGATGCTCAAAGAGTGGTTTTTGGGGGCGGAAGGGGTGGCCGTAAAAATAAAAGAGTTATTTGTCGGCGTAGCCTGCTCTGATCTAACCCCTGCTCTGCGTTGCCAGTGTCGCACTGCCGTTGAAATCCACATACTGTCTGTTGCCGTGAAGATGGCATCCTTGATGCTGTGAAGATAGCATCCTTGTTGCCGTGAAGATGGCATCCTTGTTGCCAGGAAGATAGCATCACATGGTATCACTTTCCACTCCTATGCTGATGATACCCAGCTTTACCTTTCTATGAAGCCTAATGACTATATACCAATGACTAAACTTGATGCATGTCTCCTAGACATCAAAACCTGGATGACTAATAATTTCCTTTGTTTAAATTCTGATAAAACTGAAGTTATGATGATTGGCCCTAAACAGCTGACCAACACTCTACCCCATCACCAAAACTTACTCAGTGGCCTGTCACTGTCATGTAATGCAAAAGTTAAAGACCTTGGGGTAATTATTGACCAGGACCTCTCTCTAAATAGTCATGTAAAACACATTTCAAAAACATCTTTTTTTCACCTACAAAATATTGCTAAGGTTAGAAAGTTCTTATCCTTTGAGGATGCTGAAAAATTAATACACGCATTTATTACTTCCAGGCTCGATTATTGCAATGCTCTGTTCTCTGGGTGTAGCAATACTTGCATCAAAAACCTACAACTAATACAAAATGCTGCGGCCCGAACTCTCACCAGGACTAAAAAATATGAACATATCTCTCCTATCCTTGCTTCCCTACATTGGCTCCCTATTAAAAGTCGAATTGATTTTAAAATACTCCTCCTAACCTACAAAGCCCTCAAGGGCGATGCACCAACATATATTAAAGACTTACTTGTCCCTTACCACCCTCCTAGAACCCTAAGATCCCAAAATGCTGGTCTCCTTGTAATCCCAAGAATATCAAAATCTACGATAGGAGGAAGAGCCTTTTGTTACCGTGCACCCCTCCTGTGGAATAATCTCCCCCCCCACATTCGACAAGCGGACACTCTCAATACCTTTAAGTCTAGACTTAAAACCTTCCTCTTTACTGTTTCCCATAGTTAGGGATGGTGCATGGCAAATCATCACTTCTCATGGGTCTTTTGGAAGGGACTGCCTCTGCTGTTGCCCCCAGTTGCGAGGCATGGCAGCCACTGACCATCCCTGCAGTGGTGCTGGGTTACCATGCATCATACCTTAGTTATGCTGCTATAGCCTAGCGCCGCCACACAACCTTCATGTGTCATGCCGTACAACTCCCTCTCTCTCTCTTTCAGCTCTCTCTCAATATTTATATGTATATATATATATTTATACACATGTATGTATGCCCAAATTACACATTTGCTTTCTGATGTGTGAGCCTGGCCTAATTCACTATTTTCCTCTGTCCACAATTATCTTTGCTGAGTGTCATCCCTGCCTCATTCTGGCGGACTCCTCTCACCCTCCCCTCCTGAGTGGACTACAACCAACACTACGGGAGGCCCATGTCAGGACCGACTCCCCATCACAGAGGACCTTCCTGGACGCCGATGCTGGGCCCGACTCCCCTTCCTGAGGCTTCGTGATTGATCCCCCCTCACAATGGCGCTGTCAAATGGACCCTTACTGTTACCCCCATGACCCATCTTACTCCTTTGAGTTTGTCACTATGCCTGGCCGCTGCTACATTGTCCAGCCATAATTCCTGATAACCACCTATAGACTGATTACCATGTAATGTAAAAGTGGGATAATACTCTATTATGAACTATTATGAACCTTAGCTAAACCATAGGCAACTTATAGTCTGTCATGGTTACTACTGATTGTAATTTTTCTCCATGACCCCTGGCAGTTGGGTTAGCCCCTTGAGTCGTGGATCTGCCCAAGGTTTCTTCCTAGATTAACTGAACATAAGGGAGTTTTTCCTTGCCCTTGTTGCTCTTGGGTGCTCCTTCTGTGAAGCGCCATGAGACAATACTATTGTAAAAGGCGCTGTATAAATAAAACTGAATTGAATTGAATTGAATCATTGTTGCTGTGAAGATGGCATCCTTTTTTATTCGCTATCCTACAAGTATGGTGTTCAGGGATGCGGTCAAAGATGACTTTGGTGGCCTCTGTCATCCCAGATAGCAAGTAGCCAGGCCAGCCATTAGCCAGGCTAGTGCCACCTTGTAACTTCCACTCAATATTGCATTTCACTACAGGTGGGAGGGCTGAAAGTGATGTAATGATGTAATGACTAATGAACCACAAGCAGTAGTGAATGGTTGAAGGCTTTTATTTGATTGGGACTAATTCTCCCTATCAAAAAGGAAAGCTTGACTGGCCCTCTGATTGGATCTCTTTCAGATCATTACTGCCCATCATGGTCATTAAAATGAACACAATTGGGTAAACAGTGTATCTCTAATCTAGAAGGTTATCTCTAGTCTAGAACATAAAGGAGTAAGTCAGTTGTCAATTGAAGTGCAGACACATTACACAGTGATAGGGTATTTTTTAATGAGTTGCTATTTGGGAAATATCATAAGGCAGAATAGCAGCGGAACGGTAGAGAACTGATGAGTAAAAACCCCAATGGACCTCCAGCTTCACCTCCAGTGGGATAGTGGAGAACTGATGAGTAAAAACCCCAATGGACCTCCAGCTTCACCTCCAGTGGGATAGTGGAGAACTGGTGAGTAAAAACCCCAAGGGACCTCCAGCTTTGCCTCCAGTGGGCCAGTGGAGAACTGATGAGTAAAAACCCCGATGGACCTCCAGCTTCGCCTCCAGTCGGCCAGTGGAGAACTGATGAGTAAAAACCCCAATGGACCTCCAGCTTCGCCTCCAGTCGGTCAGTGGAGAACTGATGAGTAAAAACCCCAATGGACCTCCAGCTTCGCCTCCAGTGGGCCAGTGGAGAACTGATGAGTAAAAACCCCAATGGACCTCCAGCTTCGCCTCCAGTGGGCCAGTGGAGAACTGATGAGTAAAAACCCCAATGGACCTCCAGCTTCGCCTCCAGTCGGCCAGTGGAGAACTGATGAGTAAAAACCCCAATGGACCTCCAGCTTCACCTCCAGTGGGCCAGTGGAGAACTGATGAGTAAAAACCCCAATGGACCTCCAGCTTCGCCTCCAGTCGGCCAGTGGAGAACTGATGAGTAAAAACCCCAATGGACCTCCAGCTTCACCTCCAGTGGGCCGCCGGCCAGCGTCTTGCTATATGGGATTGCACAACATGCAAAGTCCAAAAACATTTAGGTCCCTACAACCCTCTCACACTTCCTCCTTATCTGAATGCGTACCATAGACCTCCATGGGCCACACACATGGATCCAGTAGGGGAGTAAATAAAGGTGTAATATAGGCCTTGTTGTTGTCCAGTACTCAAGACCATGAGCTTGTTATTTTGTAATCTTAACTCCAGATTTAGTGCTCTTATCACAGTTTAGTGCTCTAAGTTACCGTAAGAGCAATCAATAAATGATTACTCCTATTATGTCAGGAAAACACAGCTGACTGATCACCTTTGAAACAGGAGGAATCTCTGATGATGCAATGGCACAAAAGTGGATGCTCTTGGTCATCCTTGGTGCAGCGTCAGCAGCCGCATCTGTGGTCTATGGTAAGGGTACTCAGAGCTTCCCTTGAAGTTTTTTGCACAAACGAGGATGCATCTCTGATGTCTGTACTATACAAAATACAGTAACATACAGTTGGCCTAGTAAGTAAATGTGGCTATTATATGACTGTTATCCAGGTCAATGAGATGTGTTTGTGTTTGTAAGTGTTCAATGAGATGTGTTTGTGTTTGTAAGTGTTTGTGTTTGTTCGTGTGTCAGTCAGTTTGTGTTTGTGTTTGCTCATTACTATCACGCTGTTTACCATTATTTATCCTCATATGTGTGTGTGTGTGTGTGTGTGTGTGTGTGTGTGTTCAGGAATGCAGGTGACATGTGAAGATGTCTCTGGAGTTATTGGCCAAAGAGTAAATTTCACCTGTACCACTGATTATCATGGAGTAGCCAATGCCAAAAATAAATGTGGTTTTCAGTATTTCTACATCAATGAGGACCAGCGTGTTGACTGTAAGGACAGTCCTTGTCCATGTGACAGCATTATCACAAACATCACTGATGACCAGCGTGTTGACTGTAAGGACAGTCCTTGTCCATGTGACAGCATTATCACAAACATCACTGATGACCAGCGTGTTGACTGTAAGGACAGTCCTTGTCCATGTGACAGCATTATCACAAACATCACTGATGACCAGCGTGTTGACTGTAAGGACAGTCCTTGTCCATGTGACAGCATTATCACAAACATCACTGATGACCAGCATGTTGTCTGTAAGGACAGTCCTTATCCATGTGAGGACAGTTCTTATCCATGTGACATCTTTATCACAAACATCACCGGGGAAATCCAGAACCCTAAAATCGGAGAGTACAGGTTCTATTTGATGACAACTTGTGGTCCACAACAGGCAAGCTTCAACCTAATGCTTTTAGGTAACACAAACGTGGCAGAAATTTTATTATGCTATTTTTTAGGTTGTTTTATTTCAAAATGTTCATATTTACATGCTTACACATATTTATTTCCTGAATCATACTCATATGCTTTCATATCAAAAAGACTTAAAATGACTAAGACACTGAGTATTAACATAATTTTTAATAAACATATTTGTTATTATGTTGTACTGCCTCTTTGTCAGTTAGGTTTCTTCTTATCCAAAAACTGTGGCAAATAATGACATTACTGCGTGTTCTCACTGCTTGGTTTGTGTGCCATAGAACTAGTAGTTACAGTATAGTTTAGTTTAGTTTCATAGGTTCATGATGATGGTCTGTCAAATCTTATGCCATGGTCTGTCAAATCTTATCCCAAATATCGGCGACATATGGCTACACCCAACAAGCATCACCTTCTCTTTACCCCCCTTGAAAACAATCCTGAAACTGATTGTGTGAGGGACTGAGACGTTTTAACTGCAGTCTAACCTGCCTAGTCTACAGTTCAAAAAGCCCTTTGTAATGTTCATATCCCCAAAACATGAAAATATTAATCCGTGCGACAACTTTAAGAGTAGCCTAGGCCAAGCAATACACCACAAGTGCAAGTGGCAAGTTAGGCTATGTGAAGGTCTGTAGCCTAAACATCGAGGCACCTAAAGGAGCTGTCAGAGTCATCACCAGAAGCTGCAGTATCAAAGATGGTAGATTAGGGGAGCAAGATGAGGTAGCACATCCTGGAACTGAGCGTGCATGAGGAGGGGTTCACTAATCCCCCAGTCACATGCTCTTTTCCATTCATGACCATGGCTGTAGCTCAGAATCTCATCAAATATGTCAGTCTTATGTTTCTGTTGCCAGTGTAAATGTGTAACAAGTCATGATCCTCAAAGCTCTCTGAGTGTTGGGACTATGGAGTCAATCGAGACGTCAGGTGTCAACCAAGCTCTTTCTGCTGTCTGCTGGGCGCTTGCTAGCCTGCTGCACCAAACACTTCCACATCATTTCACTTTATGCAAAGCGTCTGGAATCCCTTCCTTCCTCATGGGCACACATGTTCTATGAACTTTAGTCTTTTGAAATTTTGCTCCCATAGACAAGACGTATCTTGCACAAACTTTGGCAGCACTGTGGTCTCCTAATTCTGTAGTTAGTTTGTCATTGACCATTTAACCTGTGTTTATATATGGGCAAATCTGTCACCGTCTAAAGAGTGTTTTACATATTCTTTCAGCTGTCAAGCCAGCTGATGAAGAGATAAACTTCTATATTCTTTTGACCGCTCTTGGTCTTAGTATTTCCATTGTGCTTCTTGCACTTGCTTGCTTCAAGGTGTACAGGAACTGTTACAGCCAGGGAATACCGATACAAGAGCAAACAGAACTATACCACCAGCAAATCATACCACTCCAGCCTCATCAAGTCTGAGAAACCTAAAGGTATCCTGTGCAAGCCTGGGGTTATTTTGAAACAGAGCTCCCCTAACACTCACATGTTTTTTTGATTCAATAACCTACTGTATGCTAAAGGTGCTAATGAATGAACTGGAGAAAGGAAAAAACTTAACTGTTTAACTTGAGGAGAGGTGGAAAATGATTGTATTTCCCCAAATGATGGCGTGTCCCTTTAAGGAATTTACAGTACATTATCAAATTATCCTCCTTGTGTTTTCTCTATTCAACATAAGGAGGATCAGGCCATACCTAACCCAACATGCACTGCCTAACCCAACATGCAACCCAGCTCCTGGTACGTCTCTCACCTTGACAACTGCAATGCCCTCTTATCAGGTGTGGATCAGATGATCCAGAATGTAGCTGCATGTCTGATTTTCAACCCTTACTCGCTCGCGTCAAATTCAAAGCACTGATGTTGGCCTACAGGGTGATTGATGGTTCTGCTCCCATCCACCTGAATACTCTCTTAAAGCCCTATGTCACCCACCGGCCACTTCGGTCCTCCAAGGAACAATATCTAGCACGGCCAACACCTCTAGCAGGTCAATCCAGACTCTTCTCATGTGTTGTTCCAGCTCTTCGAAGAATGTCTCCTGTCTTGAATTTCTGAATACCAGGAATACACTTAATCTCTTAATCTCTCTCCATACTGCACTTCTTGTTACACTGTTGCACTTTCATCTCAAACTACTGCAGATTTCATGTTAGCAATATGCACTCTGTTAGTTTTTCATTGTGCTGTAGCGTGAACGTTATCCTCTTTTGTAAGTCGCTTTGGATAAAAGTATATACTAAATGCATAAATGTAAATGAAATGCAAACTCAGCAAAATGATCTTTTCAATGTGTCTTCATCTAGCAGTCAAGAAAGGGAGAGATGTTCAAAATTGTACAGCCCTTGGAATGCCTTTTTTCACTAGCCAATAAAGGATTTCATTTTTCTACCTTTAATAAAAAAAAAACATTTTGCCATTCCAATAAACTTTGTTTTCACTTTTTCTCATGATTAAGTCTTATTTCTCAAACATAATATTTGGATGTCCCTAAACACGTGGATGCTGATCATAATTTAACTTGCGCTTTGGACAGGAGCCTTGAACCAATGAGGATTGAGGAGCTGAGATGCCTGTCACTGTCAAAGACCCACCCACTGAGGTCAGACTGACCTCTGCCTCTGGAGCACAAGTTTTTCACCCAAGGTGAGTCTTCATTGCCCATGGACACTCATTATGTGTTTTTATTTGTTTATGGCGTCTTCATTTGAAGTACTCTGAAAAGTCATTGGACCACAAACTTAACTGACTGACTGGGTTAATTATTTGCACTAGGCAGGACCATACTTGGGAGGTCATACATGACCTCCCAAGTGCTACCAGATCAACTGATACCCTCTCCACCTTCAAGAAACTCGTGAAGACTAAGCTCTTCCAAGAATATCTCCTGGCGTAAACTTTGAGAATGCACTTAATAATTTAATTTCTCTACATTGTGTTACACTATTGCACTTTCAACTTAAAACAGTGCAGATTCTATGTTAGCAATACGCACTCCTTGTTAGTTCATTGTGTTGTAGCTTGAATGTTATCCTCTTTTGTAAGTCGCTTTGGATAAAAGCGTCTGCTAAATGCCTAAATGTAAATGTAAATGCATACTGCAGTGGCAGTGCAGACATCTCACATGATAAAGGGGCTTTGTGGCAGTGGGGACCCAGATTGAGTCTTCATCTTTCCCACAGCATTCCCTCAGCGTTCCCACAGCGTTCCCTCTCTGTCTGTCAATCTCTCACTTATTTCCAGTCCTGTCTTCACTGCCATAATAGGAGAGAGAGGGAAACCTTTACAAAAGATGATTAACTGATTCATTAAATTCACTCATGGATGAGATTATACAGGGGTCTAGCTTTAGACATGGTTTGTTAGGCTATTTGTATGCAACAAGATCTAAGGTTTAAGACTTGTCTTTATTACATCTCATACTAGTCTAAGTTTACCTGAAGTTTACAATCAGTGCTTTGGTCTTTACAATGTTGAGAGAAAGGTTGTTGTCCTGACGCCGCTGCATTGAAATGTTGACTTTGCTCCTTTAGGCTGCCTCATAATTTATGGTAATCAGGCCAATTACAGTGGTGTCATCAGCAAACTTAATAACCATATCAGAGCTATACATAGCTACACAGTCATGGGTGTACAGGGAGTAAAGGAGATGGTCAGGGCCTCTGGAAGTAATTTTTAACATGGGGTGCTGTGAAGTAAAAAAAACTCTTAACCTATAGGCCTAAAATACATTTTATATAAATAAATACACTTTAATATAGTCTGACAGTTTAAGAACAACGTAAAAACAATTTAAGAATGTTGTCTCTGACGATTTAAGAACGACAAAATCTCTGACTAATCTCCGACTATTTCAACATTATATTGTTCTGCAATTTATGTAGAATTGTTTGAGGAAAGTATGTCAGATTTTTACACTTCAGATGAGCAGCTTAGCCTGTCAGGACATTGACTAATTGGATGCAAATCTTCCCCAACACTTCTTGAGGCTACAGCAGGCTATACAAGAATAGACAAAGAGATCAAATTTACAACCTGCGCATGACATAAACTAGGCTATTGCAGGGCTTCATATTTGCAAAAAATGTTTTCTGTAAACAGTCATTTTCGGTCAGAAATAGGGAGTGGTCAAATGTCTGGGGCTACAAAAAAAATAAATTAATAAAAATAAAATAATACTAATCTATTAAAATATAGTAGGCCAAGTCTGCAATATAGAATAAAAGCATTTGTTGTTGTTGTTGTTGTTGTTGTTGGTGGTGGTGGTGATATTGTTTATTCAACATGACATGGAACTTAAGAAGGAAAAACAAGTCTTAAAGCTGAAATGGAATGGCTTAGCAAGGCTCTGCAGTTTCAGTTCATGTTTGTGTAAATTACATTAATGAACTGAAATGAATGAACTGAGAGAAAATGGCATTTTAATTTCAAAACTAACAAAGCATCCCATCAGAGGAATGATGGGGTGAGCTGGCCGGGCTGAGGAGGCAGGTCTCATCGCTAATGTCTGGGTCAGTGTGAGGTAACAGTCTCGTCCAGGGGTATTTAACTCATTACTCATACACGTAAACGTACATGTACACGTAAAACATGGAAGTATACACAAATATGTGCCCCCTAACTGCAGGCGTCCTTGCTTGCTGAGAAGGTGCCATGCACAGAAGCTGTGTGTGAGAAGGGCAAAGGGGAGGGGGCGCGGGGAAAAGTTTATCTCTGGGTTGCAAATGCAACGCAACGCCAAAGGGGAAAACGGGGATCCACTGTACAGAGCAATACTCTAATCCAATTAGTGAGTTATGCTTACATTATATTGTTACATTGCCAATATATTTTTCGTTTCTTTCGGGGGGTGGGGGCGCTCGGAGGCGGTCTTGGCCGGGAGGTAATAAACTGTTGAACCGCCACCGGCCGCAGTTGCTTCGCTACTGGACCACAGCAATTCAGGGCCCGGCAGTTCTTGACAAAATGTTGTCGTTATTGGGAGAAACTAAGTCCTTTTTATTTAGTTTCTGTAACCCGCACTTTAGCATACAATAGCGGATGTCGTTGACTGACAAATAGGCGTAGGTGATCGTAAATGAGCCAAATCAAAAAGTTCTAAGGTAGAACCAGACGTGGAACCCCCGGCGGAGATAAAGCACTATGTAGCCAAAGTGAATCTAGATGCATCACACAAACTCCTGACATGAAGTGAGAAGGTAACGCCTCCCACTCGCCTCCCCTTTCTCAGTCAGACCTGTTTTTTCAAAAGCGAAAGTGGGTGTTGCTGGTGGGTGCAGTTACTCTTTACTGTAAGCAGGGCTCTGCAGATGGAAGTAAAACAGTGCAGCGGGGTAGACTACTATTCGTGGAACGGATTACTTTCCAAAGGGAACATTACTTTCCAAAGGATTGTTTGAGAGTGAGCCACTAAACGTAGGTAAGTCAGGGATGCATTATAGAAGTCTTGTAGTTAAGGAAATACAGTATGTGTTTCTGTTTAAATTAATCGTAGCCTAAAATGTTACTAAACACAGCTTCCCTTCCAAGCTGTAACATTCTTGTGCTGTTGGGTGCAGAAGACTTTAAGAGAGATTGGTCACCAGTTCACACCACCCAAAGTTGTCTCAAATTAGTTATGTACAGCAGAGGGTGTCATTGGCACAATGGGGGGAAACAATCAAAACTGCAATCCTTTCCTGTCTGGTTATGTGGAATAAAGCATAGGCCACTCAGTGCATTACTATGCCCTAAACCTGTATACACTGTAAAAAAAATAATGGCCCTATAAATTTAAAAAGACATGTAATCTGGTTGCCTTAAATTTCTAAGTTAACGCAACAGAATGGAACTTTAGTTAATTAGTTACATCAGATAAAGACAGTTGGCTTTATTTGATTCAACTTATTAACTAATGTTTCAGTCTGTTGAGATAACTTATTTTAATGCAGCCAGGCTACTCGTTTTTTTATAGATGCATGTCGGCCAGTCGAACAGTCGAGTTGAAATAATAACTAAAATAACTGAAGTTAGCGAAGGTTTCCTATCCTAAGTAATGTTATCTTCAGGTTTGACATTTGGTCTGTGTTGCATCAAATTTTGTTGTGCTTTTTTCCTTGAGATGGCACTCAGTGTTATAAATAACATAAATGTAAATAACAGGGTTATAAGTGTCAGGTCCGCATCGGACCTGGTCACGGCCACGCCCCCTCACTCAACGTCACAGACTCACAGCTCGTCTCCTCGTTTGCATTCACCTCCTCGTGCACGATCACCTTCACCTGAGTTCTAATTGGTGTCACCTGGTCTCCACCCTACTTAAGCCTCCCTCCTGCTTCACCTGGTGTCTGGCCTCGTCGTTGTTTCCTAGGACTTCCTACGTGTCAGTGTGTTTTCTCCGTCTCCCGCGATCTCCCGTTGTTTGCCCCGCGAGCCTAAGACTCCCCAGTCGGTATTGTCATTCCCTGTGCTTTCTAGTGGTTTGTTTAATTCTCTTGTGTTTCGCTTGCTTAATCTCCTGTGTGTTAAGTTTATACTAACTTCTGAACGTTATACTTGAATTTCCTCCGTTATAGTAACGGACGCGATTTTCGTTCTCCCTTTGTTTGTTTGTTTAAATAAAAATCCTTATTTCCACTTCTGCCTCCGCCTGTCTGTGCCTGACAATAAGTTGATAAACAACAGAATTCTCATTTAATGTCTATGCCTCTGTGCCCCTGCAGATCTGTCTACTGTTGCAAGTCTATACCGCCATTATGAAACACCTACTTTGCATTGTGATGACATCGTTGGCATGGGTTTTGGGTCAGTGTAGTGATAATGGTAAGTAAGGCAAATCAAGTCATTTTTCAGCTCATATGCTGTACAGCTCTGACTAACCTCCACTAGCCCATAAATGATAGTAACAATGATGATTACACTGTTTATCATCACAGTGAAATTGCAAAAAAAAAGTAACAATGAATGTCCAAGGTTATCTGGTTTGTGCTGTGTTCTTTTAGGCGTTCGATTGACCTGCCCTGAACTCCCTGAAGGAACAAAGAAACTGACAGTCACTGTCTCTTACCATGGAGTATCAAGCCACTGTATGATTCAAAGTGCCTTCCTCAATAATAAAACAATTGTCATACCTGAAAATAATACATACATTTTGGATGTCACGAATCCTCCACTACCAGAGTATGAATTCGTTGTTCAAACAGACTGTGGTACAGCAGATTGCAAGATCGTACTACCACCCCAAGGTACTTTCTATGTGACATATTCAGATGTAGCAGCTAAATTTGATGATGGGGATGGTGTTGTTGCTGGGCATAGGGATGGTGCTGTTGCTGGGGATAGGGGTGGTGATGGTGATGACAAAAAAGACACCCAGCATCTCTCAAGGCCTGTGCTCGCCATCCTTGGAACCTGCATGTCAGTAATGATTTTTGGAATGCTCTTAAAATTCAAGAAGCTCCAGATGTGTGCAGGAAAACTGAAGCCTAGGATCTGGTCATCAGATACGGATGTGGAGAGTAACAGTAGTGGTCCTGAGGGTTCAGTGGGCTACTTCCGTCAAGACAGAGACCCAGAGGCACAAACACACCTCACGACTCCTTTGACAGTCAACTCCTCCTAGTGGGTCAGGACCAGATCCACACCACGTACACTGCTTATACTTGTAAGTCACTTTGAATAGAAGCGCTGGCTAAATGCATTCATAACTCACGCTTCTGATAGTAATTAACACCAAGCTGATTTCAGCCCCAGATGGGATGAAAGTGAAGACTTTACCGTATGCTTAATCAGCACACTCCTACCACAGGAAGTCATGTGTGACACTGAAGATTTACTAGAAGCTCTGAGGGAAGCAAGAGGAGGCTTGCTGGCGAGCACAATTCTTGCTGGATGTGTGTGTGTATATGTGTGTATGTGTGTGTGTGTGTATGTGCATGCAAATACACACAAAAGTTAATAAGCATGATTCAGTTTAAGCTATGATTACTAAGATAGCCCCAGCCTAAAATGGTGTGGTGTTATGCATTGGTGGGGGTTGAGAGTGTTGAAAATGTCATGTGTGTATCTGCTTGTGAGTCGTTGAAAATGTCATGTGTGTATCTGCTTGTGAGTCGTTGAAAATGTTATGTGTGTATCTGCTTGTGAGTCGTTGAAAATGTCATGTGTGTATCTGCTTGTGAGTCGTTGTACTGACTGCGGTAACATATTTTCAGTACCACAAACTCATTCATAGACAGTGTTTGAAACAACACCATGTGATGGTATCAACTATGATGACATAGTTTTCCAGCTTGCAAGGGATTATCATGCACCATGAAAACATCAACCAGAAGCGAGTCAGACAAATGGTAGTGCTATAAAGGTCATCTTAATATTTTTACACGAGTGAAATTAATAAAAAAATATCTATAAAAAGTGTCTTGTTTATCTTTATTTCTGTCAGGCAGAAAACCTGTGCTTTATGAGAAATCTGCTGTGAATAAATCCATAGCCCTGTTGTAAGAGATCACGCTGTTGGTAGGAAAAAGAATGAGAAAATCTGATACAAAATGCCAGACTGAATGGTGAACTGGCCGCTAACACCAACTGAATGGGGCACAGAAACTCACTTTCAGTTTCAAATTCCTATGCACCGTTCTGTTCGCTTTGTTGATTTGCTATTCAGGCTGTCGTATCAAAATTTTATTGTTCTTTTTCTTACAAACAGCACTCGGTGGCATCAAACAACAGCGCTATGGATTGAATCACACCGGATTTATCCTTTAAGCCTGTGAGGAAGACATCATCACACAGTCTATGCACAAAGAGATGAGACAAAGTATGCGCTTGCGCTTCCTCGTCTTCCAATGTCTCGGCGGCTATTCACACCTCCATGGTGGTGGCAGGACATTCAATAAAACCACACTCCCACGATTGTTGATGGTAGCCTAGTTGTATTGGCTTTTTAATACTGATAGCAAGAATTAAAGGGAAACAATGGCACATTTGGACCTATTTAATGCTAAAGGTCTTCGAGTTGCCTAAAAATGAAACAAGTCGTTGCTACCTCTATCGCGGCTGCAGCAACCCTGCAAGGCAGCTAATATGCGTAGTGATTTCTCACATTAAAGTAAAAAGCGCTTTTTTGCCACTGAAGAGTCTACATAACACTTTCTAACCCCCTTTTAACAGCCATGAGCCTTACGAACAAAACGCTATGCCTGGTTAACTCAGTTGTGGTATAGAAACATTATAAAACAGCTTTTTAAGCACTGTAGGCTATGGAACTGCAACGTACTTCTGTTGATTTCAGCTGCGCTTGCTAAAGCCCCAAAGGGTCAATTGCCAAATTCGTTTCTAATCCCATTTTCAAATTAATTTTATTTTCCCAAAAAGCTCTGGTTGAGTATTTAAACCATTTAAACAATATTCATGAGCATGTATAGGCTATATCATCTATATGCTATATAGCATTTGTAGGCTATCTGCAGTTAACAATGTTATGAACATAAGTGCATGGAAGTTTTACATTCAAAAAAACACAGGCTATAAAAACACTCCAACAAGCTCCATGCTGAAAGTTCACAGCCGGGAAAGTTCCCTCAAGCTGTAAGTCTCACTGAAGAAGACCTCTAGCTTCATTCTTCTATAGCAAAACCAAACTATATTGGCTCAGTCTTTGCTCTAAAGATTGAAGATTTCTTTATTAAATCTCATCTATCTGTAAATCCAAGGGATATATACTTCATTCTCATAAGCTGTTATGACCATCATGATAATAAAGGCTGCATTACAGGTTCATGTGTTGATTTGATACTGCCTTTGAAGACCTGTGTTGATTTGATACTGCCTTTGAAGACCTGTGTTCACTACCTTCTGTACTGAAAGGAACTGATAAGAGAATTGATAAAGAATTGAACTGATAAGCAACATTGACATAATCTTATAGCCCATAATCAACTCAACTCAACTTTTATAGTCCATATCGGGCCACTAAGTCCATTATTTTACCAAATTTGCTCGTTCTTTTTCCTACTGGCAGATCAAAAACCACAGGAGCGCAGAAAACAGGCAGTTTCCCTTTCACTCAGAGTCGGTCTGAAACCTGTAATTGGTGTTCATACACCAAATTAGGCTATCTGCCAACAGGCTAATAAAGACTATTTTGGCTCCTTTCTACTAGCAGTTGTGCGTAGGGTTTGATGCGGTCATGAATTTAAATTTTATTAAGTTTTTTAATACTACCGCTAAATTCGGAAATACCAGCACTTAAATTATTTCTAGGCCTACTGAATTTTGCCAATCACTTATTTGGAATTTGTTCATGATATTTATTGCCATAATAACCTCTGGGTTCAATAAGCAACTTGTGACCAGCTTGTGTCATGTCAGTATTTGTGACTGAGGTGTGTGTGTGATGTGTGGGCTGGTTAGAGTGCAACTACTTTTTGGAGTCTCCTTTTCCATACCATTGTCCCTACGGCTCTTGGATAATTGTGAAATTCGGGATCCCTTGATCGTGCTCTATTGCCCTCCCTTAAGCGAGAAGAGAGTGAACCGAGCCATAAATAATTCGATAACTGTGGCGATTACCAGCAGTCAGAAACTTCCTGGAAGCGTTTCCTCTGAAGTTGCTAAATTATTAAATGAGAATAACGTAGATAGATATTTCATAGAAAAAAAAAACCAAGCAAATTAGTTGTGTCAAATTCAACTAATTTCAAATTCAAGTGTTGCATGGGCTGCTCCTCCACAGAGGTCTCAGTCCCAGCTACACTCAGGGTGATCCAGCGTCTCCTGACTATTAAGCAACACAGTCAACAGGAAACACAGCCAATGCAGGCAAAGACACAAGTGTACTCCATATCACCAACTTGAAACTGTAACCTCTTATATAACATTTAGCTGGAGTATACCTGTGGTATGGAGTATAAAAAACATATCATTCACATATCAAAACCTAATGGACACTCAAGGTGGAATATGGCAAATAACACAAAGCCGAGTGATATTTCTGACCACTGTTTCAGACCATTGTCAATGACCATGGGTTTTGTGCTTCTAATTGATTTTCATCTTTACTGTCACTCTCTAAGTAATCAATTCATTATTGCAATGGAACCATAGTACATCCACTCTGGATGAAGCAGTTGTCCTAAAAATGCTTTACAGTAAGCCTATTGACTAATAAGAATAAAAAGATATCTTTAATCTATATATCTTTAATGCGCACAGTTTAGTACAGGAATTCAGTTTAGTAAAATTTTCATTTTATTGCAGTTTGAGTTCTCCATTTGTAGCCTACCTTACTGTTTTTTTTTCTAAACTATGTCATTTTTTAAATCTTTTTTAAACACTGAAGCTATTTTTCTACCTTTAGAAAAACTGTTTCCTGATAAATTGTTTAACATTTTCTTGTCCTCACTATCAGCTCTTCGCTCTGTAGTTAAGAGAAATATGGAAGTGTGTCCATATCCATGAGTTCTGTGATGGGAGAATACCGATGGACAACATGCTCATTAGTTGATTAGAGGTAACTCAGAGTAAGCCGTAATAGGCAAGGTGCCAATTCTGAAAGTGTTTCCGTTAAGACTTTTGTTTGGGAACAAGAAAAATATTTTTGTGACAGAGTCATGCCAAGATTTAAGCTTGTAGTGTGAGAGAGTGCAACTCTGCACACGTTTTAGCACTTTAATGTCCAGGCGGAAATCTAGAAATCTAAATGGTAGCCTTTGGTGCTATTTGATTTAATTAATTTACCAGACTGTAAAACTAATTATATTTATTTGACATATGTATATTCTCCCGATCTCTCTTTCTCTATTCTCACTGTCATAAAGCATTTATTTGACATATGTATATTCTCCCCATCTCTCTTTCTCTACTCTCACTCTGGCATAAAGCATTTATTTCTTGTGTGCTCATAAGGACATCAGCACCTTCATCTGAGGAATTCAGGTTCAGTCTATGCTAAAGATTGGAGTGAAATATTTTCTGTGTGTGTGTGTGTGTGTGTGTGTGTGTGTGCAAGAGAGAGATAGAGACATTTCCTATGTCACAGTGTATGATAATTGCAGATTAATGCTAGTGTGTGTGTGTGTGTGTGCGTGTCAGACAGAGTAGGTCATTGTTATTGAGTGTGTGTGTGTGATGGCGTGTGTGTGTGTGTGTGTGTGTGTGTGTGTGTGCGTGCGTGTGTGTGTGTTTATTATTAGCGTTGGTTGTCAGGAATCTGCCAGTCTAACAACTATGATGGAGGCATACTTGATGGCTTTGCAATTTGCAAAACTATGTCTACTGACAGAATATTTCATTCATTTTCATATTTTATTAATATTTTCATGCACAGAGAAGAAATTGACATAGGGCTGCATCATAATGGTCACTGTTGCTGGCCAGGGTGCTGAAATCACATTTCTGTTCTTACAGACAGGGGTCTGAGAAGAACTTTTGATATGGATTTGAATTTATTTCTTTGATGGTGTGTGGGTGGGTGGTTGTGTGTGTGTGTGTGTGTGTGTGTGTGGGGTGGGGTGGGGTGGGGTGGGTGTGCTGCTCCTGCTCCTCTCAGGTCTCAGTCATACAAATCATACAGCAGCTATAGCTTCAGGACAAAACTACACATAGCAAATGCTTGGACATCTGGACAGACTGGTGAGGAAAGCAGGGTCTGTGGTGGGCATTGAGCTGGAGTCTCTTACTACAATAGCCCAGAGGAGGACCCTGAGCAGGCTACACTCTATACTGGACAATGACCATCACCCCCTACACAACATCTTCATAAATCAGAGGAGTTTGATCAGCAACAGACTCCGATCCCTCTCCTGCAGGACAGACAGGCTGCAAAGGTCCTTTGTCCCCAGGGCCATACAGCTGTATAACACAATGCGGAAGGAGCCAAGCATAATGGACTGGACTGCTTGAGCCCACACACACACTTACACTCATATGCTGTCCCTGGTGGTGACTATACTACTATGGACAACAATATATACTGCACTACCCTGATAACTACTGCACTAAATGACTCTTTTACAACTTTGGACAATCTTACTGGGTCATTGTAATCTGTCTACCTGGATTAGCGCAAGGCACCTCATCACGACACTTCTCTACCTCCTGGAGTTCTTCTTATTTCATTTACTTTTTTTTTTCCCGTTCAGTGAATGTTGTATGAATGCAGATGTGTGCAATATGGTTGATCTGTTTTTGCATTGTGTATTATGTGTATTATGTGTATGCTGCTGGACACCTCAATTTCCTTCAAGATCAATAAAGTAACTCTACTCTACTCTACTCTAGTAGCCTATATAAGGCAACAATTTAGGCTGCTCCAGCAATTGTAGCTCAACAAATGCAAGGGTACTGGATATACACCACTTAAATCGGTAGGTTCACCTGTTTAATTTTGATTTGCTGTATGCCATATTTCAGTAATGAGATCATAAGATATTTTACTGAGATGAATGGGTGTGAGATGGAGCAGAGCTGTATTAATTATTATTTTTACGTAAATTCAAAGCCAATCTTCTTGTATCACAGTGATTAGCAACACTCTGGAAACCTCCGGTTGTGCAGTTTCACTTGATATGTTATATATCGTATGTCATCAGTGTGACAAAAACTACTTGAGTAATTTGACAGAGAAGAATAGACTATGATGGAAATACTGCTGGCCATAAGAGTTTTTTGTTTTTCTTTTTTGTATGGGGATGTAGTCAAGGTGGGAGGTGCTTGTTGTCATGGCGGCCGCCTTAACTATAAAGCACTGGGGGAAACCCTGGATAGGGAGCATGCAGGTAGGTAGAGAGAGAGAGAGAGAGAAAGAGAGAGAGAGAGAGTGTGTGTGTGTGTGTGTGTGTGTGTTTGCATATACAAATGTGTATACCAGTGAGGATGTGTGAAGCCAGGACTATGGTGAGTTCACATGCACCTAACCTGGATGAATCTGATGAACAACCTTTGAACAAAATCCAAAAGAAGTAAAAAAAAAAAAAAAATATGTATTGCCAGTTGGTGGGTTGGTGGCACTAATCCAGATCATCATTATCCTAATAACCAACATTTTGTAAAGGTTAAAGGAATCAAAGGTTTCTAAGGTCTGAGCTGTTCAAAACAATTCAGATATGTGAATTTAGTGACTGCATAGTCACGAAAAACAATAGAGAAGAAAAAGTTAACTGCTACCCCAGCAGAAATGAACAACAAATGGCAACACTCATCATGGAAATACCCAGTACAATTCTAAAAGAAAAATTAAACGAGGATTACCCCTTTGTTGTTCACTCCAGCTGTGCTGCGCCCATATCTTCAACCTTCAGTATTGAAATAATGTCAGGCACAGACAGGCGGAGGCAGAAGTTCAAGCACGGAGTTTATTCAAACAAAGCAACGGGAGAATAACAAAAGTCGTGTCCGTCACTTTGACGGAGAAAACTGAAAACTATAACACACAGAATGTGGGAGGTAAACTAACACACAAGAGATACAGGTAACGAGGGGAATAACAAAGGCCACGCCCGTTACTATAACGGAGAGAAAGGAAAACTGTAACGCACAGAAGGTTAAACAAACAGGCTAATACAAGCGTACAGGGGCAGGTGACTAGGAAACACAGGGAGTAGCAATACCACAGAGAAGTCTAGGCTCGCGGGACAGGAGACACGGGCGATCGCAGGAGACGAGGGGAACACAACAAACACGTCGCAGTCCTAGGTAACATCGACGAGGCCAGACACCATGTGAAGCAGGAGGGAGGCTTAAATAGGGTGGAGACCAGGTGACACCAATTAGGGCTCAGGTGAAGGTGATCGTGCATGAGGAGGTGAATGCAAACGGGGAGACGAGCTGTGAGTCTGTGACGTTGAGTGAGGGGGCGTGGCCGTGGCCAGGTCTGATGCAGACCTGACAAACAACAGGTATCACTCATTTTTGACCTCTGACATTTGACTGGCTAAATGGTTGGTTATGTATGTATGTTTGTATATATGTATTTATGTATTTGTTTGTTTGTTTGTTTGTTTGTTAGGCACAGAGACAGACACACACAGAGATGGGTCAACTTCAGGTAGAGCACATATGTCTGTTCATATGCAAAGATCACTACTGTATTTATGGTCTACTTGGGAATGCTTAGCATTTTGTTGGTTTTCTCTCATTTCAGGACAAAGCGCTTCTAAGGCACCAACTCTTCGGGCCTCATTTGGAACAAGCATGCTAGTAGTAATTGTTGTTGCCATTGTCTTTTTAAAACACAAGGGGCAAAGGGTGTGCTCAGGATTACCCAAGCTCAGGATGCAGACTTCATTGGATGTGGAGAGTGACAATGGACATCTTTCACTGAGTCACTATAAAGCACTAGGGAAAACCCTGGATGGGGAGCATGCAGGTAGGTAGAGAGAGAGAGGGAGAAAGAGAGAGAGAAAGTGTGTGTGTGTGTGTGTGTGTGTGTGTGTTTGCACATACAAATGTGTATACCAGTGAGGATGTGTGAAGCCAGGACTATGGTGAGTTCACATGCACCTAACCTGAATGAATCTGATGAACAACCTTTGAACAAAATCCAAAAGAAGTTAAAAAAAATAAATAAAATAAATGTATTGCCAGTTGGTGGGTTGGTGGCACTAATCCAGTAAAGGCGTGTGAAGATCATCATTATCCTAATAACCAACATTTTGTAAAGGTTAAAGGAATCAAAGGTTTCTAAGGTCTGAGCTGTTCAAAACAATTCAGCCAAAACATGAAGTTCTGAAAGCTGCTTGTGTTGGGGAGCTAAAGGTTTTCCTGCCTTTTTCGTGCAACATTTGGTGGTAGAATCTGAATTTTGCTGTTTGTAGATAAATAGAAAAAGTTAATCTATTCTGTAAGATTCTGTGAAAACACCTGCTGCAATAAACTTGAAACACTGGACCGTTGCTTCGGACCTCGTGCCACAACTGTGCAGACAAAACTGCGCCTCCTGTGCTGCAATATTTGGTATATAAATATTATTCATTCAGTTTCATAGAATTATTAATTGTTTTATAGGTCAAGTTTACACATAAATTAGATTGTAGATTGTATATAAGCATATGTTTGCTCAGAGCTTGTGCTGAGTAGCTTACTGGAGTCTTTACAGACATCTTCAACCTGTCTCTCGCCCAAGCAGCAGTACAAGCGTGCTTCAAAACCACCTCTAAAGTGCCAGTGCCGAAACACTCCTCTGAGAGCCTGAATGTGCCTGAATGACTACCCATTGTGTTGACGTGCTTTAAGCGACTGGTCCTGGCACACCTCAAGAAATGTCTGCCCCCCACACTTGATCCACACCAATTTGCTTACCAAAGCAACAGGAGTAAGGAGGATGCTATATACACAGCGCTGCACTGCGTACTCTCACATCTGGACAACAGGAACACTATGCAAAAATGCTGTTTGTTGACTTAAGCTCAGCATTCAACACAGCCATCCCTTCCAAGTTAATCACAAAACTTGAGGATCTTGGAATCAATACCTCCCTCTGCAACTGGATCATGGACTCTCTGACCAACAGACCCCAGCATGTAATGTCAGGCCACAACAATTTTCTGACTGGTTGACAACTGTGGCACAAATGTAACGCTTTCTACGGTTTGTGAGCGAGCGCACAAGTCAAATTGAGCGAGAGCGAGAGGGAGCGAGCGTGCTGCGCATGGAGGTTAAACTGAATGAATTAACTGAATTAACTGAATTAAACTGGAGGTAGTTAAACTGAATGAAAGGGAAGTTATTGCACATACATACTGGTCTTAGCAAACATGCACGGACATGTGTGGAGCACAGAATAGGTTCCTGTTTGCTTAATTACAAATTCTTTGTGCTGAAGTAAAATTTTTTCCTCAAAATATAATTTGTGTGCTTGCCCAGTTTTTTTCTGCGCTCAAATTGTCCTACTGCTTGTTCATGAAAAAGGCACAAATGTATTTCCATACTCTTCAGTTCACCTCCTAAAAGTGGGATCAGGTTAGACTGATTACTTTCGCTTTCGCCTTCGCCAACGGGAACTCCCCGTTAAATAGTCTAGCTTATAAAACAGCCACACATGACCTGAGTACACGTCATTTGATTTGGAGGACGATAGCAGGGGATAGCATGTTCTTCTAACTGTTTGTTAGTAGCCTGACTAATTTTGGTAAGTCGGGGTGAGGGACTGTACGATGGGATGTTTTAGCCTGATCTAAACTGTACCTAGCTGGCTACTTCAAATGTTTTAAAAATTAACGCTGGTCTATTATTTTACTAAACACATAGCTGGACTTCTAGGTAATCGTATATTTATAGACTTATCCGTTTCGTTAGGTGTAAGAAGGCAGTTCATCTAATTTTGAATTCGAGTCCCGTTTGCACGCCTCAACTGCCTGTAGATTCAGCAGAAATTCATTAGGCGAGCCTACTTATGATCAGTAGAGGGCGTCGTTTGTTTGAGGGGTTCAGAGCCGGCTGTGGAGGGGTTACTTCGTTTAAAATCGAGTGCAATGTAGAACCAAGCACAATGATTCTGTTTTAGTTGTTTACTTTGTGTTATTATCTATAGCCTATAGTCATAACCCTGTTTTGAAAAGAATTTAATTACTTTAAAATCCAGCTTGGCCATAGAATATTGCCATAAGCTATTATAGGTTGACTAATGTAAAACAAAAAGTAAAACAATTGTTGTTTTGAAGAGCCACCCTGAAGATGAAATCAAAATAAACAGCAAATGATAGTTATGGGCTGGTGTCTGATATGTCTGATAATGAAGAAGCTTGATTGTGTCTCTCCCTTCTCCAGCCATCTCCTGCTCTGACTCTAATGCAAATCTTTGATGATGATGGAACGCCTACTTTATATGATCATAGTGGTGATGCCATGGTTATGTATGCAGGACCACTGCCAGGCTCTCAATTATAGTAAGTAGGCCTAGATACATGCATAGTAATATTAATAATAATAATAATAATAATAATAATAATGATGATGATGATGATGATGACAATATTTGCTTCTTGTCTGCACCAGATGATCATGCACATCTTTCTCTAAAAGACTAGTTTGTTCTTGTCTGCTCCTGAACAATGGATTTTCTGTTTTTACAGTTATTGTGAACTGTGCAAATCAGACATGGAATAGAAAGGACGTACATATCAATGTCAGCTGTGAAATTAATTACTCTTTAATAAAGGACAGATGTGAATTTAGTGACTGCATAGTCACGAAAAACGATACAGAAGAAAAAGTTAACTGCTACCCCAGCAGAAATGAACAACAAATGGCAATACTCATCATGGAAATACCCAGTACAATTCTAAAAGAAAAATTAAACGAGGATTACCCCTTTGTTGTTCACTCCAGCTGTGCTGCGCCCATATCTTCAACCTTCAGTATTGAAATAACAGGTACCACTCATTTTTCACCTCTGACATTTGACTGGCTAAATGGTTGGTTATGTATGTATTTTTGTATATATGTATTTATGTATTTGTTTGTTTGTTTGTTTGTTTGTTAGGCACAGAGACAGACACACACAGATATGGGTTAACTTCAGGTAGAGCACATATGTCTGTTCATATGCAAAGATCACTACTGTATTTATGGTCTACTTGGGAATGCTTAGCATTTTGTTGGTTTTCTCTCATTTCAGGACAAAGCGCTTCTAAGGCACCAGCTCTTTGGGCCTCATTTGGAACAAGCATGCTAGTAGTAATTGTTGTTGCCATTGTCTTTTTAAAACACAAGGGGCAAAGGGTGTGCTCAGGATTACCCAAGCTCAGGATGCAGACTTCATTGGATGTGGAGAGTGACAATGGACATCTTTCACTGAGTCAGGAAGCAAGACACCCAAACACACCACAGGTCTCCTCTGACAGTAAGCCCCTGTCAGTGGATCAGGCCCCGAGAGACTACAACATATCACACAACTCCTGTTACTGAGCCTCTCTGAATCAGGAACTAAGACAGGACATCTACAGAACTACAGAAGTTGTGGGTTCAATTTCTGGTTGCCATCATTGTGTCCGTGAGCCAGGTTCTTAACCCAAGGTTCTCACAGGGTAGAGAGCACCAAAACTTCACAGTCACAGTCACAGTGAACACAATTAGATCTAACCTTATCCAGCACACTCCTGTCACATGAACTCACGCGCAACACTAAATGTCCAGAACACCATAAATTCTCCCTATGTGAGAGACAGGAGAAGGCTTGCTGGTGAGCACTATTCTTGCTAGATGTTTCATTGTGCTTTCAGGTGTGTGTATTGTGTGTGTGTGTGTGTGTGTGTGTGTGTGTGTGCTGCTGAGTTGTTAATATACGCTTCAGTAGTCCCTGTACTAGCAAAATGTGAAACTGCCACAAGTCATTCACCTTAAACACATTGTCTACCATTTATAAATATATATGTACCTTTTTTTACTGGGGAGATTTTTTACATCTTTCATAGACTGTAGGAAACACTACTTCCACACCAAACAAATTAGTACACTAAAAGGCACACATAATAGGATTTATTCTCTGAATCTTTGTGTAATGTGTGTATGTCATGTGTATGCCATGTTGTTGTGCCCTTATATAAGTAAATGGTCAGAATTGAGTTGGCTTCTAGGCAGCCCAGAAATATCTGACCCATTTGTATGGAATCCGGCACATTCATGTATTGGTGATTATATGTGATGTTATGTGATATATGATATATTAAGATTCAAGGTGCAGTTTTTTTGGTTGTTTGTTTGTTTTCCTTGCAAAAATTACTATAGCAATAACTGAAGTAATAAAGCATATCATGCCACAGTGTTTTTTATCATGCCTGCTTTGTCAGTTGTGACTGAATTATACACTATTCATCAGAATGAATGAATGTATGTAGACTTCATGTACAAACGCAATTCTGTTTTATTTTTTTACCAGCCTAAATGATGTTATATCTATGATGGCTTTTTTCTATGATGCCAGTCTTACTGGCACATTTCTTAAGCTTGCAAGGAATTAAGCACTGTGAGAATACCAAGCAAAGTGAATGTAGGCCTATTTGATAAAAACTCCTTAATGGTTATGCTGTTCACAACAATTGTTCTATATGTGTATAATGAATAAAATGTTTTAATTAAGTGTCGTGTTCATGTTTATATTTTCCTCTTTGGCCCTGGCTGTCACACTTACGTGCAAAGCTCGGAATAAGAAGAGAATAAACAGCACCCACACTTCCTGTTCTGTTTCAAAGGGTGCTGCTGAAAGCCTGATCTCTGCGTTTAAAGGCTGTGAGAAAGGCATCATCACAGTTTGAGCACAAAGAGACGAGACAAAGGATGTGCGTGTGCTTCCTCAGCGTCTTGGCGGTTCTCTGCACCTTCATGGTAGCAGCAGCTTCACAAGGTGAGAGGAGAAATCAGCTGATCCATGAAGACACTGCTGTCTTTAAAATGCTGTTTGTGAGCATTGTGCTGTGGCCCTATGGTCGGGCCCTTTGTTGCAGTGATTGTTAGTTATCCACCACAGGTAGTCACCTTTTTACCATATCTGCAGTAAATCCACTGTGATGTATCTGACTGCATATTTAGACATGACATCTTGGTAATCAGTAGGCTTTATCAATTAATCAATGAACATGCCTCACGTTCCATGAGAATGAGAATTTGTTTCAGCTCAGCATTTTGAGATTATGTCAAAAGTTTTACGTTTAGGTAAATTTTTCACATTTTGTTGTTCCTTCTCAATTTGAACCTTTAACAAACACCACATGACACGTTTAGTGTCCTCTAGTGACAGTGCTGGGATGTGCTGGAGAATTTCTCTTGAGTGTATTTTTCAGGTCATGAAGTACACAGTTATATGCATGCACAGGTTCTGCAGTCTCCTCTGGTACTGATGTATTTACAACTGTGCTGCACAGATGCTGTATAAAAGCACGGGTGTGGAGTGGGTGTGTGACCAGTGCTGCAAGTGGAACCACATAAAAGGACTATAGTAGATGACTGGGCCCTGACACATAGGCACAGGACCCCTGTTGTATATAACAGGGACGTGTGAAAAGTAGCAAAAACTTATCGACTGACCTTGTTAATATTTTTTTTAATTAATACTTTTACTACTAATTAATAGAGCTGATAAGGTTCTCCATCATGGTGTTTGTTTCAGACATACAACAGCAGGCCACACAGCTCTATTACCTTTATAGTGCCATAGAAGTATCTTGGACATGGGGCCAGCTATTTTACATTCTACATTTTTGCATTTAGCAGACCCTTTTTCAAAGTGACTTACATTTGTCAACTATCAACTATCACATCAGGGTCAGTCTCCCCTAGAGCAACTTAAGGTTAAGTCGCCTTGCTCAGGGGCATAACAGTGGCAGGAGGGATTTGAACTCACAGTTTTCCAGCATGGTAACCAGGTTCCTTATCTGCTACACCACTGCCCCATTGCTTTTGTGTTGCTTGCTTTATGACTGGCAAAGCCTGCACAGGAACAATGGAAATCTGAGTTTTCTTTTAGTCAGTCTATGGGGGAAACTGTCCGAGAGTCACTTAAGCAAGAGTTTAACTGCCACTGGTTTGAATTTTATTTCTTCTCCAGGACCATCCTTCCAGGTGCATCAACGCCCGAGTGTTGTTGCCCTCATGCAACTTAATGCCTCTGCAGAGATCTCCTGTTCCTCTACGGGCCATCAGACATCAGATCTCCAAGGACTGTCTCTATGGCGGAAATTCAAAAATGGTGAACAAGTGTTCTATCAAGACCGGCCTGTGGAAAGTGGCCTTACAACGTTGCATCCAGACTTTGAAGGCAGAATCACAGTCACCCGGTCTCCTGTCGACTGCTGCACATTCACCTTCCAGCTGTCTCTCCTGCAAGTGGATGACACAGATGGCTACTACTGCAGTTGGCTGTTCTTCAATAGCATCACCGCAGAAAGGCATGATCAAAACAGCAACTACACGCTTGTCATAGTTCGTGGTAAGGCTATGTTGAGTTACACTTCTGAGTGACTATAACCATATGTTCTCGGAAACACCAATAGTAATGAAGCTGTACAGTCTTGTGAAACTTCCTCATTGACCAAAATATACCCGTGAAATGATGTGCACGTGTGCTTACTTCAGTGTAGAATAGTCATGAGTTTTAGTTTTGGTTTAAGTCACATCTTCTCTGTACACCCTGCCCTTTTGTCTTGCATCTTAACCACATTCCATCAGAATACCCTTACCTGCACAGTCTACCTGGAGGCCTAATGCGCATCTCACTTTGCTGTTTCAGTTGGCTTCGGAACAGACTGACACTTCATATCTAAGAGATAGACAGTTTTTTGAACTAACTAACTAACTCCACAGGCTGCTATGGCCTAAACTTAAGCACTGTGCCTAAGGGCTTTCAAGCCTTTTATTTTATGACAGGTACATTTTCAGTTGTTGACACACTGTGGTACCTACTGACAGCTAACCATTACCATGGGTACAGCACTGTATCTCCTTTCCTTCAGGCAATCAGCAGTTTAGAATGACTATTACACTAGACAAGTGTAAAGGGCACTAGACTAGGCACACTAGACTAGTTCAGGGTGTACAGTACACTTTGCAGATACAGACTGCTAACAGCAGACTTAGCTATACAGACTGTCTACACATACTATTTTATTTTTAAAAGTTTTTTTAATTTGCTCAAATTTTGTGAACAGAACCCTGATGAAATATCATTCATTAGATTGTTAGACTTTTGCCACATTTTGTTGAAAATGTTTTTTTTGTAAAATGACATTGTGCTGGCCTACAGTGAGGACAAGGGGCATATTTCAGGTATGCATAGATACAGAATAGATGAAGTGCAAGCCTTTTCAGGAACACTCTCCAAAAAGGTATCTGCAAATAAGCTTACGGCTAGATATTTAGCAGTCACCACTGCTGAACCTGTCCTGAATGTGAGTTGTTGTCAGAATATCTTACTCTTTTACTCTTGTTTTCTTTGGTTAATCTCAACTACCACAGAGCGCAACCCAGAGGAGCCTTGCTCTAGGCCAGGGGGCAAACAGCTGTCCCGGCTGTTCCTGGGACTGAGTGTGGTGGTGTGTGTTGTAATGTTCCTAATCTTCGTCGGGGCCCTAATATGGAGATGTACACTGGTAGGTCAAAAAGTGGGAGGGGGGGGGGGGGGGGGGGCAACCAGAGGCGCAGCTAGAAATGTTGGGTTGTGTGTGTGTCTGTCTGTTTGTGTTAGTCAGTCATGCCCTTTTTCTCTTCAGAGGACGGAACAAGATAAACAGAAAGTTTATATTTCAGCTCAAGAGAGTGTGGCGGGTTAGGCCACAGGGACAGTGTGAGGTTTTACAGATACTTTCATCCCAATGGAAATCTCATTGTGAAACGACTCACTTTGCCAAGCTGTAGCCTCAAGTTAAATTAAGTTCAAGAAACCTATTAGGTTAGCAGCATAATGTTTTACACTGGAAATTCAAGACTACAGTACAGTGAGATAGACGATCATTGGGGCAAAGGAAGACGTAAAATCTGTCTTTAGGCTCATTTCAGGACTGCTAATATTGCCACTATTGGTTAGGATTGTGAGCCTTTTTTAATAACATAATATAATATGTTTTTCCAATTCCACAATGTAAAAGAGCCATCTGTTTTCTCTTAGAAAAAAGGCAAATACGACCCCCATGAAAGCAGTCAGGAACAGGAAGTCCTTCATCATCATAATCATCGTCGTCGTCCCCCACCTCCTCCTTCTCCCCTTCCTCATCAGCACCCTCATCATCAAACTCAGAATCATCACCATTATCATCATCAAACTCAGAATCATCACCATCAAACCCAGAATCATCACCATCAAGCTCAGAGTCATCACCATCAAGCTCAGAGTCATCACCATCAAACCCAGAATCATCACCATCAAGCTCAGAGTCATCACCATCAAGCTCAGAATCATTATCATAATCATCATCCAACTCAGAACCATCATCATCATCATCATCAAACTGAACATCATCTTAATCATCTTTTATCTCAGCACCGGTCCTCACAACACAGACGCCATAATTAGAGTTAAATGTGAGGACGCTGAACATAGATTGATCTGATATAGTATCCTCATACTGCAGACTTTGTCTGTGTTTGGGCTGGATTTAAATGTTTATGTTTATTTTTATGCTTATGTGTACTTGGCAGATGCTTTTATTCCACTTTTATTTAACTTACAAAAATACTATCAAAAAATTGCAAATTGCAAAATTGAAATGTTTTTTTTTTCATTAATGAGAGTTCTTCATAGTAGTTCTTCAAACATAGCCTGTAATTCTTAAAAGAAAGTTTGCTGATTGAAGAAAAAGCTGCTTGCAAATGCTTGTAGTGCTATGCATATATTTGTCTTTGAAGTTTACATAAGGTTTAGGTCAGCAAAAGTCTGCGCCTATGCCTCTAACCTCACCACATCCTCATTGCACTTTTTGAAAAGGAAGTCAACTCAGGCCTTTTCACCTTTTTTTCCAGAACAAGAGATTTCACAAGTAGTGCTGTGTCTCATCCTGTTTCTGAGATATAGGCCTATTGCTGCTGTATTGAGATGAGTGTTTAGTCAGTGATATTGAAAATTAAAGCGGCACATTTCCACAGTCACATGTTGAATTTTTTGTCAGTTTAGGTGATGCTTTTATCCACAGTGGGCTTTAATTTGATTCCTGAACCACATCTGACGAGTCCATGTTGCTTTGGATAAAAGTGTCTGTTAAATACCTGTCAGCTTTACTTTACAAAGTGCCTCATGGCAACTTGCACCAGGTCAGTGGTAGCTCATCAGCATGCTGTCAGGGCTCCTTAACCACTGTGTTCCTACACTTATCTTAAACAAACTACATGTCTTGATCCTACTAGTATTGGGATATGAATTTATTAAATGAATCTTGCCTCTTAATAATGAATTGCATCTGAGAAAACAATATGCCTACTTTTAGTTTCATTCATTGGAATAAGATAAAGTAAAGCAAGATAAAAAAAAATGTTTGAAAGTTAAAGTTTGAAAAGTTACATGGTCACCAAGTGGAATATTTAAGGTCATCAAGTGCTGTCTGAGTGAAAAAGAACCAGAGAAATTGAGACTGAGATAAAAGTTCAAAGCTATAAACAAAATATTTGCACATTTCTGCACATTTGGCATGTGCATGTGATGAAATGGGGCCATGTAACCGTAAACAGCCTCTGAGCCCAGACAGTGTTTGATCCCAGATAAGAGGTAGGCATTTTCTAAGCCTTGAAAAGAGGGGAAAAAAATCTAACAAACTTTCATGATTGGCCTCAATAGAAAAACAAAGTGTAATGGGAAGCAGTCGAGCTAAGCAGCCTATAAACACACAGAAGATCAATTTTCTGACAGGGGAACTTTGGCCATGCTGGTACATTTATAATAACCTTGATTTTTTTTCATTATGAAATGACCATGGCCTAGTGTTTGTTTGAGGTTCAGTGTGTGTGTGTGTGTGTGTGTGTGTGTGTGTTTGTGTGTGTGTGTGTGTGTGTGTGTGTAGTGAGAGCTAGAGCCATGAACGGAATCGTTTATTTGTGGAACCTTTCAGTAGGAACTTCATGTTACAGACGGACTATTGAAGGCAACACACTCATACAAACGCTGTTTGAACCAGGGAATGTTTACCTTCTGTGTGGACGTTTGACGTTTTATACAGTTACACTTTTGTTCTTCAGCTCACAATGTAAATTCGTCTGTAGTCCTAGTAAGTTATTTATCCAGCTGAGCCAGATTTCGATTTTCAAAATCGGCTTTAGGAACTTATTTTTGCTCATGCCGATAGGTCCAAAGTTTTGATACAACCGGGAACTGAAGTATGCTAGTCTTTATCTTTGGGAAAGTTAATGTTAGCATTAGAAAATGCCGAGTCATTTTAATGCTTGGCCGTTTTAAGTCCTCTCGTGACATTTTTGAGAGATGCAAATCATAGAATATGCAAATCCAGTTCTTACACTTCGAGGCAGAATTGAGGGGTGTTATAGGGCATGCCTTACCTGTCTGTTTAACCTAGCTAACACCTAACACTGAATGTTTGCTCAGCTATTCTTTCAAATTTACTTTTAGTGGTTTGCATGAAACCTAGGCTCCATACAGCAGGCTAGTGAATGAAAATCTAATTCCTGCCTGGATCTGTGCACGCCTAAACTACTTGTGCTCGCCTTGTGTTTCAGTACTGTATTTTGAACCCATCCACAAAATGAGGCGAACAGTCCAAAAATCATTCCTTTTCATTTTTAAATCATCAAGGACATCGTCGAGAAACACTGTATATGGTAAGTAAGTTATGGAATTCTCATTACTTATAAGGCATGTTTGAATGTAAGCCAACGGTCTGGGGAGATTGAAAGCATTCCACTGATTTTTATGCAAGGAAGTCTTTATTAGCTGTTGTTGACTTAATTGTCATTGATGTTTACAAGAGGTAGTGCCCTGCTCTCCCCATGGGTGATAAGGACTTCATCGAAGTGTGTTAACATTACCATTACTAGCATCCCATTTCCTGTACTATACATTGGTTTCATTTTTTTTTCTTGTAATTGCAGCACTACGTGGGCTTTCCACAACTCCCGATCCGAAAACGAAAGTGTGCGTTGTGGGTGGGGGTCCAGCTGGTTTCTACACAGCCCAGCACCTCGTAAAGGTCAGCCTTTGTAAATAATTGTCTGGTGCATACCATCCACACCTTAACTAATCTCTGTCTGGCAGCTTGCTGAAAAGAAGCATTCTGTAGTGCATTGTCAAAGTTTTGCATAGAGTAGGTTAGGGATTGTTGTAGATTTGCTTTTCTTTCTTGTTGTGAATAGTTGACTAATGTTGACTAATGACCCTGCCCTCCTCTTGCCTTGGTCATGGTCAGAATGCATCTGTGAATGTCAACAGATTCTACAGAGGACCGGACACACACAGAGGCATGGTACACAGGATGTATGAGATAGTGGAGAGACACAATGTGATATCATCTAGACTGGCATCAGTGCCAGTGTTTTTCGAGCAGAGGCATCACAACACCTTTCCTACCTTCAAGCACTTCCAGGCAATCAGGAAGGCAGTGATTTATGTGTGCACAGCAGTAACCTGGCCCCACCCCCATCAGACCAAATAAATAATTGTACATAAATAGTTCTCAAATACTAACATCACTGTGTTATAAGCTCAGATTTAAACACTACACTTAGAATAGTATAGCTTTAAAGTATGACTTCTTTCAGTCTTTGATTTCAGGACTTTATTATGACATAAATGTTAGGACTCTATTCTTGGGTGTTTAAAATAGTAGAGTGGTAGGTTAATCTTTCTTTGTCTCTCATTCACACACACATCACTCATAAACGTAATCTGCCTTTCACTTCTTCTCTCCCTCTCTCTTTCTCTCTCACTGCTCTTGCCTTGCATGTGTACCAGGCCTAGTAGAGTAGGTCTCCTCTGTCTTCACTTTGCACCTTACAGGAAGTGGTAGTTCTGAGGCTGCACGTAAGCTGTCTCAGCAAGGCTGGCATGTGTCAGCGAGGGGGGATTGGGGTAGGCAAGTTCTCTGGAAATGAAACACTTTGTTGGAAGAACAGGGCAAAACACTTCACACAGAAGGCCACTGGCCTTTTTTAAAACAAATGTGTTTGTGTGATTAGATCACTCCGATGAATACTCATTAGTTCACACTAAGGTTGAACCAATTTAACCGCATGTATAAGAGAACAGTTTTCTGTGTGTGTGTGTCTATAGCCAAAGCTTAAGAGCATACATAGAGTATGTTGCTGTCAACTGTGTTCTCTTGATAATTCCTCACAAATTGATGTTAATAAAAAGATTTGTGACTGCCATCAGGAGTGTGACTGTGTTTTCATTGCCATTTGTGTTTGTGTGTGTGTGTGTGTGTGTGTGTGTGTGTGTGTGTGCTGTTTGTCCTACAGGGTCGTTCCGATGTGCAGGTGGATGTCTACGAGCGACTCCCCGTTCCGTTTGGCCTTGTGAGGTTCGGTGTTGCCCCTGACCACCCCGAGGTCAAGGTTTGTCTGTCCATCCTTCATCACTGAGCTTGCAAGCCTTCAGTAGGCTAGGCTGATATAGCATGCAAAGCCTCAGTACCAATGGTTCATATGAATGGCCCACCCATTAACATATTCAATACATAGAGTATGTTTGTATTTTGCTTCTTGGCAGACGCTTTTATCCAGAGCGACGTACAACACAAAAACACTACTACATTTAACAAAAAGCACCTAGAAATTGATATCTCATATAAACATTTAAGTAAAAATATAAGCATAAATTATTTTAAAGATTTGGAAAACGATACAGATTTAAATGTGTTACTTTTGAATTCTTGCCTTATGGTATGAGCAGTGTGTTAGCTATGACTGTACCTCAGCACTCATTAAAGCCCTTGGTTGACAGGCCAATCTGTTCATTCATGACCATAAATTCAGGGATTTTTTTCTATTTAAAACTTGACCCTTCTGTATTCGCAAAGCGTATTAAGTCCACAGGGAAACTATGGCAGTGATCCTTGATTAATACACCGAAATGAGAGTGTAGTTCCATGTCATATTCCCTTAGAAAATTGCTGTGCTTCATTCTCTGTTGCAGGTCAACGTCAACAGGGTCAAAGGCAGGAAATTTTAACTCTGAGCGTTGCGTTAAAAACCCTGGTGCTGGCCACAACACGATGCCGAGACATAATGAAAGTGTTAACGCCTCTTCATAGGAAAACAACATGCCAGTGCACTTCAAATGCGTTTGAGGGTGGTTATCCCTAATATCCCTATTAGTTGGTGGCGCGAATCGCCTTTAGGCCATTAGAGAAGTAACGACTGAGGATCTTGTTGGGGTTTGACTCACGTGAGCCTTAGCCAGGCTTGCGCTGCTGCTCAGTTTCTCATTTAGCTCCAGCACTGCGTCAGGGATCTGTCCATAGGCTTAGATTTCCACCATCTCAATGAATAGGTTTCAGACGCTTTGCACAAAGTATTTGATGCATTAGGTGACATGAGCCTCTGTTGGAGCTTTTGCACAGATGCCTTTAGATCCAGGCAAAGATAAAGTCTTTCAGTGTCTTTGACACCCAAACAATGCCTTCAACTGATGACCATACACACACACAAGTGCATGTGCATGTTCATGTGCATGTTCAAGTAAACAATCCTACTCAGTCACACAGTAGACTGCATACTTTTGCCACACACACACACACACACAAGCACACACACACACACATTTCCACGTGTAGCCACCCACACACATCCTTTGGAATTATCCTTTTATCAGTGGCCAGGTTATCTTTTTATCTTTCCAAGTCCTTGACACCCACACAAACAGTCCTTGCGCTGATGACCATACACGCACATGCACACACACATGTGCATGTTCAAGTAGAAAAACCTACTCAGTCACACAGAGTACACTGCATTCATTGCGCTCACAAACACACACACACACACCTTTCCAGCCCCTCACATACAGCCACCCACACACATCCTTTGGAATGATCTTGTTTTGTATTAATCTGTAAAGGGGTCACTTACAATCAGCTTCCATTGATTATCTCTCATCTGTGTGTGTGTGTGTGTGTGTGGTTTGCAGAATGTTATAAACACATTCACCCAGACGGCCCAACACAAGCGGTGCCGCTTCCTCGGGAACGTCAATGTCGGCAAAGACGTGAGTGTGGAGGAACTGAAGCAGGCTTATCATGCAGTGGTGCTGGTGAGTGTGTGTGTGTGTTTGTGTGTGTGGGTGGGGGGTGGCAGTTGGGGGAGGGGGGTGGTGCTGCCAGGAGGTGGAGTCTAAATTCTAAATTGCAGAAAAGAGATTCTTGTGGCATTGTTATTTAGCCATGTTGTTCCGAGGTAATCTCATTAACACGCTGTGTCCGGAAACCTGGAATTCTTTCGTCAGTCCCTCCAAATTTCCGACATGCCTGAACACAGCAACAGTCAATATTAGTGCAAGACGATTAGTTCATATTGCATCTGCTGGAAGTGTGAATCAAACAAACATGAGTATCAACACATACATCTGAGTTTCAATGCATTACACCCAAGCTCACATTTCCCAGTGGTTAGTTTGCATGTTGGCTGGCCAGTAAAACATGTTGGCCTTATTCCTAGTGGTTAGTTTGCATGTTGGCATGTTGGCCTTATTCCTAGTGGTTAGTTTGCATGCATGTTGGCCTTATTCCTAGTGGTTAGTTTGCATGCATGTTGGCCTTATTCCCAGTGGTTAGTTTGCATGCTTGTTGGCCTTATTCCCAGTGGTTAGTTTGCATGCATGTTGGCCTTATTCCTAGTGGTTAGTTTGCATGTTGGCCTTATTCCCAGTGGTTAGTTTGCAGGCTTGTTGGCCTTATTCCCAGTGGTTAGTTTGCATGTTGGCATGTTGGCCTTATTCCTAGTGGTTAGTTTGCATGTTGGCATGTTGGCCTTATTCCTAGTGGTTAGTTTGCATGCATGTTGGCCTTATTCCTAGTGGTTAGTTTGCATGTTGGCATGTTGGCCTTATTCCTAGTGGTTAGTTTCCATGTTGGCCTTATTCCTAGTGGTTAGTTTGCATGTTGGCATGTTGGCCTTATTCCCAGTGGTTAGTTTGCATGCTTGTTGGCCTTATTCCCAGTGGTTAGTTTGCATGTTGGCATGTTGGCCTTATTCCTAGTGGTTAGTTTGCATGTTGGCATGTTGGCCTTATTCCTAGTGGTTAGTTTGCATGCTTGTTGGCCTTATTCCCAGTGGTTAGTTTGCATGCTTGTTGGCCTTATTCCCAGTGGTTAGTTTGCATGCTTGTTGGCATGCTTGTTGGCCTTATTCCCAGTGGTTAGTTTGCATGCTTGTTGGCCTTATTCCCAGTGGTTAGTTTGCATGCATGTTGGCCTTATTCCCAGTGGTTAGTTTGCATGTTTTATTCGATTATTCGATCGGCGTCAGCTTCATAAACGTGATAAAAACACTCTAAATATTTTTGTTTCTATTAAAAGTTTAGAAAATCCTTTCACTTGTAAGCTGCCATTGCTATAAAAAGAGCTAATCAAGGTCCAATCAAGCAATGCAATGTAAATGCAATGGGAGCTTACAAGTTCTGCAAAAGAAGGGCTTTTCTAAGTCCAGTTTAAGTATAACTGAGACCAAAGTCAGTCGTATAAGGCCAACATGTCTTGCCAACCAGGGATCCTTTTGAGTGCCTAATAGCTTGGAGTAGTGTGTGTTGCAACTCCTTGTGTGTGTGTGTGTGTGTGTGTGTGTGTGTGTGTGTGTGTGTGTGTGTGTGTGTGTGTTGCCACTTTTCCTTTAAACAAGTACAAAATCAGGCCTTATTTTCAACATTTTTTGTGGTTACTCCATACAGTACTAAAGTGGACCCGAGTAATTGGTAATCAAGGATCTTTGTTAGCTCTATGAACTTACGCTGAAAAAATAAGACAACTTGCCCAAATTGCTGACTTTTCTAAAGGAGCTAAAATGATGGAAAAGACATTCCTATCTCCAGCTAGTTACTGGCTCCATGCAATGCATGCAGTATTGTGAAACACTTTTATTGAGTTGACCTGTGTTGGTTAAACAAGGAATGGGATCACAGGATGTGTGAAACCATGTTTGCCTCATTTCTGTTTGCCTGGGAATGTCTGAACATGAGGTAATTTCATGACATGACCTGCCACCAAACAACACAGCCAGTGAGAGAGGACTGTGATGAACCACATCTGTTTCACAATAGTTTTGGTTGTTTACACTGTTGACTGTTGAGTGCCTGAGGCTGTGTGGAAAGTATGCAGAGAGTACAGAGAGTACAGAGAGTACAGAAAGTATGCAGAGAGTACAGAAAGTATGCAGAGAGTACAGAGAGTACAGTGTTGCGGTGGACTCCCTCTCATCTAATTTAAGCTTCATGTCCATTTTTTCTACAGCAAAATAGACCTGAATTGGCATTGATGAAAGAATTAAAGTGAATGCAAAGAGACATTAAATTATCAGTATGTATGCATCATATATGTCTGAAATATTTTTTGACTTATAATTACATTATGGTGGTGCAAATTGGACTATGGTGGGCCATCATAGTCACAGCAATATGTGGCAAACACTAACTATGGCCAGATGTCAAAGATGGGAATGAGATGCACTGTAAAATTCAGGTGCGGATGGGTGTGAAGTACCCTACTTATATAAAGCAACCACTAGGCTAAGCAGCTTGAATAGCACACATCACTGCAAAGATTGCACAAGCTCTTTGCTTTAGGATGTTGCACAAGAATGATCTCCTGGCAGCAGAAAGGTGTGTTTCAGAATAAACAATAAAAAGCTCAATTAATGTGAGTATTTTGCAAGAGAAAAGTGACCAAAAGTAATGACTTGTAGTAATGAGTGCAGTCATGTACAGTATTAGGAGTGAAATTGAAGGAATGAATAAACGGGTTCAAGTTGGGCATTCTTATTTGGCCACTACATGCGTTGTCATTGAGTGAGCATTAAACTAAATTAATTTGCCAAAATTTGTACACCACCATTAACCCAATGCAAAACCCACCCTACCCCATACCTCCCCGTCTCCATGTGTTTCCCTGTCTTCCAACCCCCCCACTCTCCCTCCCCTGTCTCTCTACCCCTCCTCTCTCTCTCTCTTTCTCTTTCTTTCTCTTTCTCTCTTTCTGTCTTTCTTTCTCTGTCAGAGTTATGGTGCCGAAGGGAACCGCAGTATGGGGGTATCTGGTGAGCATTTGTCTGGGGTCTACTCTGCCAAAGACTTTGTGGGCTGGTACAATGGCCTGCCTTACAACAAAGAGGTAGGCCGGCTTCGCACTTACATATCTTGTCTGTCATCCACTGTTGATGTTTTTGCAGGCTCCAGTATGGGGCAGTGAAATATATGGAGACATTGTGTGTCTTGTCACTGAGTGCTGTTTGTCGGAAGAAGAATGAGGATGATGGAAATACACTGTTGATCCTGCAAATGTGCAAATGAGTGGAGTTTTTGTTTAAATCATTGCAAGAGCTCAGATAGCTGTGCAAAAACAGGCAGGGGGCCCATCACCCATTGGATTACACTCCAGACCTTTTATAGACAAACATCCAGACACTTTCTGCTGTGGGAAAACACACTGTCGATCAGACAGCATAAGGTTTACGCATTCTTAGTAAGACTCTTCAGGACATGCCATTCTCACCACATTATGATGAAAAAATAAATCAACTGGTCTGATGTACACACCTGCACACACACACACACACACACCTGATATGTGATGAGAGCTAAGCTACTTATTACACGCTCGTAATATGCTGGCCAGCCTCAACATTAGCGAAGGTCTTATTGAACAGACTTGTTTCACTTCTGTCAGATGTGTTTGAAGATTGAGATCCGTTCACTCATGTCCTCATTAGGTTTAATGAAAACAGTTTGAATTTGGCATAATCTTGCATGCCTTCAAAGAGGTTTAAACCCTGGAATCTGTTCATCTCATAATATCAGGGCCATTTGAATACAGAGTGCACATAATCCCGTGATGTACAGTATGTCACTGTCTGTATAGTCACAGAGAGGTCTGTAAAGATGTAGTCATGGTCCATTAAGCAGCGATGGGTAATAGGACCATTCGTTGTTTGTTGCTCAGCACCTCAAAAGATGAAGTGATTCTACCTTAGGCAGACTAGGCAATGAAACCTGTTTGTCAGACACTTCTGTATGACATGCACTCACATTAGTAGGTTGGTTGCCACATTGTCAGTGATGTTACTGCTGCTCTGACACACCAACATAGCATCTCATAAGCATCTCACAGTATTTGTATTTTTAAATTTCACACATAATTGCATCTATTTACTTATAGCTGTACTGTATCAGCGGTAGCATGCTGACAGCATAGACTGCATATGAATAAAACAAATAACATGTCTATGCTTCAGCATCCACTCCCTACATTCACAGGCTTCTATACATTTACAACCCCCCTCTTCAAGTTTTACTACTAGTAGTATTTCTTATTGTGTATGCATGCAACCATTATATTATGCCTGTTACCATGACTAACATGTGGAGATCATGCAGTCTGTTATGACCCTGCCTATAGTCTGTTTGTTTGTGTGTGCAGGCCTGCAGTTTGTCTTCAGTGTTGTGATTTGTTTTGTCTCCTTTAAGTTTCCATTTAACAATTCCTTCTTTGCAGCTCAGTGCACCTGGTTCCAGTTTCCCCTCCTCATCCCAGTTAATTAACCAGTCAATCTGGATTCAGCTGCCCTGACTGTATAAGCCCTTCCTGTTTCTTTGTTCTCGCTCTTGCCTGGGTGGTGGCAGCGCCCATATTGGTGGTTTGTGTTGATTCTTTGTCATGTGTTTAGAACCTTTTAGTTTTCTGTTATGTGGTATTTTCACGTGAGTTTGTTGTCTTGTTGTGCTGACCAGCCCTTCGCGTAGTTTTGTGTTTTGTGGTGTTTGTGGGTAACTGCTTTTTGAGGGCCTGGGGGGAGTGTTGGGGTAGGATATACATAATTAGAATTGCCCTGGGGTTTGCATGCTTGCATACATTAGATAACTGTTGTTAGCCACATTTCACTAGGGTTAGTCAGGTGGTGACAACGCCCCCCCCCCCCTTGATGTAATTTGGGGTGCTCTTTGGAGCACCTGCTATTGGTGGTGGGTTTTGTTTTTTTTCCATTTTTATTTGATGTCACCATTTAGTTTTGTTAACCCCTCGTTCCCCCCATGGTTACCTTGTCTGGTGTAGCTTAAAAAAAATCTGAGTTCTACACTTTAAAGCTGTGGATTTGTGTTGATTTGTTGAAACATGAAAAAGTAAAGCACCTGTGGTGCAGTGAATTACGGTTATAAGTCCTCACCTGTTCAAACCTGATGACGCATGAACCCCCTTTCAGCTTTGCCTTATTCAGGTCTGTTTCAAATGCATAGTTTGTGTCTTTGTGACTGACATGCAATGCTTGAGACAAACAAATCTACCAACCTGACCCATATTCTTCATCTGACGGATGTGCTTTGCCTGTTGCACTAACCCAGATAGCGCTTGTGTGTTTGCTCTCACACTGCTGACGGTGGCTAAGGGAAGTGTAGATCAGTTTAGATCAGTCAGCCCATATCCCTGTTCTTTGAGGCTGCCGAGTGCTGTCGGTAGGTATGACAACAACAGAATTTGGTACAACGTAGACAGAATCTGTGAACAGGCTGCTAACGCTAGCGGATGGAGGCACTGCTAACGCTAGCGGGTGGAGGCACTGCTAACGCTAGCGGGTGGAGGCACTGCTAACGCTAGCTGATGGAGGCACTGCTAACGCTAGCTGATGGAAGCACTGCTAACGCTAGCGGGTGGAGGCACAGCAACATTTCAATGCCCTGATCCGTTAGCATCGGCTGCCATTACACCTCTTGGTCTGTCGTTTTAATAACTATCGACAGCACTCAGCAATGTGAAACAACAGGGCGATGGGTAAACAGGAATACAGACACACACACATAAAACAACAGGGCTACAGGTTTCTTTACTCCAGATAATCCCTTTGACTCAGGAATGCATACATGTCATGTTTCATTTGCTGACTACAATATGTATGATCACACAATGTTACTTGCCATAGTTTATACACACACACACATACACACAAACATGTGTTTGTTGTTTGAAAGGTGTTTGTGATGAAGGAGCTGATGCATGTGAGAGGTGTCATACCACAGTGCCCACTCACAAACAGCAGTGGTTTTGTGCCGCGTGCCGTAGCGTTGAGTTAGTGGAGGCTTCAGTGCTCATCCGTACTTCATCTTTGCACTCCCTTTGCTTAGTCTGTAGGCCACGAAAACTGTTTACGTCTATAAACCACAGACACCAAAGTGTTTTGGAAACTCACCGGACGTTGATCAGGAGTTCTCTTTGTCAGATGAGTGGCCCTGGCCTGTGCTCTGCATTTGCATCCTATGATGTGTGGTTTGAGATACCTGTGATGACTGATCTCTGTAGAGCTGCACAGGATTGTTTACAGGATAGGAATTATTTGGTCTAAGTGCTTGTGTTTGCCATGATACTGTAGAGGTGCCTTTAGGTGCTTGTGTTTGCCATGATACTGTAGAGGTGCCTTATTTGGTCGAAGTGCTGGTGTTTGCCATGATACTGTAGAGGTGCCTTATTTGGTCTAAGTGCTGGTGTTTGCCATGATACTGTAGAGGTGCCTTATTTGGTCTAAGTGCTGGTGTTTGCCATGATACTGTAGAGGTGCCTTTAGGTGCTGGGAAACCACAGGACCATCCTCTGTGTGCAGCCACTTGTTCACTTTGATATTTCAGTTAGTCGACTATGACACTAATCTGTGTCTGTGTGTGTGTGTGTGTGTGTGTGTGTGTGTGTGTGTGTGTGGTGTGTGTGTGTGTGTGTGTGTCTCGGTCTGTCTTTCCTTAGCTTCGGCCAGACCTTAGCCATGACACAGCAGTCATCCTGGGACAAGGAAATGTTGCTCTCGACGTTGCACGAATACTCCTGTCCCCTCTGGACATGCTGAAGGTGGGTGTTGTAACACAAACAAACACACACACACACACATGCTTACACACTCACAGACTACAGTTGGTCCTGACACAAGAGTTCTTAATTTTACTGTTTACTGAAAAGTATTGAAATCCTAGTAGGTAGAATGACAGATTGGACATAAAGTGAAAGTTGTCAGCCTTAATTTGAGGGTGTCCACATCCAAACTGAAGGACTCATTCTGAAAGAGTAGATTCTGAACGCGTCTCTGTTCAAATATTTATGACACTAACTGTACATATATAAACACACACACACACACACAGACTGTCTGGTATAGTCAAAGGTTTCACACACACATAAACACACTTTTTCACTACTCATCTCTCTCTCTATCTCTCTCTCTCTATCTCTCTACGTCCCCCTCTCTAACCTCCCCTCTTTCTTTACTTCTGTCTTTCTGCTCCTTTCTTTCCCCTTGCCTGCTGGAGGTTTATTGGGTTTTGTCCCTTGTGCAGTAAGATGAAAGAAGGGGGCTGGTAGTTGAAAGAGAGACAGAGGAGGTGAAAGAGAAAGCAAGTAAGAGATGGAGATCAAATAGGTCTACACCATTCATTTCCCCTTTTGTGTTTTTCTTTCTCTTTGTTATCCTAATCCCTGATCCTAATCCCTGATCCTAATCTTCTGTTGACTGTTCTGCTATGACTCAGACCTCAGAGCTTCCCACCATCTAAGGCACGAACAGGGTGGAGAGGAGGGGCTCCAGGAGCGTTGCAGCTCTGTTTTGTCTGGGATCTTTCCAAATGATACTTAAAATATGTGAGGAGTGATTTTATGGTGGAATGTGGCTGATGTTCATCAGAAGAAACACACACACACACATACACATCACCTTTAGTATTGCCCTGTCTCTTAATACCACTGTGTGTGTGTGTGTGTGTGTGTGTGTGTGTGTGTGTGTGTGTGTGTGTGTGTGTGTGTGTGTGTGTGTGTGTGTGTTTCCCCTTGACAGAAGACAGACATTACGCAGGCTGCCCTGGATGCCTTGGCGTGTAGCCAGGTTCGAAGGGTGCTGATCGTGGGCCGGCGGGGGCCGATGCAGGTGGCCTGCACCATCAAGGCAAGTGCAGCCCAGAGGGACCCCTTCAGCACAGACCAGCCTCATCACACTCAGTACTCAGAACTCCTGACAAGACAACCAATCAGATGTTATATTTATATTTATGTTTGTTGGTTTGATGTTTATAGGTACTTTGCCTATTGCACCACACACAAAATTAGTAGAATATTAACACAGGATGCAGAAGCCCGTTCTCAAAATTGATCTGAAAGGGAAGACGATAAGAGAGGTGAGAGGTGAGGCAACGAGAGTGGAACAGTATTGATGGTGAAACTTATTACCGCTAAATGAACTTTCTCCCTCAAACACATATACCAGCACAGCCAAACACACATCTTATTATTGCACAAGCTCCCATAAACAAGCCCAACTAGGTATGCAATTGAAAACAGCCAAGTGTTGACCCTGATACTGAGACTTACCCCGTAAAATACTCCTGCTTTCTCCATGACACCACACCCATACACAAGAGGAAAATAAAGTAGAATGACTGAATTGTGTTTGTGTGTGTTTGTGTGTCTGCATGCATGTGTGATTTATTTTTCAGGAACTGCGTGAGATGGTGAACCTGCCCTCAACTCAACCTGACATGTTGACTGATGACTTTCAGGGTGTAAATGAAGCCTTGAAAGGTGAGTGTGTGTGTGTGCGCGCGTGTGTGTGTGTGCGTGCGTATGTGTGTAACTACTTCTCTCAGTGCAGCGACGTAGATCATTCATGTGTTTTATGATGGCTTAATGATGGTAACTTACTGTGACTTTTGGTACTCAGGCATGAACAGTAAGTCTCCTCATCTCCACAGTGTGTGTTGTGTTAAAGAGATAGTGAGAGAGAGAGAGAGGGCGAGAGAGAGAGGGCGAGGGCATTATCAGTGAACTTGCGCACTAGGCCAAATGTCAGGAAATTCTAATTTCTTTGAAGACACGCTGGGTGTACATAAGGAACAGAGAGTGTGTGTGTGTGCGTGTGCGTAGTGAGTGTGTCTGTGTGTGTGTGCGTGTGCGTAGTGAGTGTGTCTGTGTGTGTGTGCGTGTGCAGACTAGGTTTCAGGTTAGTTTTCAGATAACTGATTTCTGGTAAATGGTGTGGTAGTGCGTAGGTGTGATTGTAGACTTTGACTTAAGGTAGTGAGGAGGAACATCAGCTTCCTGTTCTCTTGACACTTAGACTGGATTAAACTGAGGTCTTTGTCCTTAAATGGAACATAGTACCCAGGAAATAAGCAAGGAGGTCAAAAGGCCAAGGCCTCCAGCACACGACAGAAACGCAAGACATCAACATAAACAGCAGAGCAACCGGTTAATACAGTGTGACCTCCTCTCTCTTCACTCTCTTCAGGAGGAGAAGTTCAGTCCCACATCACTGAGGGGCAAATAAACAGTAAAGTCTAGTGGTTCACAAAGCACCCAGTACCCTTCTCCCCCCAGGCCGAAGCCTGCTGTTTATCTAGAACTTGCTATAGTTATGGTGCCTGCCCACAAAACACCAGCTCAAGACAAAGAAATAACAGAAGTTATTAGTATTGTTGTGGTGCACAGTAGGAGGGGGGAGGAAAGGCTAAGCTTCCACTGAATGGATGGTAGAGGCCATCCAGAGGTCGCTGTTACAGTCTAAAGCAACAGCTTAAGGGGTTATTTCAGCACTGCTACAGGAGAAGCACCCTGTAATTATTATTTAGAAGTAGAGCACAGATAGTTGTGTAAAAACGTAGTTTTAACGTTTGCGAAGCCTCCTGCAGACAGCACTTATTGTGTGAGTTTGTCTGGAGCCTGGCTAATATAGGTAGACCCTTAGCGTGTCCAGCAGCAGCAGTTTTAAACGACCCCGAAAGTATTCCTTTCTTAATTACCTGTTGCTTTGTGTCTGGCAGTCTGCCAGTTCCCTTGCTTTGTGTCTGGCAGTCTGCCAGTTCCCTTGCTTTTCTGGCTGTGTAACAAAACAAAAAGGAATCAACTTGTCAGAGGCCAGTTCTCACACTGGCTGTTTCTCTCTCTTGCGTGCACACTCACAGACACACACAAACACACACACACATCAAGAAATGTTAAAAATCTGGTCCACCCAGTAGCTTAGCAGTGTTGTTTTTAGTTTTCATTCTTGGTGCCAAATAACAGATGGAACTCAAGCCAACTCCGCCTCCTATTTGCCTGCGGAGGCTTGTGTCAGATAACAACATGGAAGTGATGCCACTTGTTGATCCTAAAGCTGCGCTGCCTCCTGTCTCTGCCTCCCTCCCCTACACACACACCTACACACCCACACACAGCAGACTGCCTGAGGCTGATGTGTAGGCAAAAGCCCAAAAGTACCAGCAGGTGTGTGTGTCGCTGCTAGTTATACTGCATATTTGTGTGGGCTATGTCACGTGGGGAAAAGAGCAAAAAACTCCAGTCAGTGGAAATTTTGAAAATTCCCTGACTTTCTGCTGACCTGGACTCCAGGTCCTTTTTACCTTCCTTTGGCATCCTGCCCTGCAGAGCAGGACCAGCTGCCCTCGTAGAGACATCTGTGAGGCCCCTATTCACACGGAGCACGCGGAGCAGCGCAGTGGCAGCTGGGTCCTGGTACTCACAGCAGAAACCTCTAGTGGGTCTTGGGTCCTGGTACTCACAGCAGAAACCTCTAGTGGGTCCTGGGTCCTGGTACTCACAGCAGAAACCTCTAGTGGGTCCTGGGTCCTGGTACTCACAGCAGAAACCTCTAGTGCCAGACCCTGGTTTCAGTGAATGAAAATGAAAAAAGAAAAAGAAAAAAATCAACTTCCCTTCTGTTTTCTCGCTGCGTGTGGTCCAGCAGGTTCTAAGCTGTTAACTGTTATGTGCAGGGAGAATAGAGATACAGACGACAGAGAACCACAGTGTGTGACCAGCAGGGCCATTTGGAGATGGACATCAGAGATAATGCTCACATGGTTTAACCCGCCTGCATCAACTGCTGTAAATGCATTAGGGTTTATGGAGTTTATTTGCATGGGAAGGAATGGTGGTGTTTGGTGTACATGACAGGTCACATGGTCACATGATGTATGTCAATTATGATTCAAGATTCAAAGATTATTTAGTACGTCTTGTTATACTAGTAAGACAGTAAAGCTCTTTGGTCCTTGTCAAGATGTTTCAGTCCTTTTCTTAAGGCTGAACCATCATGAGCAAATTTGTATACGCCAATTGAGGGAAAAAAAATCCTATAGTGTGCAGAGAAGAAATCTTTTGTCTTTTATTTGAATACATGAATTATGGGAGCAAAAGAAAGAAACGTTAGTGTAGTTTCGGGAGAAGTGTACTTTTGTTCAGTATAGTTAGCCTGTAGCAGCAAGTGAAGGCCTACAGGGGCCTACAACTGAGGCATCAGCTTGTAGACAGACATCATGACTTGCGTAGTCACTGTGCAGCATCAGGGAAGGTCCAGACTGGCGTGTGGGCTGGAGTATCGCATGTACAGACAATCGGACTGACACGCGTGACACAGAAACAGCTTGCTTGAGCCTTTGCCCACAGTTGAAACCTGCCCTGCATCATGATCCTTCCCCTGTAGGTTTCTTATGTAATAATGTCATTTGGCATGGTGAAGGTCTTTGATGAGTGGGTCTGTCTGCCACACCGGAGGGCAATTATCAGGTAGTTTGGAAAAGGTTTTGTTGATAAATACAGTATTGTGTACTGAATCAAATGTTTGTGTGTGTCTGTGTTTGTTTGTGTGTGTGTGCGTGTGCGCACATGCCTACGGATGTGCATGTGCTCCCGTGTGAATGAATGCATGTGTGTGTGTGTGTGTGTGCGTGCATGCATGTGCTTGTGCGTGCCAATGTGTGCTTGCGTGTGTGTGTGTGTGTTCACAGACCTGCCACGACCCAGGAAGAGGCTGACGGAGCTGATGCTAAAGGCACTGACGGAGCAGGTTGCTAAAGAGGCACACAGGAAGTGGGGTTTCCGTTTCCTGCGCAGCCCTCAGGAAGTGCTGCCCAGCGCTGATGGCTCCCGAGCTGCCGCCATCCGATTGGCTCTCAACAGGCTGGAGGTCAGAGGGCGTGTCTGCTGTGATTACACTCTCACTCACTCTCTCATACACACATGCACACTCATACTGTCTTACTCACACACACACACACACACACACACACACACACACACTCTTTCACTCACACACCAAAAGCCTTTTAGAAGGAGAAGAAATGTGTTACAGCAGTACTAAGGCAAAGATGGAGTTCCTGTCCTGTAGTGAAAGAAGCCAATTGCATTGTGGGAAGCAGCATGGATGACGATTAGCCTTTAGGATTTAGCCCTACTTCCATCACCATGGTAATAGGAACAGGAACTTGCAGCTGAAAGTTTATTTGCCCCATTTATATGCCCCATTCATTAGCCCCATTCATCAGTGTTAACTGCCAGTTCACTATTTGGTCTGTGTTGAATCAAATCTTCTTGTTCTTTTTCCTACCGACAGCACATGGTGACCTTGATCAACAGGGCTATCGATTGATTCACACTGAATTTCTCCTTTAATCAGACCTGAAAACTTGTAACTCTGTTACCTTGACCTCTGAAACTTAAATGTCTTATAACCGTGCAAAACATTTGTAGTCACAGAGTGTTTGGCAGTATTACAAAAGACGCGTATAAAAACACGACTGTGTGGGGTTTTCAAATGTTATAAACTGAGAACCACATATTTGCTGATGGTGATTTTTAATGTCCAGAAGTGACATCACATTTATGGAACTCTATTACTAGACACTTTTTTCAATTCAGTCAGAACCTTTTCTGTTCTTGTGTTCTGTGTTCTGTGTCTGTCACCCACGCCCCAGATCTGGCCTGGGAATTAGACGCTGGCTGGACAATATGTCGCCTTGCACAACTATGACGTTAGTGGAGGGTTGAACAAAGGCCATTCGGCTGAGAAAAAATCCAAAAACCAGGCTTACTGCCAGAGGGCGTGTGTGTGTGTGTGTGTGTGTGTGTGTGTGTGTGTGTGTGTGTGTGTGTGTGTGTGTGTTTGCGTGTGTGTGTGCGTGTGTGTGTGTATCTATCTGTCTGTGCTTGTGTGCTTAAGGGGGCCCAGTGGTAATATTCCCTGTTCCTGGAACAGGTTAAGACAGTGCAGATTTTATTTGTTTATCATGTTATCTCAGAGATTGAAGTTTCTTTGCAGACCCCCAACTGGCCCTGATGTTTCCATGTTCTAGCATAAGCAGAGGAGAGGAAGAAGGTGCCATGCCCTGATTTTTGATGTTGTTTACAGGGGCACAGTGTGTGCACCATGCCCTGATTTTTGATGTTGTTTACAGGGGCACAGTGTGTGCACCATGCCCTGATGTTTTGATGTTGTTTAGAGGGGCACAGTGTGTGCACCATACCCTGATGTTTTGATGTTGTTTAGAGGGGCACAGTGTGTGCACCATGCCCTGATTTTTTGACATTGTTTAGAGGGGCACAGTGTGTGCACCATGCCCTGATTTTTTGACATTGTTTAGAGGGGCACAGTGTGTGCACCATGCCCTGATTTTTGATGTTTTAGTTGGTCTTCTGTAAGAGCATGGGTAAAGGGCCCTGCCGTTGTTGTGTTTCTGAGAGGGGGATCATGCAGTGGCCTGATGTGGTGTTATTGGTGGTGAGAGGAAATGAAAAGCAGGGTATTGTGTGCTATGCCCTGATGGTTTGGTATATACCGGGTAGGTGTGTGTGTGTGTGTGGGTGGCTGCATGCGGGGGCAGAGCAGAGCGGGGTTAATGAGGCCTGATGTGTTGGTGTTTTGGTTTGTGCCAGGGTTCGGGGGAGGGGGCGCGTGCTGTGCCCACCGGTGAGATGGAGGAGGTGCGTTGTGGCATCATTATCAGCAGCATCGGGTACAAGAGCCTGCCCATTGACCCTGCCGTGCCCTTTGACCCCAAGAAGGCCATCATCCCCAACAACATGGGCCGTGTCCAGGAGGCTGCAGGTATGTCAGAAAATGATGAACCTTTCATTTGCATTTACATTTACATTTAGGCATTTAGCAGACGCTTTTATCCAAAGCGACTTACAAAAGAGGATAACATTCAAGCTACAACACAATGAACTAACAAGGAGTGCATATTGCTAACATAGAATCTGCGCTGTTTTAAGTTGAAAGTGCAATAGTGTAACACAATGTAGAGAAATTAAATTGTTAAGTGCATTCTCAAAGTTTACGCCAGGAGATATCCTTGGAAGAGCTTAGTCTTCACGAGTTTCTTGAAGGTGGAGAGGGTATCAGTTGATCTGGTAGCACTTGGGAGGTCATTCCACCAGCGCGGAACCAGATATGAGAAGAGTCTGGATCGACCTGCACAAGGTGTTGGCCGTGCTAGAAAACGTTCCTTAGAGGAGCGTAGTGGTCGTCGGGTGATATAGGGCTTCAGAAGAGAATTCAAGTAGATGGGAGCAGAGCCATCATTCACCCTGTAGGCCAACATAAGTGCCTTGAATTTAATGCGAGCAGCCAAGGGCAGCCAGTGAAGTTCAATGAACAGAGGTGTGACATGTGCCCTTTTTGGCTGGTTAAAGACCAGACGTGCAGCTGCATTCTGGATCATCTGTAGCGGTCTCACTGCACAGGCTGGTAGGCCTGATAGGAGGACATTGCAGTAGTCAAGACGAGAGATAACCAGGGTCTGAACCAGGAGCTGGGTTGCATGTTGGGTTAGGTACGGCCTGATCTTCCTTATGTTGAATAGGGAAAAACGGCACGACCGAGCCACAGAGGCAACGTGATCTGCAAAGGTCAGTTGGTCATCGATCATGACACCTAGGTTTCTTGCCACTTTGGTGGGAGAAACAGACAGGGAGTCGATCTTGATACTGATGTCTTGATGTATGGCTTGTTTGGCTGGGAGGACCAGCAGTTCAGTTTTGGAGAGATTTAGTTGGAGGTGATGTCCTTTCATCCATGCAGATATATCGGAGAGACAGTCCGAGATCCGTGATGACACCGTGGAGTCGTCCGGCGGAAAGGACAGATAGAGCTGGGTATCATCCGCATAGCAGTGGTAAGAGAAGCCATGGGAGTGGATGATTGAGCCCAGCGAGGTGATGTACAGTGCGAAGAGCAGGGGCCCCAGCACAGATCCTTGGGGTACTCCTGTGGTGAGTTGGTGAAGTGCCGATGTCTGTCCTAGCCACGATACGTTGAACGACCGTCCAGTAAGATAGGACTTGAACCAGGAGTGCGCTGTGCCATCAATCCCAGTGTTGGTCAGCTTGTCCAGTAGGATGCTGTGGTTGACCGTGTCAAATGCTGCTGATAGGTCCAGCAGGATGAGCACTGAGGACTGACCTGCCGCTCTGGCCTCTTTTAATGCTTCCGTCACAGACAGAAGCGCCGTTTCAGTGGAGTGGCCACTTCTGAAGCCGGATTGGTTGGAGTCGAGGAGGTTGTTCTGAGTGAGAAATCCTGTGACCTGTTTAAAGACAGCTCGTTCAATGGCTTTGGAAAGGAAGGGAAGAAGAGAGACAGGCCGGTAGTTCTCCACTTGAGTGGGAGCGAGGGATGGTTTTTTGAGCAATGGTGTTACCTGGGCTTGTTTGAAGGCAGTGGGAAATGTACCCCTAGTTAGTGAAGCATTGACCACATGTGTGGTTGCTGTCACAATTGTGGGGGTTATGGCCTGAAGAAGGGTTGTTGGGATAGGATCCAGAAGACAAGAGGTAGGCCGGCTGTCTGTGAGAAGCTTAGACACCTCTGCCTCGGAGAGAGGAGTGAAAGAAGAAAAGGAAGCAGTTGGTGTAGAGAGGCTAGGAGAAGGAACCTGTGTAGATTGGTTTGAGAACTGACTACTAATAGCTGCAACTTTGTTAGTGAAGAATGCAGCAAAAGTGTCAGCTGTGAGGTTAGTTGGAGGAGGTGGAGGAGGTGGGTTTAGTAAAGATTTAAAGGTGGAAAAGAGTTTCTTGGTGTCCGTGGCGTTGTTAATCTTGTCATGATAGAAAGCCTTTTTCGCAGCAGTGACACTGGATGAGAAGGAAGATAGTAGTACTTGGAATTGTGCTAGATCGGCCGAATTCTTAGTTTTGTGCCATTTCCTTTCAGCAGCTCTGAGGTTAGTGCGCATTGACCGAAGTGAGTCATTAAGCCACGCATGAGACTGGGTGGGTCGTGCGGGTCTGGTAGACAGAGGGCACACACGATCCAAGCAGAATCTCAGCGTAGAACAGAGTGACTCTGTGGCGTCATCAACCTCAAAAGAAGAGAAACTTCTAGACGGTGGTAGAGCAGACGCCACCAAGAAGGAAAAGTGAGTAGGAGATAGATTCCGGAGATTGCGATGGACAGAGACAAAGGGAGTAGGAGCAGATGGTTGCTGACAGAGGGAAACCTTGAACTGAATAAAGTAATGGTCAGATGGATGTAGAGGAGTAACTGTCTGTGAAGTAGCGGCGCACTTCCTGGTGAAAATGAGATCAAGTTCCTTACCGGCTTTGTGAGTCGGAGGGCTGCGAACCCGCTGTAGCTCAAAGGAGTCCATCAGAGATAGGAATTCGGCAGAACCTGGATTGTCTAAGTGGATGTTCATATCACCGAGAACAAGCATGGGACAGTCATGCTCAGGGATGGAGGAAAGCAGAGTGTCAAGTTCCTCAAGGAAATCGCCCATTTGACCTGGAGGACGATAGATAACACACAGATATACTTTGACCGGTGCCTTTCACACCAGCTATGGCAATTCCACCATTAGTGGTGAGCAACAGTCCTCCCATTTAGATGCATAGTTGAAGTTGCTGGGAAATGCATCTAGACTATAGTGAAATACACAAAAACAGATAGATCACATGCGTCAGTGAATGAAAACAGCAGCATTTAGAGTTGGTTGCAACCAAAAAGCTGTAGCACAAAATCTAGCCAACTTTGGCATGAGTGGTGAGCCAGATTCGAGATTCGAACAGCCTTTTCACATTATTCTACAGACTACAATAAGTATGTTAGCTTAAGTTAACTGCGTGATTGTTGTAAGAAAGCGTTCAATTATCAATCATACAGCTAACTACAGTGGTGACGCCTTAGACGCCAGACTAAGTTTAATATCACACCTGCGTAACATACAACACAAACGTTTGCTTAATAATATAACTTAGATTACATATTTTTCAGTTTCACTCAAATTAGGGGGGAGCGAAAATGACTGATGTGATATTAAACTTAGTCTGTGAAAATTTGGGAAATATTTTTTTGTTTTCATGGACATATTGTTTAAACTGTTACTTTTCAAAGGGGTGTACTCATTTATGCTGGGCACTGTGTATCTGGTCTGAAGGCCTCTTAGACACACAGATATGTAGCTTGTATTGACGGGCAACGAATGTGGTTGCTTTCAAAATCCTAATTAACCAGCAATGTCATTATTTTGTATTTTCCAAAACATCAGTGACCCAACAGCAGTGAGCCAGACGAAGGCACACGAGTCATGTCCTCAAACACAATCACAAACATGCATTATATTTTGAGTGTTTGTGTGTGTGTGGGTGTGTGTGTATGTGTGTGTGTGTGTGTGTGTGTGTGTGTGTGTGCGTGTGTCTGTTTGTGTGTGTGTTTGTGTATGGTATAAGCTCCTACTGCTTAACCTTTTGATCTGTTTAGTTTTGGTGACTGGAGCAGGCAGCATTCCTTTTGAGAATCATAGGTGTGGGTCAGACATGGTTCTACTGGGCTCTGATTGGTTGGTTGTGTGAGCTCTGATTGGGTTCTTTTCCCCCTGCTGTAGGTCTGTACTGCAGTGGCTGGGTAAAGAGAGGCCCCACTGGCGTCATAGCAACCACCATGAATGACAGCTTTGACACGGGGCGCGTGTTGCTTCAGGACTTGGACTCAGGTGCCATTGACCTCTCCAAGGCAAAGCCTGGAGTGCAGGGCATTGCACCTCTGTTGGAGAAGAGAGGTATGACGGCTTTCCATCAGACCCATTCTAAATTTATCTGCTGACCTGGATCCTGTCAGTCCATAAATGACCTCTATGGGCTGTGTCAAATTACATTGAACAACAAACATGCTTTAAAACAGGCTTTATAGGAAAACACTTTTCGGGGAGAACTCCACCCAGAGTTAGAGAAGAGGCTGGGCACCCATGTCCCAGCTGGAGATGTTGGCTAGCTGGTCTGAAATGAAAGATTAGACAGAGAACACAATTCAAATTTGATGATCTTTGCAAAGATGGAGAAATGCTTTTGCCAAGATGATACAGCACAACTGCAAAGAAGAACCGGTCACAGCCACACTGGTCACAGCCATTTCTCCTACAGTGATGCAATTTGTGGCCTCTTAGTAGAGAGGAATGCAACATAAGGGTCAGATTTATCCGAATTGCAAACCATCTGGAATGCATCTGAGCAAAAGGCCCCAGTAATCACGCATGAACATTAGGAGTACACGTGCTCAGCACATGAACACAAATAAGTGCACATAAGCAGAAGTATGTTTGAATAAGCTGTATTACATTTCTCCATCATTACCCCCTTTTAGTAATTTTTAATCCCCAACACATCTTCTCTGTATTAGACTTCTCCGTGCAGTTCATTCGTTAACAGGAAAGAGTGTGGAGAGACACAGCTCAAAGTCTCCTTGTGGGGCCATGTTACTTCAAGTTCATGTTTCCATCTTTCTGTGGTCCCCAGAGCGTGGTGACTCGATGCACTGCAGATTGAATCAGTGTCTGAACACAAGGGAGAAGAACACAGATCAACACAACAAGCACAGCTAGAAGTGCCAAGCCCGCTGTAATCAGATGAGATAACCAGCCAATGTTGAGCTTTTTGCTAACCCAAGATCACCAGCCGGTGGTCTCATGGGTAACAGCAGCTCTCGTGATTTGTGAGATCTGTGACATTGCCATGGTTATTAGGAATGTAAAAGCAGCAGACTGAGCCCACTATTGCGGAGACACCACCAGGTTCTGCTGTGACAATGTCCAGGACCATACGACTGATTTCACTTCATCATTAAATTGGCCCAGGCCATTTTCAGTGTCATTAGCTAGGGCTAAGACCTGACAGGCCAGGCCACACACACACACACACACACACACAACACACACACACACACACACACTGTCAGGATGAGTTTTGCACAGTGCAATCATTTTATATTCACTTTTGCTTTCCACACATCACAAATACTTCTCAAACACGTCATGCGACCCATCCAAGAATGCCCACCGCACACGCAGCAGGTGGAGTACCAAAAACTTGGCCTTTTTACTTTGATGTTTCACCTGGGCTTTGCTTGCTTGTCTCTCCCTGATTGACTCTTTTTTGTGGCCCTATCTCTGAACCACAGACATTAAACAATATAGTCTACATATTACATGATCCCGTCCTGGTTAAGTGATTAATGGTGAATTTGACTCCTGTCCCAAATTGTCAACCTCCAGAGCTAATTTCCCCAAAAGTTAGGTTTTTCTTTATGAAACTGATTTCATTTGCTTACACTACAGTACATGTTATGTTTGACCATCTGATGATGTAATGTGATCTGAATCTGATCAAAGTGTATATAAACCCTGTAAAATCTGATTCGCTCTGACATCTAAAAACTGCAGTCAGAGTAGTTTGGAGGAGTGTCTGTTCTCTTCAGTAAACAGTCATCAGGACCTACTAGGACTGAGCAATTAATTGAAAAACAGTCAAAATGTTTGAAAGTTTGAAAGCCTGAGCATATGTACAGTCCAAACCTCATCAGTGAACTGGGATTGTCAATCAAAAGGAAACATGACAGTTGTTTCACAGAGGAATCATTCATTATTGATAATGGAGGTCAAATATTCATGTGGCCATAATCACCCAACCCTGGTACTTAGCATCCCAACCTTAAGGTCACTGAGGCCATTTGGTACATTGAAGCCATTGTAAGCTTAATTTTGGAGTTTAAGAGCAAGGTTTGTCATAGGGTGGGGACAGATCAGGCTCCCATGGAATACATGGAGACATGTATAATTGCTATTTATAGATCATTCCGGAAGATCACTTTCTAAATGATAGCTGTATCATTGCTGTCTTCAGTAATTGATGCGGGGGTTGCATATATGATTACTTGTTTTTCTTCTAGTTTGCTGCCTTTGCTAAACATCAATTTTCATAATTATTTGTTTGTTTGTGTGTGTGTGTGGGGGGGGGCTGCAGGGGTGCGTCCTGTGTCATTCGGGGACTGGGAGAAGATAAACAGAGAGGAAGTTCGGAGGGGCGAGGTGCAAGGGAAACCCCGAGAAAAGATGCTGGAGGTACAGGAAATGCTCGCCATCGCCTGGTCCTAAACACAGCCCACACACTGCTCCCACGTTTCCCCTAAGATCCCTGTCCACAAGCCTCTCAAAATATCACACCGACATTTGAAACAGACAGACAAAAAACAAACAAAAAAACAAACAAAAAAACTACACATTAACATCTCAGATCACATGACACAGACCTCTCAAAAAGGTTTCCCAGAAGTCTTGTAAATGTCTCTCTGATAGGACAGCAATAATTAGCCTCATCCTGAGTGGCTACTCATGACCTGGTTTAGCATTTCACCTTCCCGTACTCAGCATCTCACCAGCACTGATGCAGCTTCAAGCCATCCGTCCCACCCCAGCGATCTCTAGGAGACCTTAGAGATGCTGGTACAAGCACAGGTGTGTCTCTAGACGCTTGCTAACTCTGTCACAGTCTTGGTAGTACTGCTACTGGGTGAAGCAACTAGGTCTTTGTTTCCCTACAAAGTAGCCGCTAACTATGTTGCTAACTAGCAGCTATGATGTTGGGAGACCATGGAGCCATGGATAGTGACGGCAGTTAGTAACACTTTCTAGAAACCCATCTCAGAGGTTCCCACTTAAGACTTAAGTACCTGAGTCAACTCAAGGACAGAGGTTTACTGTATTTTGGGGTCTGAAATGAAGCCTGCGTCTGGTTGGCTAGGAGCACGTGAGCAGGGCTGTGGACAGGAAGTGGGTTTGCATCCAGACAGGAAGTTGGTTTATACATCCTGATGGCACCTCTGATCTGATCTGATGTGATCCTGAATACTTGTATTCCATGTCTCTCAGTTGTGGGAATGAAACCAGTCACATTTCTTTTGAAATACTACCTTTGATAGTATTTCTATTCCAACCAGCGAGGGATAAACTTGATGCTGTTAATTGATAAGGTGAGCTATGATTGGTTAGTGTTTTATTGCTGCTGTTCCAGGTTAGCTGGGATGGAAAGTCAGACATGGTTTCAGTGGTCACTGCTGGAAAAAATCCACAAAGCACAGATTTCTGCTTTAACTAGACAACTGTGTACAGGGAAACCAAATCTGTGTGTGTTTATCAGTCATTAGTCTAGGGATGACAACTCCAGAGGCCAGTGCTAAAGCTGCTCCATGTCTTTTTGCTATAGCTGTTGTATTACATAATGCATACTATGTTTTATCATTGTTGTACTGATTAGAGAATTGTAATAGCACCAATCTAATGATTGAAAGCTACACTGATGGCACTTCTGTGAAAGCAGAAAAGCAGTAAAACAAAGCATGACTGAACTGACTAAAAGTACAGTGGAAATCTCCACATCACATTCTGAAATGTGATGGTTGTATTTACTTGACTGAATAGGGGGCTGGTTATGAATGTAGATTGCAGTGGATGGTAACTGTCATCATGGCTGTTATTTTTATGTACCTTTATCTAAAATGTAACCAGATCTACTGATGTTATGGTGTTTACTGCTTTTGTATCTGTAACCAGAATCTTAGAGATTTGACTGGCACAGTAGTAGGCCCAAACACACACACACACACACACACACACACACACACACACACACACATATTTTCTCTAGTCCCCTCTCTCCCTCTCTCACACTTACACTCACTCTCTCCCTTCCTTTCACATTCTCTCTCTCTCTCTCTCTCTCTCTCACACACACACACATACACACACACACACAGACTGCCATTACAACTGTCACAGTGCCTATGAGATAGATTTTCCATTTATTTTGTTTTGTTTTTTTACCAGAAAGAGTTATTTTATTCATCTTCGTGTTTTCTGCAACTTCACATATAGAATAAAGATGTTCAGCTTGCAGGAAAAAACATGATCTAGGTCTCCTGTAGTCTACAATTGTTAACACAGTCAATGTGGTGTGAAAACGGTGATCTGTAAATGTAAATGTACACAGATCAGACTAGATATTTGCTGGTCTACTGTGCAGTAAAGTCCCCAGCTTTACATGTGAGCTCTTCTAGAGGATTCTGCAGCTCCATACACAACAAATGAGAAAATTTCTGTTTCATACTGATACTGTAGCTCTGGCTTACTGTGTCTTGGATGACTCATTCAGATTCAGTGTTGTGCGTGAACTGTTGTTCAAATGTTCATTGATCAAGTTAGAATAGAATAAATCCTAACTGTCCACCAGAGTTGACTCACCATCACATTTACATTTACATTTACATTTAGGCATTTAGCAGACGCTTTTATCCAAAGCGACTTACAAAAGAGGATAACATTCAAGCTACAACACAATGAACTAACAAGGAGTGCATATTGCTAACATAGAATCTGCGCTGTTTTAAGTTGAAAGTGCAATAGTGTAACACAATGTAGAGAAATAAATTATTAAGAGCATTCTCAAAGTTTACACCAGAGATATTCTTGGAAGAGCTTAGTCTTCACGAGTTTCTTGAAGGTGGAGAGGTAACATCTAACATGCAGACTACACACAGTTTCAAAAACAGAGCTTGACAGAAAGCAACACAGACAACAGACAAAGAATGGTTGCACAAAATGGAATCAAGTAAAATTATGAACAGCACTTCCCACTGTAAGAAAAAAAGAATAAGTAAAGTTTACTTGAAAAATTGGTGAAAACTTGTTGCCTCAACTGTTACTGTAGCATAAGCTCTCAGGCAGGGCTCTTAGAGCTCATTTTTTGATTTGCCAACAAGAAGAAAGATACAGGGAAAACAAACAACAAAACAACAAAAAGACACATGTACAAGACAAGTCAGAGACACTAACTAAACACTAACAACAGATACAGGGGCTGGACAGTACTGCAGATATGTTAATAAAATTAATTAACAGAGAGACATGACTGACAGAAATAAACGGGAGGACCATATGCGTGTGTTAGGGAGGGTGGAGAAGGCAAATGTGTGCGTGTGGGGGGGGGGATTGGGAGGAGTTTGGGAGTTGAGTTTGGGGTGGTGGGACAGGGTAGGGGTGTTTGTGACAGCATATATGCCATGCTGGATTAATGTCGGGCCAGGGCGATGGAAGCTGGATCGTGATGAAGGGGTTATCAGGGAAGAAGGGTATTATATGTGTTAATTTATGTATTTTATATGTATAACAATAATAACGATAATAATAATGACGTTAATAATAAAAATGATCATAAATAATCTGGACAGCTGAAGCTACCTGAGCACCCATGGGTATGGTGCCGGCCCGCTCCATTGATGAGAGGACAGAGGGAAGGCTCCCCCCCACCCCCAAGACTCGCCACCTTTTTGGTATCAACCCTTCACACCCTCTACACAACACGCCAAACTTGTCCTATGTTTGAATGGCTATGACAGGAAAACGTGCCTTCTAATGTGTACTGCACTAACAGAAACAGAAACGGGTGTGGATACCTGCCCAGATTTCCACCCGCACACGGCTCTTAGAGCTTATAGTATATTTACTCAAGTACTGTACTTGAGTTTTTGTTTGTTTGTTTTTTAAAATTCACTACATTCTGAAGACAAATATTGTACTTTTGACTCCTCTACATTTTAAATGTGATCAAGAAATACTCATTACACTGAGACATTAGCTTTGAAGTGATTTTACAATAATGTGATAGATGTGTTGTCTTATTTTTTTTTATTTGAACTTTGAATTTGAACTTGGCAGTGGTCATGATGGTAATGGTGATGCTGAGAATTCTTTGTGATGTGGTTCACCATACACCTCCCTTTAACTACATGTTAACTAAGTATGAACTCACCATAGTGTTGTCCCATAAACACACATAGAGTTCCAACCCCAGCACCACAAATAGATTTGTTTACAAGCCATAGGACAGGACCCAGAGCTCCAACCCCATCACCACAAATAGATTTGTTTACAAGCCATAGGACAGGACCCAGAGCTCCAACCCCATCACCACAAATAGATTTGTTTACAAGCCATAGGACAGGACTCAGAGCTCCAACCCCATCACCCAATGTAAAGCGGCTAGATCGGGCGACAGAAGCAACATAATCTTGGCAGCATAAGAAACCCCCTCTGACAGCAGGCACCAGCAGCTGCTAGTGAGAGGAAATGGAAGTTTGGGTGGGCAGAAACACTGTATGGATGCGTGTGTGCCTTATCTTTTATGTTCAGGGAGTAGCTCTTGACGAGCTAGGGTTTTTTCCACAGGAATGAGTTTCAGTCTGCCCTGAGTCGCCTTCACATCCAGCCCAGTCATAAATCCCTCTGCTCCAGCCAATTTGGATCACGGCCACGTACATTCCACTACAGATGAATTCGCTTGCAATAAGACAGGATGCCTTAGTCTTCCTCATGTGAGAACTGGTGAGACGGAAGAATCTCAGTCTAGCTATTTGAAGTAGCTACTTGCAGCATGGTAAGGGACAAGTAAGTCTTGAATATATGTTGGAGCACGGTCATTGAGGGCTTTGTAGGTTAGGAGGAGTATTTTAAAATCGATTCGAACTTTAATAGGGAGCCAGTGTAAGGAAGCGTGGATAGGAGAGATATGTTCATATATTTTAGGCCTAGTGAGTGTTCGGGCCGTGTAGCTTTTTCATACAGGTATTAGTACACCCAGAGAACAGAGCATTACAATAATCACGCCTGGAGGGAACAAATGCATGTATTCATTTTTCTGCATCGTCAAACGATAGGAACTATCTAACCTTAGCGATATTTTGTAGGTGAAAAAGGATGTTTTTGAAGTTGTTTTACATTACTATTTTTAGAGCGCTCCTGACCAATGATTACCCCAAGGTCTTTACCTTTTGTGTTACGTGACAGTGAAAGGCCACTGAGTAAGTTTTGATGAAGAGGTAGAATGCTATTCATCTGTTTAGGGCCCATCAACATAACTTTAGTTTTATAAAAGTTTAAAAATGATTAGTCATCCAGATTTGAATGTCTCGAAGGCAGGCATCAAGTTTAGTTATTTACTTAAACAAGCATTAGGAACCCCTCTTCCTCCGAAGGCACTTTGTTCTAATTGCACAAAATCCTCGCTTACTGTGTTTTTCCCCTCCATATGATGCATTTCTCAGATCAAAACTGAAATTTTAAACACCCCTAATTAAACCTTCCTCACCATCAAGTCACTTGAGCACATTAAAAAAGCAACTGTTCCACAAACTGTTCCATGAAATGACGTTACCAGTATCTTTGAGTAAACATTTATGATTTAAGAAATGTAGAGATGCACCAAATTACTTATTCCGATATGCATTATATATGTGTAACAATGTATTAACATCCTCATGTGAGTTTATTGAGACAGTCACTGGGCATTGGACAGGCTTGTTTCTGACATCAGCAGCAAGAGAATCTTGGCACTTTGCCAGGTGAACTCTGCTGTGAACTGCATCCCATGACATTTAGACTTGCAATAAACAACACTGAGTGGCCAGGTGCATTCAGAGTGCAGAGGCTGATCTGCCTGTTTAATATACTCTAAACAGTTGGTACAGAGAGCTTATGTTCCTAATCTCTGAAACGCAGTCGCTTACTGAAATGTGTGCATGAGTATTGTCACTACTGTAGGTGACTGACAGCTTGCTTGATTCCACTCCCAAATGCAAAATGCCTTCAGGTCTGATGTTTGGTCTGATGTTGATGTATTCACCCACCTCACAAACTAATAAAGCATATGATCTGTTAGTACCACAGATGTCCACAGATGGGTTACATGCATATAAAAGACACCACACAAAGCATATGCATCCTGGGGACGTCTGATAAACAACACTTGCATTTGATCTCATTCATCTGAAACTAAACCAACCTCTCTAAAATACGAAGATTTGTCTGCCCATCCGTTTTGAGTCACCAGCACCAGGCAACTACAAGGCTTTTAAAAGTGCTTTTCAACATAAACAAGAATTTATTAGAAAAAAAAGAATTGTGTTGTGAGGGAGGTTGTAGCAGATGCATTCTGTGTATTTCTTAGTATCTGTTGCCGTAGGTGTGCTCCTTCCCGTCTCTGTAGCGGTCCAGGTAGCGCAGGGGCTGGCGGTGCGGGAACTTCCTCTGCGGGGGGTGGTAGACAGGCGGACGGTCATACTCAAACACAGGCTCCCGCATGTCTGGAGGCACAAGCAGAGCAGACACATTAGGCTTTCACAGGACGAAGGCAGGCGTGAGAGAAATGTCTAGAAAGGTCTGGTGTTCCATCTCATAGACCAAACGTCAAAATTAACCTGACATGAGATTTTTTTAATGGCTGTTCTGGGGTATCTCCCAGGCTTGCCCCCCTCAGTGCTCTGGTGTTATTTGAGCTTCCGGGGCATCACCCAGGCTTGTCACCTTGTAGGTGTATCTGGGACAGGCCTGGTATCTTACTGAGTAATGTGTGGAAGGTTGCGGTCACAGACTCATCCCACTGGCTCTGGAAGAAGGCCATTGAGGCGGGTGTCAGCATGTCCTGGTGCTTGCGGTAGAAGTCCACAGTCTTAAAGGTGCGCTCCTTCAGGTTGTAGCTAGGTGGAGAAAAAAGCAGGTGTGCCATCATCACCTCAGGTAGATTCAGACAATTAACCTCTTATCTGATCATACAGTGTTAACAGATTTGTTTTCATGAGGCTGTCCATTCTATTTTTAGGAGTGCCTGACGTCAGAGACCCGAAACCCAATGTTTACAGCATGCGCTTTATTATTTTTCAATGTAAAAAGAAAATAGAACTGTTATGATGAAGAGAGTTCAGGCTGAATCCCAATGGCTCCCCTAAGTGCTGAACCCTTATGCAGCCTCTTACTGGGCTTTAGCGGGACCTTATGGGCAGGGGACAAACAGACTGCAGTAGGGGTGATGCAGTGTGACCAAATATGTGAGGTTTAAACGGTATGTGCATCAGCATTCCCCATTGCCTTAGCCTGGTAAGAAAACCAGACCCTCGTTTCGCGCAGAGGGTCTGGGCATTCGGTAGTGAGATTCGATTGCTTGCTTGTGGTGTTTAAGTTTAAAAAGACTGGATCAGCCCCTGACTTGCTCTGCATTTACAACGCCTCCTTATGTTCACTGATTGGAGGTTAAAATGCCTCCTGAGACAACGACCTCAGTGGGATCAAATCCAGACTAGCGCTGTAGGGAGATGATAATCAAGTGGAGGTGCTGGGAAGGCAAGGCCAGGCCACCATCTCCCTGTCTATCAAGTGGCCAAGACTGTTTTCTCTAACTTGGAGGCAATACTTCCATATCTTATAGTTAGGATTCAGCCTTGGTTTGCCTGTGACTCCAGCTCACCATGGGGAGGGCCTGCAGTCCTCGGTGTAGTCCACAGGTCCGTCCTGCTTGAACAGAACAAAGACGAAGCGGTGGAAGCCTGTGCCTTTCGCTGGGAAGGGGGGCAGGTAATGACATACTTCCTGTCCTGATGCGACAGCACTTCCTTGGATGTTCCCACTGACGGAAAGGACAAATCAAAATAGAGTTCAAAAGAGTCTACATGTGAGCAAGTGGGAACTGGCCAACACTCACAGCTAATTGTATTCCCAGATAAGGCTTCCTAAAGTACACAAAATTGCTGAGTCCCCAGACAAAGGGAAAGTCCCCAACTCTGAGTCTGTCCCTTCCTCTATGCCACTGGGTTTTCCAAGACAGAGCTGAAGAAGAGAAACCAAACATCTGAACTCACGCAATTGTTTTTCTCTCCCTTTCATTTTCACATTCTCTCTCACACGCACAAAGCTAATTCTGATCCAACACTAGCAGCAGCTGGGTTGCACACACATACACACTTGTATTGACATACTCGGAAACCATGTCTGTCTGTGTCTCTCTCTCTCTCTCTCTCTCTCTCTCTCGATGAAATATTTGCAACACTCACACAAGCCAGTGCACGTATTCCTGGTCCCCATCCTGCAGATGTTCATCTGTGAGAACAGAGAGAAAAAAGCGACTGACACCTTTGATCTGTCTGAACACACACTGCCCTCTAGTGGACCACAGTCAGAAGTCCACTAACAAACTGTCCATAAGGGTTAGTAGAGGATCAATCCACCACAGCACACACGTCTCCCATGAAGTTAACATAAGTTGCATGCATGACTGCCATAAGGAAATTAGGTGTGTGTGTGTGTGTGTGTGTGTGTGTGTGTGTGTCTTTCAGGGTAGTACCCGGAGAAGTCAGTAGTAGAGTCCATAGTGATCCATCTTCTGCCTCAAATTTGACCTTAGGAGGGGCTGCAGCCTGTCACAGGAGGACAGAGAAAGAACAAAAGATTTGCCAAGTTCAGAGATGCATGTTCATCTGGCTGATTCAGCTGTTAAAGTCTAAATGATATTTCTTGGATTATGTACATAAAGCAGTTCATACTCAGAACAGAAGTAACAATTACATACAAAAAAAACTAAGCAAAGCATTTTATGTCAAAAAAAATCTCACCGTTGCCGCCGACAACTGGTTGCCATAGTGCACAGCCGTGTTGGCATCGTCGCCATAGCGCACACGCATCATCACTCGTGGCACAAAGAAGGCCATGGGAAAGAGGTCCCGGTATATTCCGTAGTGCTCCGCCAGCCTCTGGATGTGATAAGGCCCATTGGTTCTCTCCCATTCTTCTTTGACACGCTCCAGGGAAATCTGAACTGTGTGCGCACACACAAACGTATAGGTGTTTGATACCACTCTTATTAGTTCCAGAAACCTCCCTCTTTCATCAGAGCACAAACAGCGCCAGCATTCTTAAGAACTGGACAATGCAGTAAACTATGACATGCACTGTGCTTAAGAACTGGACGAAAAAAGTCTCATCTATTTGTTTACCACTGGGAGACATAGGAGACAGGGGCAGGAGGCTATATAAGCAAGATTCATAGTACGTTGAGCACAAGGCCTGAAATGCAAATTGGATAACTGTCACAGACTTTTTTCTTTGACCTTTCAAATATGAACATTTCTATGTAACATCAATGGGTTGTATTAAAACTGGATCTGAATGCACATAAGGCTTTAGATTCAACTTACCACTTAACCTCTCATTTCTTAGAGCACCCCAGCTTTTGACACAAACAGAACGCAAATACAGTCTGTGCATCTGAAATGCATTACATCTGACCCAGCATCAGTGGGTTGCATGCCTGAACACACAAACACACCCACACAATGCAGTAAACTATGGCCTGCACTGTGCTTTCCCTTGGGATGAAAGATGATCTATTCCAGGATTCCACACAGAGAACGACTGACTCGTGCTACAACAACCCACCTTCTAGTAGATCTGTTTTTGGGAGAGGGTGGCTTTATCTTTTCTACCATTTGTTTTGCTTTTCCTTTGACTTTTTTGTTTGAGAATCACCTCACAGAAGTGCTGGAGTACATCTCCAGAAACACCATGAGAAACAGCTTTTTTCATGCTGGGAAATCAACCAAAAACAAACAGTGGGAGTCAGTCTAGCCAAGGAGGAAGTCAATCCATAGCCTACTCCAAAAATGACATGCTGTGTGAGCACATTTGCTTGGTTTTAACATGACCTTGGCCCAAGGTGAAACTCTTAATGAGACTATAAACTGTTGAGGAGGACAGCACAAAAAGAAGGGGACCATGGAGATGAAGAGCTCATGCGCTAATGCCCCACGAGTTTGGGGTAACACACTGACAAGATAAAGTGACCCAAATTCTCCAATGGTCTCAAGTCTCTAGTCACAAAAAATCCAAGCTCCCTGACACCAATATTCTTAGTAGAGCCAAACAACTCCCCTCTTGAGACAGTAACTTCATTAGGAAAACTGTAGCCATGTTTTACTGGTATTTTAGCATACAAACAGCATTAACAAGCTATTCATGTATTAAGTAAAAGCATGTGTTCAGTTAGTGTGTTAAAAACACATTCAAGCCATTGCATCTGATAGAAATATTCATGTGTAAAATTCAGTGTTGAATTCTGTCTCAGTCTGGCATAAGCAGGAGTCTTACAACACTAACATATCCCTTTTTAGAACAGTACTAGTAACAACGGCTGAAAGGTTGAATATAGTGGAAATTCTGAACTGTTGTAATGTACATGTCGGTGCATGTACATGGAGGTCTGCAGAGACCTTTATTCAGGTGTTGTTGATGTAAGACACATCTTGCATTCCACACTTCTTCTCTGAAGTAGCAACAGCTGGTGACTACATGCCTCTTCTGTAATGTATTCTTGGTCTCCCATCAGGAAGAAGCAGCCATGGCCTAATGGTTAGGGCTTCTGGCTTGTAACTGAAGAGTTGCCAGTTTGATTCCTGATCAGTGGACCATGGATGAAGTGTCATTGAACAAGGAACCTAATCCTTCACTGCTATAGCAGGCAGCCAACTGCTCTGGGTTAGTGTTTGCTACACCTCGCTGTGTGTTCACTGTGCACACTGCTGTGTGTATTTAACCAATTCTGGGTGTTAAAATACCGAGACCTCACGGGATTAGAAGAGTATAGTTAGTAATAATAATAATTATAAATCATTATTATTATCATTATTTTTACGGCTCATTCGGTAGGCCTAAATTTATTGGCTTGTGAGAGAGCTCCCTCTGCTGTTCAAATGCTAAAGTTGTTCCTTGGGAAGTCTACTGGCTCTGTTGGATAGCAAATGGCAGTGCTGGCACCTTGAACCTTGTTCTGGAATTTCACCAACGCCACCACATCATGTCTGAGGCTCATTTTCACTTTGAACACACACACTAACGCAGGGAGCAGTAGGGGTTAGGTCTCTTGCTCCATGGCACCTCAGCTGTGGATGTGTGGACATAGAAGAGCGATGGTCAATCCACCCACATTTTCCCTACTAGTAGGGGATCAAATCAGCCACCCTTTGGTTACAAGGCCAAGACCCTTACCAGTAGGCTGTACAGTTCTTAAATGTATGATGCTGAGTTTAGTGTAAACCACGATGAGGGCATTTGGTGTGTGTGTGTGTGTGTGTGTGTGTGTGTGTGTGGGGGGGGGGGGGGGGAGGGTGGCACAGTAGCTAGCTGGCTGCGAGTGAAGAGGAGTAAAGAGGTCCCGGTAGGACACGTACATGTGCGCAGACGTGTAGCTCTCTCCAGCTCCGGGTTGCGTCTGTTTTCCTTCATCGCCCGGTTTCTCTCCCTCACCTCCTGCAGACGTGGTGGTCTTTGGAAGGGGAGGCCAATATCAACAAGCTCTACATCTGCAGGGAGCAAAACATGAAACTGAGTAATGAGACTGACATCAACAGTTACAGATTCAAGAAGAGGTGTATTTAATATGCTTGTTGCGTATCACATTAAACCAATTTATCTTAATTATGATTACTATCATGGTTATAATCATATGGGATGTGACATTTGATGAAACAGAAGAATAATAATAATTCTACCTTTGTCCGGATTTTCTGCATCTAGGTACTGCCTATATGTCCTCCACCAGGCCGGCGTCTGGCTGGCCTCCTGGGCTGCTCTAAGGTACCGGGCATAGCTGCGATATTTCTCCAATGACTCTAGGTTTTCATAATCAATGTCTTCATTGGGCATAGGCCCCAACGGAGGAACTCTGCGATGTAAAGAGGCTGAAATTCCAAGACAGACATGAGAATTGTTCAGATAAGTGGTCAACTGAAAGCTAACAAACTACAAAAATAATTAGGGTGATCATTGACCAAGGTAATAATTGACCTTTGAGGATGCTGAAAAATTAATACATGCATTTGTTAAAGACCTCCGGGTAATCATTAATAAGGACATCTCTCTAAATAGTGATGTTAAACAACTTTCAAAAACCTCCTTTCACCTACGAAATATCGCTAAGGTATCCTTTGAGGATGCACAAAAATGAATACATGCATTTGTTCCCTCCAGGCATGATTATTGTAATGCTTTGATCTCTTGGTGTGGTAATATCTGTATCAAAAACCTACAGCTAATACAAAATAACGCGGCCTGAACACTCAATAGGACTATAAAATATGAACACATCTCTCCGATCCTCCATACACTGGCTCCCTAAATAGTCGAATTAATTTTAAAATACTCCTCCTAACCTATAAGGCCCTCAATGACCGTGATTCAACATATATTAAAGACTACCTCTTCCTCCTAGAACCCTAGGATCCCAGAATGCTGGTCTCCTTGTAATCCCGAGAATATCTAAATCTACCCCCCACACCCCCCCACCCCACACACACACACATAATGGGGCTTTTCCTTGCCCCCGTTGCTCTTGGGTGCTCCTTGGCGCAATAAAACAATACTATTGTAAAAGGCGCTGTATAAATATAATTGAAATATAATTGAATTGAACACCATCGTCCCCTGCTAGCCTATAACGTTAACGTTATAATACTGTCGCTGACGTTTACGTTACCATTAAATTGGTATGGCTTTGCAAGATCTATGTCGGTATGTAAAATTCCCACAGGGTTGACCTGAAAGAAACAAACGTTTGAAAGATCGTACCTGTGGTTCCAAGTCCTCTGACATTATTAATGTTACAACAAAAATCTCCTGTTCCCCACACTAACCTTCGCATGGCAATCGCCATGTTGAACTACGGAAGCCGACAGACGTGCGAATGTACGGCAACAACGCACGAATGTTTGCCGTAATCTGCTCTGGCCTTTACATTTTACGTCAATTGTGGAAGCAGCTGTTGGCTTAGGTGATGAGAAACTGGAGTAGATATCAACACCAGATGTCCATCAGTTCGACATTCCTGTAAGTTCACACACATTAGAAAAACGTGTAGAATATAATATATGAACAGCTGTCTATATAAAATTAACAAAACGTAGACCTATCTTTCATTGTAGCGGTTGTTGTACCAGCGGTTGATGCTGAACAAAGCTTGCTGCTGAGGATGCCAGGCAGGCATAGTTAGCTATCCAAGCTAGGTTGGCTAATGTTAGCTGGTTAGCTGTTAAGGGATAGTTCCACACATTTATGATTAATCGGACTGTTTAAGTAAAAATGAATAGGAAATAACATTAGGCAACTTAGCAATCGGCCCGGGAGGGGGGTCACAGGTTTACAGACAGGCTTATTGCTAGCTAGTACTCTTAGTTCATTGATTGGATTTTATTATCCGGTTTTTCAATTCTGTATCAGTAAAAGAAAGTAAACACAGCTAATGGGCTGGGTAGATGCCGTTCAATAAATGTTTGTCTTTGGATAATGTATTTTGATTGACATGCGTTTGCAGTGAATGACTGTTGGTGGTTTCACATTTTCATTTTAAATTTAGCGATTGACATTTACGTGTCTGTTCCCTTGTTTTCACAACGCTTCAGAACTCGATGATTTTTCGGAGGGAATGGAGTCTGAAAATTTGAATTGCGCCATCTGCTATGAGAAATTTCTGGTTCCTGTCACCATCCCGTGCGGTCACACTTTCTGTCAGGGATGCATCAGTAAGATGTGGGACACCAAGGAAAAAGAAGGCATTGGACCACAGTGCCCGCTTTGCCAGGAAGAGTTCTCGAACAGACCCCCACTTAAAAGAAACGTGTCCCTGTCCCTTCTGACCGAAGCCACGGTCTCCAGAGAACTGCCCTCGGTGTCCAGGATCGATAGACTCGATCAGGAGCTGGAGCTCTGCAGTCGACATAACAAACCCCTGGCCAATTATTGCAAGACCGAAGGGAGATGCGTGTGCTCCGAATGCGCTATCACTACCTGTAAAAACCATGACCAAGTCGTAGTGGAAGAGGAGAGGGGAAGTAGGGAGGTAATCAGTCGCAATAATAACAGCTAATGATGCACAGAATAATTATTATCATAATTAATCTGTTATAAGCCATGCACACACCTTGTATTACATGACATATAATCGCGCATCTAGTAATAATGATGCTATTATAGGCATTTGCATAGATTAGTCCTTCGTTTTATTGTTGGCTATGGGCATTAGAAAAATACAGTGCGCTACTGAACATAGGAGGACATATTTTTCTTTCACAGGCTGACCTGAAGAAGAAGGCTGTGGAGATCAAGAAGCACATGGATGAAACAGAGAGAAATATCGGGAAGCTGAAGGAAAGCATTGCCATTGCTAAGGTGTGTGTGTGTGTGTGTGTGTGTGTGTGTGTGTGTGTGTGTGTGTGTGGTGTGTGGTGGGTGGGTGGGTGTGTGTGGGTGTGTGACTAAGAGAGTAAATGAGGTGGACAGTTTAGGCGTGGGGAAAAGAGCAGTGTTTTTCTAAGTGATGTGTTGCTGCCACAAGAAATAAATAGTGTTCCTTTAAATTGTGTATTGTTGCTGAGTTGGGGTGGGGCAGGTGTCTTATGGCTTATGGAACAGTGAGGGAGAGAGAAATAAAGAGTGCTCCTTTAACATCTCAGCATTTCTTTGCTGGGATGGTGCGGTGCAGGTGTCCTTCAGCAGACGGCACAGTGAGAGAGAGAGAGAGAAAGATGGAAATAGAAAGAGAGACAGAAAGGGAGATGCGGAGTGTCCCTCTGACTGGTGTGTTGTGTTTGGCTGGGATGGTGCGGTGCAGGTGTCTTTCAGCAGACGGCACAGTGAGAGAGAGAGAGAGAGAGAGAGAGAGAGAAAGATGAAAGGAGAAAGAGAGACAGAAAGGGAGATGCGGAGTGTCCCTCTGACTGGTGTGTTGTGTTTGGTTGGTGTGGTGCAGGTGTCCTACCAGCAGACGGCGCAGTGGATGGACACGCGGTTCTCCCAGGTGCTGAAGGTTCTGGAGGAGAAGCAGGCGGCCGTGCAGAACTGCGTGGCCCAGGAGCAGGAGGGGGTGCTGAGTCAGACCCAGGAGCAGCTGGAGGCCCTGCAGGAGCGTGCACACAGACTCAGGCACAGCCTAGACCAGATAGCAGATCTCAGGACACTACCGCACAGCAGACTCATACAGGTCAGTCTCTATGTGTGTGTGTGTGTGTGTGTGTGTGTGTGTGTGTGTGTGTGTTTGTACATACTTGGGACACGACCACATATCAGGCTCATACTGGTCAGTGCGCGCGCGTGTGTGTGTATGTGTGTGTGCATGTGTGCGTGTGTGTGCGCGTGTGCATGTGTTTGTATATACTCAGGACACTACCACACAGGAGGCTCATACTGGTCAGTGCGTGTGTGTGTGTGTGTATATGTGTGTGTGTGTGCGCGTGTGTGTGTGTGTGTGTGTGCATGTGTTTGTATATACTCAGGACACTACCACACAGGAGGCTCATACTGGTCAGTCTGTGTGTGTGTGTGTGTGTGTGTGTATGTGTGTGTGTGTGTTTGTACATACTCGGGACACTACTACACACCAGGCTAATACTGTCTGTCGGTGTGTGTGTTTGTGTGTGTGTGTGTGTGTGTGTGTGTGTACATACTCAGGACACTACCGCACAGCAGACTCATACTGGTCAGTGTGTGTGTGTGTGTGTGTGTGTGTGTGTTTGAACATACTCAGGACACTACCGCACAGCAGGCTCATACTGTCGGTGTGTGTGTGTGTGTGTACATACTCAGGACACAACCACACAGCAAGCTCATACAGGCCAGTCTCTGTGTGTGTGTGTGTGTGTGTGTGTGTGTGTGTGTGTGTGTGAGTGAGTGTACATACTCAGGACATTACCACACAGCAAGTTCATGCAGGTCAGTTTCTGTATGTGTGTGTGTGTGTGTGTGTGTGTGTGTGTGTGTGTGTGTGTGTGTGTACATACTCAGGACATTACCACACAGCAAGCTCATATCAGTCAGTCTCTCGTGTGTGTGTGTGTGTGTGTGTGCACGTCTAATCAGGACACAACCACACAGCAAGCTCACACAACTCAGTATGTGTGTGTGTGTTTGTGCATTCTTTAAATGAAAGGAGTAAAGACTTCACCATCAACCAAGTCATAGTCTGTGTGCATGTAGGCATGGAACTGTGTGTGTACATGTGCATACTGAGAACACTACCACACAGGAAGCTCAGATACGTCTGCGTATGTGTGTGTGTGTGTGTGTGTGTGTGTGTGTGTGTGTATGTGTATGCAAATGTATGTCTTTGCGCTACCTGACAGCAGTTTTCTGAAGGTCAAGTGATGTCATGTGAGTTTGTGTTTATATATATTGTGTGTGTGTGTGTGTGTGTGTGTGGTCATGTGACGTATGCATAGAAATGTTGATGCAACTCACACAGATCATTTCCACCGATTGGAAGCCTGAGAATGACTCCCTCTGCACACATCTATAATATATGAAGTTGGTGTCGGTGTCCACTCTTCTGAGAGAGTGTGTGTGTGTGTGTGTGTCTCACAGGATTCCCGAATGGTGGAGGTGCCACAGATGCCCGAGGTTTCTGTGGACTTCACTGTCAATCCGCAGGACAGACTGACGGGTGTGATAGACGTCCTCAACAGAATATCCAAACTGGTGCTGGAGGACCTGGTGAAGGCTATGGACACAGCGATTGGACCAGACAAACAAGGTGGGAACGAGAGAGAGAGAGAAAGTCTGCATGTCTTTGGCCCTTAGTGTTAGTGACACTTCAATGACATTTGACTAGTTATTGCTGAGGGGAAGGTTTGAAGTGACTGGCAAACAAATGTTTGTTGTTTATTATGCGGCCTGTAATGCTAATTGGTTTTAACAAACATGTAAATAAACACCATTGGTAACATTCGGTTTATGCCTCCTCACGATCAGCTAATTAATTACATTATTCAGTTCACAACATCTTTATTAGTCATTAAAATGATAGTTTGCACTCCAAATATGAAATCCTTTTCAAAGTAAGAATGTTTCATCTTGTGAGTTGTTGTGAGTGAATGAAAAGTGTGTGTATCTGTGTTTAAACGGCCTTGCTTGAATTACCTCTGCATTCTTTAGTGTCTGACCATCAGAAGGGTGGGATGTTGAAGAATGTGGAAAGGAGGAGAGAGATAGAGAGACAGAGAGAGAGAGAGAGAGAGAGAATGCTGCATTGTGTCCGTGTGTCTTATGTGACCTCTGCTGCTGTTGTGCTTCCAGGATCTCCTCAGGACAAGAAGCCCACACTGGCTGTGGTACCAAGCCCAGCTACCCCCTCCTATCCCGGGGGCAGAGAGGGACTCAGTGAGTGTGAGTCTGGGTTCACTCCTCCACTCATCACGCATCAGTGCCAGACACAGCTCAAGGCCGAATGCCCTGATTAAGCCCTCAAACCTCCAAACCTCAACTAGTCAACTGGTCAGGATTCAGGGTTTGGGAGAGCACTGAGATTCAGGTTGTACCTATACCTAAACTAAACTCGTCAGTGTTCAGGGTTAGGGAGAGCACTGAGATTCACGTTGTACCTATACCTAAACTAGACTTGTCAGTGTTCAGGGTTAGGGAGAGCACTGAGATTCAGGCTGCACCTATACCTAAACTCAACTGGTCAGGCATCGGGGTTAGGGAGAGCACTGAGATTCAGGTTGTACCCCTACTTAGTTTATGGTTAAAAAAAGTGTTTCAAATGTAGGGTGGTTTCATGCTAAAGCAACATGAAAATAGAACCAGTCAACCTTATTTTGCTTGATGTCATTACATTTTATGTAGTGGAGTAAATTTTCATCCAACTGTGAGTTTCTTACGATAAGTAATTTTATGATGTACAACTAACCGTCTCTCTTCCTCACAGATCGCTGTTCGCTGACTTTTGATCCCCGAACGGCCAACTCCCACCTGCAGCTGTCGCTAAGCAACCGGCGTGCAGAGCACCTGACGACAGGGCCGCGGCCGGTGCCTGCGGACAAGGCGCGCTTTGACCACACCTGGCAGGTGCTGTGTCACGAGGGGTTCCTCCACGGCCGCCACTACTGGGAGCTGGAGGTGTCCAAGCCCTGGGCCTACCTGGGGGTCACCTACCAGGCCATCCCACGCAAAGAGAAAGGCAAGCAGTGCATGGTGGGGATGAATGAGCTCTCCTGGAGCCTGCAGCTGGACGAGCGGCAGCTGAGCGCCTGGCACGCCGGCCACCGCGAGCCCGTCGCCACGGCGACCCACCTGCCTCCGCATCTGCCGCTACGCATCGGCATGCTGTTGGACTATGAGGCCGGAACGCTGACGTACTACGGCGAGGGACAGACACGGCTGCACGCCTTCCACTGCGTCTTCTCCCAGGAGCTCTTTCCCGCGTGCTGGATAGGGGAAGGGGTCAGCGTCACCCTCTGCCCCCCCTGAACATCTCAGGCTGCTGCGGTGGGGTCAGGTAGATTAGGAGGAAGGACCAACACTCCAGAACCTACAACTCCACTTTACACAATCAGAAACGCCCCTGGTTTTTGATAGAGATGACTGACCAAGCCAAGACAATCATTTCTTAAAATAAACAAAACAAACACACCTCCACTGGTCTGTGGAAATCACTGCACAACAACAAAAGGGATAGAATGTGTACAATCTCTGTGAGCGCTTTAAGGAAGACAGACACACTCCTAAGAAACACCACACACAAGGACAAAAAAACATTTCCTCATAGTCCCTGCAGAAAGCTCTTTCTGTATATCTTCATCTCAGAGGTCCTCCAGTCCTGTCTAATAGCACTAATGCCCCCCCCCCCCCAGTAGGCCCTCACATCACTGTATGAGCCTGTGGTCTGAGTGGAGGGGCCGCAGCCATCTTTGCACTTAAGAACTGTGTAAGACACTTTGACTTTACTGGGAAAGCTCTGTGAGAGCAGAACAGACACACACACACACACACACACTGATACCCCCCGCCCTAACACCCCCTCCTGACCAAACAGTGGTCTTCTCCAGTAGAAATGGTACGGTGCTGTAATGATGCCTCCTGGGAAAAGCCCCACTCTGATTGTGTTGGATGGAGACAAAAACAGGTAAATAAAGAAACTGCTGTCATGAAACAATCCACGCGCATTGCTTGACTTCACACAAGTTTAGTTTATTAAAATCCAAACTGATGCAGAGTTATTGTCACAGTTGAAAACCCATGCTAGACTGGTACAGCTCCACATTCAAATTAATTACTGTAGTATGTCTGTAGTCTGCCATGGAAGTAAATAGAGCCGATAGATTAGGATCAATCTGAGCGTACGATGAGGAGTGGGGGGGTAGGGGGGAAGGTTTGGGGTTATGGGGTTAAAGGTGGGGGTTTGGTCGCTGCTGCATAGCATAGCATAGCATTTTAAAGTGCAAAGAGTAGGTGGCTCAAATGCAGCATCTGACTGTGGCAAAGCTGGATGGGATCCACTTCAGAATGGACCACAGGCCAGATTGCTTCTGCTAGACTGGAGGAAACGGAAGCCTTCACATAGACAACACACGACAAGAGGCATTCTTTGAGTCAGTGTGCCCTCTCTCTACACACACACACACACACACACACACACACACCACACACACACACACACACACACACACACACACACACAAAAACACAACATGCCAAGGCAAAGTAGGATCAGGTGCTATGACGACACTTAGACAGTATAGCAGACAGGAAACACACACACACACATACAGAATGCCTTAGTGCTGTGTCGGCTGTGATGCCTGCCCAGGGGTCAAAGTTCACCCTGCCAGCATGTGGGAGGGGTCGAGCAGAGAAGATGCCAGCTGCTCACACATGCGTCCCACCAACGGTAATCCCCCCCTGCATTCCACCCTCCCAATCTTAATCCCAGATTAGCGTCTGCCTCTAAGAGTGCCAGCGGTTCCCTTGCGCTTGCAGTCTGATGACCATCACTCAGCACCGGCCTTTTTGTTCAGTGCATCAGTGCATTGGTCCCAGACTGCAATCTCCAAACAACTCCTCACAATACATGCACACAAAAACACAAACAATTCCACAAACATAATGACAATTAAAACACTGACTAGCTGGTTTAGTGTTGTTCCATGTTAGTTTTGTTTTGGTAGAAAGCAGCCACAATGAAATGAAATGGAGTGGAGTGGGACAGAAATTAAAATCTTGTGACGTACATTCACTAACAGCAAGCCAAGCGCTCAGGCCACCGGTCATTTAGTCTTCTCAGTGGGACACAGCGACACCTGCCTGGCTCACTTTCTCTTTCTCTACACGTAGTCTCTTGCCCCACAAACCCACTAGCTACAAGCACTGCCATCTTTTGTGTTGTCTGTAATGTTGCTGTGGCAACACTGGTAGAGCAGAGGTCAAGGTCTCCATTCCAGGTTCCAAATTCTGAATCATGAAGTGGGAGGGAGGACAGGTGGCACCAGTGAAGCTTAAGAAGAAGCCGAGATGAGAAGAAACAGACGCGGAAAAGAAACCGAGAAGATAAAGAGAGAGAGGAGGGAGGAGAAGAGAGTAGCTGGGGTGGCAGGGGAGGAGGGGAAGGTGCTGGACTAGGCTGGTCAGCTCAAGACTCCTCTACTGGTTCTTCTTGTCCTCAGGTGGAGAGTATGGAGGAGGCTTGTCCTGGAGGGGGAAGAACAAACACCTTCAGTTATTAAACCACTGTAGTAGTGGTAGTAGTAGTAGTAGCAGTAGCAGTAGTAGTAGTAGTAGTAGTAGTAGTAGAGTAGTAGTAGTAGTAGTAGTAGTAGCAGTAGTATAG
>PYXC01000680.1:420000-517500 GCA_015244755.2 Tenualosa ilisha | reverse complement strand
AAGTCATGACGAAACTGGGGAAGGGGGACTGGCACTGCTTAGTTGTTGGTGCTGTCTAGTTTAAAAGAAGCAGCACTGTTTACAGGAAACTGGCCATTCCTGCCTCTCCCTCTTGTGTGAGGTGAGTATGTCGTGATCGATGTGTCTGCACATCTTGCCATGAATGCCGAAATACGTGAGGCTGAGTATGCATTTATGAGGGGAAGTACAGTGCTGCCACTGATTTGTGAGTGAAAATGGCTCTATGCAAGCTAGTTTCTGTGTACACATGAAAGCTGTGTTTTTCTCTCACCCCCTGGTTCCGCGCTGACTGTGCCCTTGATGTAGTTGGCCCCCAGTACAGGCTGTTTGACCTCACAGCCTTTTATCAGGTAAAATGGCATCATAAAGGACTGCAGAGCCTCTTTCCCCTTTGCCAAGAATATCACCTAATGTAAAAAACACACAGGGACTGTGAGGAACTGTAAATACTCAGCAGTGCTGGTGTATGGAGCAGTGCTGGTGTATGGAGTTACTGTAACTACTCTGCAGTGCTGGTGTATGGAGTTACTGTAACTAATCTGCAGTGCTGGTGTATGAAGTTACTGTAACTACTCAGCAGTGGTGTATGAACCAGTGGTGGTGTATGAAGCTACTGTAAATGTTCAGCAGTGGTGTATGGAGCTACTGTAAATGTTCAGCAGTGGTGTATGGAGCTACTGTAAATGTTCAGCAGTGGTGGATATGAAGTTACTGTAAATTGTTCAGCAGTGCTGGTGTATGGAGCAGTGCTGGTGTATGGAGCAGTGCTGGTGTATGGAGCAGTGCTGGTGTATGGAGTTACTGTAAATACTCAGCAGTGCTGGTGTATGGAGCAGTGCTGGTGTATGGAGTTACTGTAAATACTCAGCAGTGCTGGTGTATGGAGTTACTGTAAATACTCAGCAGTGCTGGTGTATGGAGTTACTGTAAATACTCAGCAGTGCTGGTGTATGGAGCAGTGCTGGTGTATGGAGTTACTGTAAATACTCAGCAGTGCTGGTGTATGGAGTTACTGTAAATACTCAGCAGTGCTGGTGTATGGAGCAGTGCTGGTGTATGGAGTTACTGTAAATACTCAGCAGTGCTGGTGTATGGAGCAGTGCTGGTGTATGGAGTTACTGTAAATGTTCAGCAGTGCTGGTGTATGGAGCAGTGCTTGTGTATGGAGTTACTGTAAATACTCAGCAGTGCTGGTGTATGGAGCAGTGCTGGTGTATGGAGCTACTGTAAATGTTCAGCAGTGCTGGTGTATGGAGCAGCTGTAAATGTTCAGCAGTGCTGGTGTATGGAGTTACTGTAAATACTCAGCAGTGCTGGTGTATGGAGCAGTGCTGGTGTATGGAGCAGTGCTGGTGTATGGAGTTACTGTAAATGTTCAGCAGTGCTGGTGTATGGATCAGTGCTGGTGTATGGAGCTACTGTAAATGCTCAACAGTGACTCAGAGGTAGTGTACATACCCTGTATGGAGTCAGGTAGACACTGCCTTTCCTACTTTTCTTGAAGGCATCTGGGAGACGGTCTGCCTCACAAAAAGCCAGCTCCACATTTTCATAGCTCATCAAGATGCTAAAATGCACACATACACATATTTAGGGAACAAAATCAATTGTGTGCAATTACAATCATATTATTCATTCATTCATCCATTCATTCATTCAGCATTATATAACAAGCAAAGTAAATTAGGACAAGATGTGTTTAACTTAATATAGCAAGACAGTCATCATCACTGACATGATTGTCATGCATAGCATTTGACAAATAACAAGGTTGCTATGTCTTAGTACTAAGCAATAACTAGGCTAGATGACGACGGTTGGTTTCTCTGAATTTGCAGAGTCTAAGTCTAACCGAAGCAGCCCTACATAGTTTCTGGACCTGACAAGTGACCTCCATTTAGCCTTGTGATGGGTATTCATTTAAATAACCACTGGTAAAGACTGATGTAGCCTAAGACAAGCCAACTATCTACGGCACCTAAAAGGATTCAAGCAAAATACAGCTAAGAAGCTTAAACGGCGCAGACACACCATTGGCTGAGTAGCTAGTTACAAAATGCACCTGTAATGGGTTTACTAATATTCAGTGGATCTTGACGGCTCTGACTCATGGAAATGATCATATGATTTAACCTAGCGTTACATCATGTACCTAGAGAGCTTAGACATAGCTTAGCTTAAACACATCACAATCTGCCATTAGGCCCATGGTTGACACTGCTAAAGATGAGAAAGGGCTGGAGAGATTCGTACTTGGTCACAATGAATAAGCAAACTAAATTGTTGACATGGCAGGTGGTAACGACAGTTCGCAAACTGACTACCTTTGCCTCGCTGTACAACTGAGCAAAACGTCTGGAAATGTTTAACCTGTTTTATCGGCCATGGTGATGAAAGTGATAGAGTGATGCAGGTTGTTTGTAGCGTCCTCATTAATTAAAAGAGAAGTACAAAGCAATAATAACCAGTCATATTCTTGACATTGAAACGTTAGTGTGTTAGCATAGTTGACAGAGAATAGTTAGCTTGATACTGGGAACTGTTTTAAAGGCTATGTAGCTGGAAAGTAAAAGATGCTAGTTAACTAGCTAACGTTAAGTCTGATGCTAGCTTCAAAGAAGCGCATCTTCATCAGTTATGGCTTCCTAAAGCATATTCTCGTTACCTTTCGCTGTTGTTTATGATGACGCCGCCAGACTCCGAGTTATTCTTATTTAGGGCCATTGTGTAATGCCCAAATGTGAAGCTCCGGTAACAAGTGCCTTCAATGCATATGTCGCAGTAAGTGGTTGATGGATAGACTGTTTTGATCTCAAACCGAGGAACGTGAAACGTTAAATGCACCTGCACTTCCGGCACGAAGTCACTCCCACCATATGACATCATCGGTTAGCTAACGCTGTGGATGTTTCCCGAATGTTCCCGTTTCATTATACGGTAGAATTTAAAAAGAAACAGAGCAGACTACGTGCGCGGTCAGAAATTATTATTAGCTTATTGTTTAAAACAAATTACATTGTATATTTTAGCCAAATGAGTTTTATTTTCAAAATATGTTTGTATTGTATGTCACTTTGGGCTAAAAGCGTCTGCAAGTGCACTTAAACATAAAAAATCATGAAGGAGTTTAAAACCTCTCTGGATGTACGTTAGAATAGCGAATCGGCAGCTAACTCTTTGGGCACAGAAACTCACTTGCAGTTTTCCTATCGCTACCACATTCAATTAGCTGCAGATTCACAAACCAAAAATCGTCCAAATGAAAAGCATTTCAAAGTCCATTTTACAACTGGGGATCTGGTAAGTCCGTGTTTGTAAATTAGGGTTCCATCATCAACCTGTGTTGACATGTAGGCCTCAAACGAGAGAAACATGGGCTAGCCTACCCATGGAAGCTCTACACGGAGGCCCTTGAACCCATAGGCTTAACCGTGTGGGGCCTCCACGAGTTGTACCTAACCTTACATTTCTTTGGCAATTCTGAAACATACTATGCAGTACAATTCTACTACAACACTATGCAGTTTTCTACATTTGATCCACGATTTAAAACAAAACATGTCTATAACACTGGCATCAAAATTGTGCTTTATAGCTGGTTGCCATATGCAGTAGCAAAACTATACTGCTACGCCTCTGTAAAGGCAATGATGTCACAGTCACCCCGCTTTTAAAGGCAGAGAAGAGGACAAATACAAACCAAATGATATGGATGATCCAGTTCATGATAAGGCTGTGGTTTATAACACTACAGCCAGAGAAATGCATGATGCTTGATGAAGTTTTAGAGTTGAGTTGTGCTGTGTAACTATGCATATAAGAATAACTGCACGGTAAGTGCACAAGAGTTACTGCACTGGCCTCCTGACTACTAATAGTCTAGTGTAGTGACACTTTAGTGTCTCAGATAGCCCAGGTACATTTTACTTTGCACTGCAAGACATAGATAGGAACCTGTGAAACAGTCCGCTGTGGCCCAGTCCGAGTAGACTGGCATAATGTGCACCGTGATGTGGTGTGTGCGCCGTCTCATGCCCCAAAGGCCCTCTCACCCCTGTCCCACTGTGCTGAGTTAAAAAGCTGAAGTCTGCCACCAAACATGCTCTTCTGTCTGGTGAATGTGCTGCGGAGTGGATGGTGGTCATTGTCCAAGATTCCGTTTTTCCCTATTCAACATAAGGAAGATGAGGCCGTACCTAACCCAACATGCAACCCAGCTCCTGGTTCAGACCCTGGTTATCTCTCGTCTTGACTACTGCAATGTCCTCCTATCAGGCCTACCAGCCTGTGCGGTGAGACCACTACAGATGATCCAGAATGCAGCTGCACGTCTGGTCTTTAACCAGCCAAAAAGGGCACATGTCACACCTCTGTTCATTGTACTTCGCAGGTTACCCTTGGCTGCTCGCATTAAATTCAAGGCACTTATGTTGGCCTACAGGGTGAATGATGGCTCTGCTCCCGTCTACCTGAATACTCTTCTGAAGCCCTATGTCACCCGACGACCGCTACGCTCCTCTAAGGAACGTTTTCTAGCACGGCCAACACCTTGTGCAGGTCAATCCAGACTCTTCTCATGTCTGGTTCCGAGCTTCAAGAAACTCGTGAAGACCCAGCTCTTCCAAGAATATCTCCTGGCGTAAATTTTTAAGAATGCACTTAATAATTAATTTTTAGTTAGATAGTTACACTAGTTTTTGTTAGATAGTTACGCTATTGCACTTTCAACTTAAAATAGTGCAGATTCTATGTTAGCAATATGCACTCCTTGTTAGTTCTTTCATTGTGTTGTAGCTTGAATGTTATCCTTTTTTGTAAGTCGCTTTGGATAAAAGCATCTGCTAAATGCCTAAATGTAAATGTAAATTCAAAACAGCTTGCTTAGGGTCCGTTTTTTTCATTGGCGTTAGGAACTCCAGCTCAACAGCAAAGCCCTCGTAACTAATCTCAAAATTATTCTTTTTGAACAAGCCTCACAAAATAGCTTTATCTTCAAAAATATCATACCAACACCAAGAGTGCATAATAGACCAGGCCAAAATCACAAAAAATGCTTAAATAAAGTAATTTTTCTAAAGGTATTTTTTTGTACTGAAATTTTTGCAGTTTGCCAAGCTGTATCTCTTACGTGAAACTCAGTAGAGGGTCTTTGTAGAAAAAAGGTAAAATTGTCCAGTATGTATGTAATGATTTCTCTATATATGGAAGGTCAGGAAAGAGTCAAAGTAACAGTCATCCCATACCCTGTTCTTTGAGGCTGCCAAGTGCTGTTGGTAGATAAGGATGACAATATTTGGTACAACATAGATCGAATTTGCAGACTGGCAGCTGATGCTAAAAGATGCAGGCAGAAGAAAGTGAAAATTCCTTGCCCTCATCACTTAGCGTATCGTTATGTAGTCTACACTGCACAAAATTTGATCATTCCACACCTACCAACAGCACTTGGCAATGTGAAACAACAGGGCTACGGGCTACGGGTTGATAATCCCTTTAAGGACTGACATTTCATCAAACAAATGCTTAGTTTGGCCAGAGATATTCCCAGTAAGGTTGGTTGTATATATTCATATTAATATTAAGAATTGAGACAAATGGAAAAAAATGCAACACATATCACTGCATTAGTGATGTGTTACATCACTAAGATTATCTTTGACCAGATAAAGGAAATAAAAATGGTATACTTGGCCTAACATTACCTTATTAAGTTGTTCATATCATAGTGGCTGAGTAATAACTAAAACATGACCTGCATGGCATGCTATAAACAGGAATGTGTTACATCCATTCTAAAGTCCCGCTACACTAACGCCCACAACAGAGGTAGAAACACTGCAAAAGTATGCCAAGATTAAACACATACTCTCAATCCTATCAGTGCTGACCTCAATCCATTAATTGGACATGTGTAGTTGTTTACATTCTGTAACCCTGTTCAAGCCCAAGATTGTAAAAAAGCAGCCTAAATTCTATTTTTAATTCACAAACTTTGATTAAAAGACAATACATGTGGCTCCCAAAAATTACTCCGCCATTTTAGATGATCTGTTTTTCCATTTGTAATACAAGGATAAAAAAGATACTTTAATAGAAATAAAACACAGTTATCATTGTCACATACTGTTCAAGAATCTTAATTTCTATCTAGCCTACAGCTGATCACTCTTGTTGCACATGACATAAATATTAAAAATATGAAAGTCCCTGTTGATTTAGATATCATTTGGATTTTGGACACTGAGTTGTACAAAATACAGCTGGGAATGTCTTTGTTTCTGTCTATAAAGAAAACACATGAACATGTCACAGGGTGTCTAGGATGGACTAAGCCATTTACACAAGTTATACTGGATTTGGGTTAAGACCATCAAATAGCCTATGTGTATACAGTTTCTGAAGGGGAAGGCAAGTGAAGTGTTTTTTTGAAAACCTGCCATATTCTATCATGTAATGATAATTTGGGCCATGAACACATTACTTCAATGTGTGTTTTTGAGAGTTCCTTAAATCCAGTTGCAGCCAAACGTGGTACTTATATAGCCAACAGATATATGCAGCTTTCTGCTGTTTCACTTACTGTGCAACATTGAAGCTGCACAGGGTTTTTTGTTTTTTTTTTACTCAAAAAGTATGCAAATGTGCCCTCTGCCCTCTGAGTTGTAAGAGATACAGCTCGGCAAACTGCAAACATGAATTCAGCATAAAAACTACCTTTAGAAAAGAATTGTCACATTATGTGATGTAATCTGAAAATCTGATATAATCTAATAATCTGTCCTAGTCTAACATTTTTTACAACCCACACATGTAACAGAGTGGAAGAGTACTTGGTTAAATTGTTTTAAATGGTGCAAGGACACCCTCTAGTGGTAGCTTGGTAAGGTGTTGACAGGGGGAGATGGCATGAAGTTGTCACCACTTAGTAAGTATTTCTTAGGAAGTATTTTTTTTTTTTTTAATCATGAAAGTTAATGTTGAGTTCCCACCACAGATTCTCAGTAATGAGAGACAGCAAAAGTTTGACCGTTGTTTGGCTTAACTCTTTGTCCAAAAACAGCAAGAGAGATTTGTGACCATGTTGACTGTTTCACAGTGAAGTCTCACAGAGCACAGTTGGCAGTAACTTTCACAGCGTAGGACACTACAACCTGCTAGCATACTGCCTGAGAACAGGCTCTTTCCCACCGATAGGCTGTGATTTTCTTCAATTCAAGTTTTCTATTTGAGAATCAAGGGCAAGTAAACAGAAGGCTTTCCATGATAACATAATTTATTTGCTTCCTTCTCTTTCATAGGGGGTGTGTTTCCTGACATTTCCTATATCTGCCGCAGCCTGTTTGGTGAAACAGGGTTGAATCATTTTGGAGAGAAGTCCCACGCATGATGGCATTGGACTCCATCCGCCATAGTCTGATAAGGGCTCGATAAGGACCAGTAGGGAGACGTGAGAGATTTATGCAGGGGAGAAACGCCCTTTGGCCTCTGATGCAAATTAAGAGAATATTTACATTCACAACCTCTTTACAACCAATTATGTGCACCAGCCACCAGTGACAAGCCAGTACTATCCTCCTCGGCCCCACATGCCAGCACTAAAGGACAGCTGAGCTGCAATAGTGTGGAACCAATGGGGAGTTTTGTCACTGACCACAGCATTCCACCAATACAAAATGGACGTACTTGAGGAGGACCTGAAACACAAGCACATTATGAGAAGGCAACAACAGACACTTCAAAAGATGGTAGAGAGAGATAGCCTTGTTCCTCTGCCACACAAGACACATCTAAAGCAGAAGAAGCCGTTGCTAGTCAACATGCTCAACATTTGAAACAGGAAGTAGCAAGACAAGCCACTCTTTTGACAACCTTTTGTTTAATAACGGTGACTGGCAAACTCTAATCCTGGTGATGCTCTGAGGCCATCAAACTGAAGAGGCACGCAATGCAACGCAGCGCAATTCAATGCAAGGGGCTCCTGCGGGTCTCCTCTGCAACGAGGAAGAAGAGAAGACAGTTGCAAGTCACAGGTTCATGTGTGTTTGACAGGAAGTGCTGACTTCCTCTCTTCCCCCCACCCCCTGAAACAAACCCCCCTCCCACACACCCCATCGGCCAAGGCTCGCTTTAGTAGGCTGTAACCGTGTGGGAGGAAGACTTTTTCAGATGTCATCACCATAAAGGTTGTGAAGCAGTGAGGCGCTCTTCTCAGTCCATGAGCCATCTTGCTGAGGAGCTCACTTGCTCTTTTCTTTACACCATCGCGAGGTGTTGATCTGTCGGCAGCAGGGCTGATACACCAGCAGAGCTGATCTTGGTGGAGTCACAGGACAGGGGGACTGTGTGTGTGTGTGTGTGTGTGTGTGTGTGTGTGTGTGTGTGTGTGTGTGTGTGTGTGAGGAGTGATCATCTTGGGCTACAGCATGGTGCCAGCTGAGGATGGAGAGACCACAACCAGCGACACACTCCTCCGCCCTCCAGAACAGGCAAGTCCAACAGCATTTACATCACAGCTCACTGCTGGGAGATGTTATCAGTGGCTATTAAACAACAACACTTACATTTAATGATACTTGTGTGTGTGTGTGTGTCCGTGTGTGTGTCTATGAGAGAGAGATGGCAGTTCTTGTTTTTGTCAACTCGTTTCCTTTTGGTATCACCGAAGCGACTTCACCACACCACCATCCAAAAGGACTGAAATCAAAACATAGCACTCTATGCACTTTATCTGTGGTGATAAACTTCAGAAATACACTTGTTCTCCGCGCCTGTCAAAAAGGGACCTCAGAGGGAGGCTCTGTTCCTGAACGGGACAGCAAGACAATTTCAGTTTCACTTCAGTTGAGACTTTTAAATGATGATGGAATTAGTTGGATTAGGTTGAAGGTTTCCCACCTGTAGCAGACTGAGCGGCTACACTCTGGGCTACGGGGGGGGGAAAAAACTACTGCTTTACGATGTGTAGTTAAGATGTGCCTCAACAAGGAAGTGGGCCATTGCAGCTCAGTGATGCCCATACATTTGCATGCATCTGTTCCGTGTTTGTCCTGTAGTCATCAGCAAAGCGTGCGGAGTGGTGTGGTGTGGTGTTTGTGTTTTGCTAAGGCAGAGTGGCATCAGAGTTACTGATTCACTAGGCCTGCTTTGTTTGAAAACCCCATAAGTCAGCATATTTCTATGCTGTATTTATTTAGCTTTAGCATATTTACTGGTCTACTTGCACTTGTGTTTTCACTGTTGCTTTCTCTGTGTTATTTTGATATTTGTTGTGTGTTGTGCACACAGATGTGTGCACACAATATGTGGTCATGTTGTAAAACCCCAGTTTGGCAACTTGTATTATATATATATATATATGTATATAAAATAATGAATGAATGATTACTGTCACGAAGAATGAATAACAACTTGCTATAGTAAATGAATAACAACTTGTGACATTCCCCATAAATCACAGAATCAGTCAGAGTCAGTGGGTTGAGCTTCCTGTAATGTACTGATGTTGTAGGGTGTCTGGTTGAATGGTGTGTGTGTGTGTGTGTGTGATGCGATGCGGGCATAGGGTGCATAGATTTACAGAACTTCCATGTGACTTTCTTCACTTCACAGGGGCATGGAGCAAATCATGGATTTAACAAGAGCCGCCGAAGACAGGTATGCACAGAAGAATCCTTAACCCTTCCCTCTCTCTCTCTCTATCTATCTATCTATCTATCTATCTCCGTCTATCTCTCTCTCTCATGTCCTCTTTTTTCCCTTTCTTCATCTCACCCTTTCTGCTCCATCTCTTCCTCTCTCCTCTCCTCTCCTCCTCTCCTCTTCCTTTCTCTCCTCTTCTCTCCTCTTCTGTCTTCTCTCTTCCCCTCCCCTCCTCTCCTCTCCTCTCTTGTGCTCTAATAGTTGTGGTTGATAAGAAGGCAAATCCATGTTGTTCACCTACAGGGTTCCCCTGGCCGTCGGCTGGCCACAACCAGGAAAATTAAGGATAAGAAGGTGAGTTCTCTTCCTGAGGATAGAGGAGGCCTGTGGTGGGACGTCAGTAGAGGAGGCCTGTGGTGGGACGTCAGAAGTCTCATCACATCTCAAGCACAATATGATAACCATTCTGCACCTTCGTGTCTCTTTTGTGTTATTCTGGCGATGTCATTTTGCAGTGAGATGTATTTTTCACTGTATATCACACTTTTAATTCAATTTAATTCAGTTTTATTTATAAACAGCATTTATACACAGCACCTTTTACAATAGTATTGTCTCATGACGCTTCACAGAAGGAGCACCAAAGAGCAACAGGGGCAGGGAAAAACTCCCTTATGTTTAGTTAATCTAGTAAGAAAACTTTGGCAGATCCACGACTCAAGGGGCTAACCCAACTGCCAGGGGTCATGCAGGAAAATTACAATCAGTAGTAACAATGATAAACTACTTTATCACAATTTAATCAGTACTCTTAAATATATATTTACTGGTTAGTTTTGTAGTACTGTTATATAATTATTGTAGTTATCTTTAAATATTATTGTATTGTATTGTTGTTATTATATCAGCTATTATATTGCTTCAGATAGAAGCCTGGTGTTCCGATAGAACCTGGTGTGTAGTGGAACAGCAGTAGTCATAACCATAAGCGATATCCCAACCATGATCAATGTCATTCCCCACAGGACTTTAAGGAGACAGAGAATCCTGAGGAGGCCCAACGGCGTCACAAGGAGCAGGAGGTGACTCTCTGATCGGTTTATTTATCAGCCAATTGAATTTCTCTGTGGGCAAATAGGGAAATGCCAGTATTTGTCTGATACACAGATAACTGCCAATCAGTATTTGTCTGACACACAGATAACTGCCAATCAGTTGTAGGACTCTTGGTTCAGTTGGTTCATTTTCAGTGTTGCACTGGCAAGCTGTATGAAAATGTCATTTACTGTGAACAGAACAGACCTGGACAGAACTTGGTCTGTGATTCTCTCTCTCTCTCTCTCTCTGTCTCTCTCTCGTTGTTCCAGTTGAAGCCTCTGTATAAGGAGCTGCTGTATACGGTTGCTCACAGGCATGGCAAACCAGCGACCAAAGAGGTCCACACTGATGACCAGCTGTATAACTACATTCAACAGGTCAACTTGAAAATACATGCGCACACACACACACACACACACTCGCACACACACACACACACACACACACACACACACATGCACATGCACACACACACAAACGGATAAAATTATGAAAAAATGACTTGGGTATTTATGTTTTGGGCCTCCAACACCTGGTTCATCATGGAGCCGGAAGATATAACACAGACGTGTTAGGGATAATGACCTTCGAGGCGTGCTGTTATACAGCAGTAATGAACAAGGCAGAGGCAAAAACTTAAGAACAAGAAAGCGGAGTTTTGTAAACTCATCTTGAAGGCTGTTATCCTGCTTATCACCTGGTTGCAACTCATGCGTGTCAGGAATAGGTGTGCATTGAAAACACACAAAAGCCTGCAGCTCAGTTTTAAGGAAATCTGGTCTGTTGCTGTGCTACTTTCTCTTTGTACTGCCAGTGGGGGGTATCGCTAGGAACAGCTGATTACATTGTTGCTGGCAAGGTTAACAGCCGTTTACTCTGGTTGCTATAGTGACCATTCAAAAGAGCACTGATTCAGAATACTGACTAAGCTTTTGCACCAGATCTCCTTCATGGGTTATAGAGAATTAACACACACCAAGTCAGCCAATCAGAAAACAGTATTCAATTTTTCTGCGTGATAAAACACATCACCACTGGGTTAGTCATGTCAGTATAGCATTTAATAAGTAATAGTCATCTCAGTACTGTTCATTTAGAGAAACTGTGAGGTTAAAATAGAGCACAGCAGGCTTGAGGTTGACCACAGTGTGTTGACCAAGCAGCCCTTTGGCATTTTGTGTTAGGCATCTACACCAGGGTAAACCTGACCTGTCCTCCCCCTTCCCCTCTCTCCCCAGGCATTCAGCATGACCGATGAGGAGCATAAGACTTTGCTGGCTAAGGTCCATGAGACTCAGGTGAGAATGGTGTCTCAGAAGACATGTTAAAGACATATATACACACACACACATCCATGAGACTCAGGTTCAATGCTACATGCCATTTTTAGACAAGAGCGGAATCAGTGAGAGGGAGGTTACATACATACTGCCTCCTACACACTGGTCTGATCTTGCGTCCGTTTCCTTTGTGTCTGTGTCTTTAGCCTCCTTTGTGCAGCTTGATGGTCACAGTGAAGGAAGCCAAAGACATTCTGGGAAAAGATATCAGTGGTGAGCTCTTGAAAGGCCTCTCTCTCTCTCTCTCTCTCTCTCTCTCTCTCTCTACAGTATACTGATTATCAAATGCACCCAGTGGAGCTTTGACTGATTGCTTTATAAGGCTTCATCTGATCACTATAACAATTCAGTGAAGCAGCCAAGCATTAAGCCAGGGGTCCTTAATGCTTTACAGGCCAAGGACCCCTCAGCTCATTGAGCCCCAGTGGATGGAGCCTAGCTAGCTAGAGTTTAATCTGGTGGGCCCTAAAGCTTGCTCAACTGAGTTAACATGTGACATATAGTGGCTAGTACTTTGTAAAGGCATTCATGGAAAACAAATCAACCGACTAATCATCTGAGTCAATAACCATACATGCATATCTTCCTTACAACAAACAAACACATAGAAAGTGTATGATGCAGAAAATGAACTTGGACAGTGAGACGGTAGAAGAGGCCTAGCGTTTAAGACATCTGTAAAGTCTATGGCAGCTAGCATCTGCTCACAACCACAGGGTTTACTGGTCCAACAGGACTGATTTAACCTCACGCTTGAGGCTCTTACAAATACAGGGCCAGGTTAATACAGTGCATTTCATACCCAAGACAGCGTTCAAGTGAAAGTGAAACACCCACTTCATACACACACACACACATGCACACACACACACACACACACACACACACACACACAATTTAGAAAGCTTTTCAATTGCTTTTAAATGAAGGGGGAACCTCACAACCACTAACCAGATGCTCAGCAATCATTAGCCCTATTTATACTGGGTCATCAGCTCAAACCACCTCAAAGCGATAGTCGGGATTAAGCCCAACCAAAGCCCTGTTGCTCGAGCTCAAACCACCTCAAAGCGATAGTCGGGATTAAGCCCAACCAAAGCCCTGTTGCTCGAGCTCAAACCACCTCAAAGCGATAGTCGGGATTAAGCCCAACCAAAGCCCTGTTGTTTGAGCTCACTGTGTTGTCGGTGGGAAGAAGAACCAGAGAATTTGGTCACCATAGACCGAATAGCAAACCGACTGCTTACACTAATTGAATGGTACTGTAGATAACATGAGTGGTGCGTGTGACTGTGTGACTAATAACGTGAATGGTGTGTGTGACTGATAACGTGAATGGTGTGTGAATGGTTTGCGTGACTGATAAAGTGAACCAATGGTACCATTCAGTTGGTGTAAGGTGCCAGTTCACTGTTCTATGTTGTACCAGATTTTCTCATTCTTTCCTCTAGGACAGGGCCATGGTTGGAAATACTCTAGTCTATCACTTTAAGTGATCCTTAAGATCTCGTAGAAGGTTTCATTCAAATAAATTAAGCTGCCCAAAAGCCCTTAAGTATTTTCCTTGAGGTTTCCTTAAAAATGTCCATCAAGTGTTTAAGGGTTTCCTCGTATCTTTGTTAACTACTTATCATGACTGCAAATGTTTTGTTACTCAATATAAAGTCACAGTAAGCACAAACTTTCTTTTAAACAAAGGAAAAAAATCTCTCAAACAGGAAATTGTATTATATAAAAATTTCTGCAGCTGCTACATCCCTGTGTTGTAGTACTGGGCCTACCCTGTGCGAGCACCCGGTGTCTTTGCTCTTTTGCTCCTGGGTTTAAAACTGAGTTGATGTTTTTGGACAGGTCTCAGTGACCCCTACTGCATCCTCAGCATCCTGCAGAACGAGACGGAGAAGAGGACTCGGAAGGCCATGGCGAAGGCCAAGAAGGCTGTGGTGAAGGATGCCGCGTCCGAGAAAGAGATCTTCCAAACTGACATCAAGAAACAGACCCTCAACCCCAAGTGGGACCAGACGTTTGTGCTGTAAGAGAGGAACTGGATGAGCTGATGCACGTGTGTGAGAATGGATGTGCAGTTCTTTAGTTTGAGCTGATGCACGTGTGTGAGACTGGATGTGCAGGACTGATGGCCTGTTTTCTGCCCTGCCTCTTGGCTGCTTTTAATTATCACCTAACTTATTTGAACTGCCAGGGTTTGATTGAGGTCAGCACAGTTTCATTAAGGGTGTTTAATTAATGTGTAATGCAAAGTTTAATGAATGTGTTATGCAGAGTTTAATGAATGTGTTATGCAGAGTTTAATTAATGTGTTATGCAGAGTCATGGTACGCTACGTCTCCACTGGCATGCAGAATTTTCATCTTTAATTAAAAACTCATGTCGAATATCACAGATGTTTCCAATAGTTGCTGATGTTTGAAATTTCCCCAATATGCTCTGTAGGAGTGTGTACTGTGTGTGTGTACTGAGATCACTCCTCAGCCTGTCAAATCTGAACTCTATAGCAGTGGGTTTGATAGCACTTTGAGGACGGGAGGTACGGTCAAGGTCATACCAGTGGTCTTAGATTCTGTTCAGGTTAAAACATGTTTTTCTTCAACCTTGCAGAGTTTTTGCTGATGTACTAGATATCAGGTTCTCTGTGATTGTGCTCTCTGGTTCTGTGTGACTGTACTCTCTGGTTCTGACTGAGGCTCTAAGCTCTGTGTGCCTGTACTCTGTGATTCTGTCTGTCTGTACTCTCTGGTTCTGTGCCTGTACTCTCTGCTTCTCTGTGGTCTGGTTGGCTCGAAGTTCTGGTTCTGTGTTTCACTGTACTCTCTGTTTCTGTGTGTGACTAAGTTCTGGTTCTGTGCGTGACTGTGTACTGTGGTTCTGTCTTGCACAGGGAGTTTGAGGACACAGCTGATGCCAGTTTGCATGTGGAAATGTGGTGAGTCAATGCTTCCTCCTTGGCTGTGTACAGCGTGTGCAGCAACCGTCCCCTTTCCCCTCTGCGTGGGCCACAGGCGCTTACACACACACACACACACACACACACACACACACACAGCTCCTCATACGCGGGAGAAGTGTGAAGCACACTAAGCTTAGTCAGTGTTTCCCCTCAGCAATGTCACGTCTCCTCGCTCCACTCTCCAGAGCAGATATGGGGTGCTGGGTGCCTGTGCCGTGACCTCCTGTGACCTCTCCAGAGCAGATATGGGGTGCTGGGTGCCTGGCTGTGACCTCTCCAGAGCAGATATGGGGTGCTGGGTGCCTGGCTGTGACCCCTGTGACCTCTCCAGAGCAGATATGGGGTGCTGGGTGCCTGGCTGTGACCTCTCCAGAGCAGATATGGGGTGCTGGGTGCCTGTCCGTGACCTCTCCAGAGCAGATATGGGGTGCTGGGTGCCTGTCTGTGACCTCTGTGACCTCTCCAGAGCAGATATGGGGTGCTGGGTGCCTGGCTGTGACCCCTGTGACCTCTCCAGAGCAGATATGGGGTGCTGGGTGCCTGTCCGTGACCTCTGTGACCTTCCACCCCTTTTGTGTTCCCACAGGGACAAGGATGAAGAGTTGTCTCTGGTTCAGAAGCTAGAGGACATTCGCAGTAACTTACACGGTCTGGCCAGGTGTGTGTCTCTCTGTGTGTGTGTGTGTGTATGTGTCTGTCTGAGCTCACAAACACACATAATTATGTACACACACACACACACACACACATAATAATGTGCACACACACACACACACACACACACACACACATAATAATGTGTACACACACACACACACACACACAATGTGTACAGATCTGTATGTGCCTATGAGCATGTTCCTCCCCATGCCCGATCACACCTGCACAAAACACAGATCACAGGTACACTACACACCTGTACAAACCACAGATCACAGGTACACTACACACCTGCACAAACCACAGATCACAGGTACACTACACACCTGTACAAACCACAGATCACAGTTACACTACACACCTGTACAAACCACAGATCACAAGTACACTACACACCTGCACAAACCACAGATCACAAGTACACTACACACCTGCACAAACCACAGATCACAAGTACACTACACACCTGTACAAACCACAGGATCACAGGTACACTACACACCTGTACAAACCACAGATCACAATTACACTACACACCTGCACAAACCCGTCGCACACAGGATCACAGTTACACTACACACCTGCACAAACCACAGATCACAGTTACACTACACACCTGCACAAACCACAGATCACAAGTACACTACACACCTGCACAAACCACAGATCACAAGTACACTACACACCTGTACAAACCACAGGATCACAGGTACACTACACACCTGTACAAACCACAGATCACAATTACACTACACACCTGCACAAACCCGTCGCACACAGGATCACAGTTACACTACACACCTGCACAAACCACAGATCACAGTTACACTACACACCTGTACAAACCACAGATCACAGTTACACTACACACCTGTACAAACCACAGATCACAGTTACACTACACACCTGTACAAACCACAGATCACAGGTACACTACACACCTGCACAAACCACAGATCACAAGTACACTACACACCTGTACAAACCCCAGATCACAGTTACACTACACACCTGTACAAACCCGTCGCACACAGGTCCACAAACCAGACCTGTAGAAACCCCTCCCACACTGGTCCACTCCACAGGTTTGTGATTGTCTGATTTCAGAATGATCACAGGTTTGTGATTGTCTGATTTCAGAATGATCACAGGTTTGTGATTGTCTGATTCCACAATGATCACAGGTTTGTGATTGTCTGATTCCAGAATGATCAAAGATGCCAAGAAGGAGAAGGGAGAGGATGACTTCCTGGGGAGAATTGTACTCCACTTAGAGGTACACTTCAGAGACTGAGCCTTCTTTTCACTGGGTCACTGTATGTGTGTGTGTGTGTGTGTGTGTGTGGTAATGTCATGTTGGTATGTGTATAGAGCCTTTTGATCAAGTCAGCCAAGTTATGTTGGGATTCACAACAGATCTTCATATTGTCTGTGTGTCTGGGAAAAGCCTATTGGTTACTTATTGAGGATATCTGCCTGTTCCTCATGATGTCTCTGTGTGTGTGTGTGTGTGTGTGTGTGTGTGTGTACACAGGATCTCCACTGCACAGAGGACAGGTGGTACACCCTGGAGCCTTGCACTGAGACTTACCCTGACCGGGGCAAATGTCACCTGCAGCTGAAGTTTATCCACAAGGAGGTGTGTGTGTGTGTGTGTGTGTGTGTGTGTGTGTGTGTCTAGTGTGCGATAGACAGTACAGTACTGCTGTTTGTCTTACGACACACATCCATCCTATGTGCTTGTCTGTGCATGCTTGTGTGTATGTGTGTCTGTTTATGTGTGTGTAGGGGTTTCTGTGGGGTTTCTATCTCACAAGCATCACACACACACACAAAATGACAGAATGAGTCCTGTGTTGACAGAGGGACGAGACGTTGAGTCCAGGCAGGAGTGCATATGTCAACTACTGTGGGATCCTGCAACAGTTTGTTCAGGCCCACATCTCCAAACAGCAGGTGTGTTTCTCTCTCTCTGTCTCCCCTCCCTCTCTCTCTCTCTCTCTCTCTCTCTCTCTCTCTCTCTCTGTCTCCCTCTCTCTCTCTCTCTCTCTCTGTCTCCCTTTCTCTCTGTCTCCCGCTCTCTCTCTCTGTCTCCGTCTCCCTCTCTGTCTCTCTCTCTGTCTCCCTCTCTCTCTCTCTCTCTTTGTCTCCCTCTCTCTCTCTCCCGCTCCCTCTCTCTCTCTGTCTCCGTCTCCCTCTCTGTCTCTCTGTCTCTCTCTCTGTCTCCCTCTCTCTCTCTCTCTCTTTGTCTCCCTCTCTCTCTCTCTTTCTCTCTCTCCCCTTCTCTCTCTCTCTCTGTCTCCCTCTTTCTCTCTCTCTGTCTCCTTTCCCGCTCTCTCTCTCTCTCTCTGCCCCCCCCTCTCTCTCTGTCTCTCTCTCTATCTTATCTTCTTATCTACCCCCTAATCTCTCTTTTACTCTGTATACCCCTCTTTTTGCCTCCCTTCATCTCTCCCCTCTCTCTCTCTCTCTGTGGCTAGAGAACACACAGAAACAAACAGAAGTCTGTCTGTCCATGTGTACACAAAGTATATGCACACTCGTCCTTGTCTGATTCCCCTCTCCCACCATCTTGGTCTTCCTTCTCTTCCTCTCTTCCTTCTTCCTGTCCCCCCCAATCAGGGAGATGGCTCCTGGAAGGGAGACTTGTGTGAGGAAGGGACGGCTCTCCTGGAGTTCTACGCCACCCAGAATGACCTTTCACCTTTCCTGCAGGACCTAGGGTGAGTCGACAAACGGACACTTTATACCAAACAAACAGCTTGAGTGCTTAACATTTCTATTTAAAGGTGTGCTTACGTGTACGTGTGTGTGTGTGTTTGTGTGTGTGTGTGTGTGTGCATGTGCGAGCATGTGTGTGTGCATGTGTGTGTGTGTGTACAGGAAGTGGGTGGCCTACAGTAAACTATACCAGAGTTTGGAGGTGGACTCCACAGTGTTGTTTAAGCAGTTGACCAGTATTGAATATCACTGGGACCAGCAGGAGCTGCCCTACCAGCAGGTAATACTTCAGAGATGATTACCGCTCAAGGCTGTTTGCTAATGTTATATCACCATTTAGTTAGGAATGTAGCAGACACAATGCACAGAGCTGACTAGTCTCTCCTAGAGCAATCTAGGGTTAATGCTGAATTTCCTACAGGAATAAATAATCTATCTATCTATCTGTCTATCTGTCTGTCTATCTGTCTGTCTGTCTTTCTATGTATCAACTGTATGTAGCCATGTAGCCTGTATGTAGTATGTAGCCACTTGCGAAAGTGGTAGCAGCTCAGATTGCTAGCCAGGCTCCTTAATGCTATGCTACCATTGCCCAGTACTCACTCAACAAAAAGTGAGGTTTTCCTTTGGTATTTTGTGTATGGAAGGAAGAACTGTATATTGTGTGTGTGTGTGTGTTTGTGTGTGTAGAAGCAGGAGCTGGGAGACTCTCTGCATGGCTTCCTGCAGTATGGCCTATGTCTAGTGGCCAAATACAGGGACATCTTTCTCCCCAAACCCACCAGCACTCCACGGCTGCATACTTTACTCAGGTAATACTTTGGATATGTGTGTGTGTGTGTGTGTGTGTGTGTGAGACAGAGAGCAAGAGAGAGAAAGAAAGAAAGTGTTATTTTCATGACTCATCTCTCATACTGTCCGTCATTTCCTGTTGTGTGTCCCACTCACAGAGTGATGGTGCAGATCTGTAAGACCAGGGCTTTTCAGAAGCTCAATCCAGCCCAGTTTGATTTGCAGGTGGAGGTGACAGATGCTGTTAAAGTAAGTAAGATCACGTCTCCTAAATACACTTTTGACTAAAACTTTCCTTCAGGAACTGAGATATTACATCCAAAATAACCGCACTGAGATATTACATCCAAAATAACTACACTGAGATATTACATCCAAAATAACGCACTGAGATATTACATCCAAAATAACTACACTGAGATATTACATCCAAAATAACCGCACTGAGATATTACATCCAAAATAACCGCACTGAGATATTACATCCAAAATAACCGCACTGAGATATTACATCCAAAATAACTACACTGAGATATTACATCCAAAATAACCGCACTGAGATATTACATCCAAAATAACTACACTGAGATATTACATCCAAAATAACCGCACTGAGATATTACATCCAAAATAACTACACTGAGATATTACATCCAAAATAACTACACTGAGATATTACATCCAGAATAACCACACTGGTGACATCTGAATCTACTGTATTACATTCTTTTCTCAATCTAGATATCTGTTCCTAATCTAGATATCTGTTCCTAATCTAGATATCTGTTCCCAATCTAGATATCTGCATCTACTAAAGAATTACATTAGAATTTCAAATGGGTGATGATAAGTGAATTTTGTGCAATGAGTGATATCAAGTGTGTGTGTGTGTGTGTGTTTGTCTGTCTGTCTGCGTGTGTTCATCTCTTGTAGACCGGTACCCAGGAGTGGTTCAACATTAAAAAGGGGCTCCACCAGCCCATGACCAAAGTAAGTGGATTTGTTGGGTTTGGATTACAGGCATTTAGTGTCAGTGTATCTCTGTAAATCCTCCTAAATGAAGTGGAGAAAAGGTCACATTTCCCAAAATTCATTCTGCAAACACTCTGGTGAGTGCAGAGAGTGTGCTAATGCCAATTATGCATGCCAATGCCAATGCATAATGCCCCCCTAGCCCTAACCCCTATATCCTCAAAGACATATGAATGTTCTCCATAATTTTCTGTCTCTTGAGGGCTGAGGGTTTAGGGTTAAGGGGCGGTGTTGGGATCTAACAGTGATGCAGCTATATGCACCCTGGAACACCAGGGCTAGGAAGCCACACCATATGGAGCAGAATTCTGAATTCTAAAGTTCCCTTGAGCATTGGGCCCTAAGCGCTGCTCCCTCAAACAGTTCGCTTCTATTGGCTGATTCATGACAGTTACTGTTTTTGCCAGTAATTTTCACATACTTGCCTCATACTATGTCCACCTTTTCAAAGCTCTTCATACTGTGTGCTTGACCAACACACATCTGAGCACCCCAGTTAACATTTGCTGCAAAATGCACTGCAGCCTCCCAAACTCTTCATACTTAATGAACACCCTAAATGACTAATGCTGCTCTAACTACAGCACATGCTCTCACTCAGCAACAAGCTAATGGCAGTCAGTGTGTAGTTACATAGATCAACCTTGTTACACGTGTTATGTGCAATATATGTTGTATATACAGAATAGCTGTTAACAGTATATATATATATATATATATATATATATATATATAGAGAGAGAGAGAGAGAGAGAGAGAGAGAATATTGCAATACTAAACTATCTAAGAGACAGTTCTATGTATCTGTGTACCTGCTGCAACAGATGAAAATGACACATGCAGTGACGGAATATTTCTCTGTATCTGTGTAAACTGAAGGAATGTGCAGATGCAAATCACAATAGAACAGTGGCTGTTTCCGAAATGGTCTACTGCTATACTACTTACTGTAATACATAAGACATGAATTGTACCACTGCGAGACTTGTATCAAGAGAATTTGTGTGTTTGACTTGTTACAATGATGGCTCTGTTATGTAAAACCAGTACAGTAGCAAAATATTCACACACATTCTCGTAATTTACAGTATTCTGTATTGTAGTATATTCTGGAACAAAATACAATGTGTATAATAGTGAACCATGTTACCTTGGTACATGTTCCTGTATGTTGAACTCCAGAAAGGTCAGTGGTCATTACATGGGTATTACATCACTTGAGGTTCTCATATAACGTCCCTCTACAAAAAGTAATACATGTAAATATGTCTACAATACAGTAAATAGGGCAAATATGTAAATGAATTTGAATGCAGACTGATTGAATATATTTATTTTTTATTTCATTTAGGTTTTCACTTCATAGTTAACTGTTTGATAAGAGTATCTAAATATTTGCAAAACCTGCTGTAGTTGTACATAATTTTGTTGGAGGTGAACATTGACTAGAGGAAATATCCATGAACTTCAGATGAAGTGGTGACTGAACGCATTTTGTCCTAAAGCAATGCAAAAGAAAACACTGTCTGGCTCCCACAGTCTCTGGTTGTTGTGAAAGTGTTAAGAATTTTGAAAAAGTAGACATTGCATTAAGACAAGTGTGAAAATGATTTTCAAAAGCTGTAAGTGTGTGAGGGTTTAGGGCCTTGGGTTAGGAAGGACATTGGCATTCATGCATGGTCTGGATGAGGTGCAGAACCATCGTATTAGGATCACATGTCTACCACAAGCGGCTCTGTATGGAGGCAGTTGTCTCTATCTGGTGTAGTTCAGCAATATATTAATATATGTGCCCTCCTCTGGTGCACCCCCAGGACCTGGCGGAGATAGTGAGTGCGCTCGCTAAGCTAATCACTGAGGTCAAGGAGGATGTGCATATCAGCAAAGATGTGTGGAACAGGGTCTTTGTCAGGTAAACCAAACCAACAGCATTGCAGACATGACCAGTTAACAGGGATGTGTGATATAATATAATATAATATAATATAATATAATGTAATATAACATAAGCAATTCAAAACACAAGTGGGAGTGGGGTTGTTAGCAGATATCCCCATGGGTGTGGTTCGGCCACAGACACAAAACCAAAGTGTGAGGTACCAGTAGGTAACCACAGCTGTGGGGATATTTACAAACAACCCCACGACCACGAGTGTTACGTTGTTTTTATACAACAGTTCCATTTCCCAAACGTTCCATCTTACATCGTTTTTCTGTGAGGGATGAAGAGTCTCCCTGGTTTTCTATGATTTTGTATTTTTATGACCCTACAGTGCCGTGCAGTTGGACGTCTTCACGGTGGTCTACCAGAGTCTGGACAGCTTGGTGAGTATGTCACTTTCCATCGCACCACATACTGTATCACTAAGACCAGGTGAACAGGAGGGGCATTGGGGGCCAACTCTCGCCACCATGAGTGGATAATCATGGCTCTGTTAATGTCCAAACTCTTTTACACCGCTGCAGGAGTGTGAGAGTGACATGTTAGGCTTGCCTGGTGAATAGAACATAAGATTTTACCTGAGATTTAGAGATTGACTGATCTCTCCTATTCATTGATATACAAAGGAGAGCCACATACACACACGCTTACCCTAATACAAGAGACAGCCAGAGCATGTAGTGAAACAGGCTTGTCTTTCGTTCTCTCATTGCACACCCAGCCGTGATGTGTGTCATGTCTCCACTGCTTGTTTACCATGCTTTGGCTGATACTAGTGTCCTACATACATGTTCCTGGTTGTGGTTCTTGCACATGCTCTTGTTAACGGCCTGCACCTTCCATTTCCCTTCAAAAAGACCCAAACCGGTTTGTAAGTCTGTAGTCTGTAGTCTACAGCATGGCCACCATGGCTAGCTTGTGCAAGACTGTATTCTGTGTGCTGATGGTCTGTGTGTGTGTGTGCTGATGGTCTGTGTGTGTGTGTGCTGGTGGTCTGTGTGTGTGTGTTGTTGACCTCAGATGCTTTGATAACCTAATTAGCAGATACATGATTCATTTCCGTTTGAGGAAGTGGAAATTAAACTCCAGTACTCCATTTCCCTCTCAAACATCATATGTGGTAAATCTTAGGCATATGTAGTGAATCTAGTGGCTTGGCCTGGGTGTATTTCTTTAACGTGACTTACAGAGTAGTTAAAGAAGTTTATTAGTATGTTTGAATATGGAAATCTCTCCCTCCCTTCCTGCTCTCTTGCACTTACACCCCACCTGCGCCCTCTCTCTCTCTCTCTCTCTCTCTCTCCGTCATACTGTGTCCCTGGTCCACCTAGTTGGCTGTGGAAATGAGGGAGACCCTTGCTCAGGTGGAGCAGCAGATGGAGCAGTCTCTGGCCAACTCCCTCTTCCCCGTCTACCTGAGTCTGCAGGCTATCCATAAGGACAAGGCCTTCCTGCAGAAGAGGTGCAGACATTAACATGCGTACACACTGGTGCACAAACAGAAACATAAACACATTTAACAACACACACACATGTGTAGGGTGACAAAAATACATATCCAACACACACACACACACACACACACACACACAGAGGGAGACAGACAAACACAGACAGAGAGGCCTAAACAAAGAAAGATAGACACAGATACACTTATGTAGTGTATTATATATGTAGTGTACATAAATGTCTTGTGTGTATATATATATATATATATATATATATATATATATAGTGTATTGTATATCTTGTTATCTTGAGTATATATATATATATATATATATATATATATAGTGCTGGACTGCATGCTTAAATGCCATAGTGCTGTAGCAATAGAAATCCTAGGTGTTGTTCAGTGTGCAGTCCAGCACTATGCCATTTCAGCATGCAGTCATACACAACACAGTTACATACAGTTTAGTAAAAGACAAAAACTGTGCACACAATTTAATGAAATTGGCTTGATAGGAAATGACAACTTCCAGCATCAGAAACAGCAGCTGAACTATTACAACCTAAAGTGACACATGATCACAATGGAATATTTCCCAATATAACCTCTTTGAAATACACAGTGTTTCATCACATGGCACATGTGATCACATGACCGCATGAGTCCCTGTCCTCTGTAAAAATAACTAATCTGGGTGTGGGTGTGTGTGTGTGTGTGTGTGATGTAATGACTTATGATTTGAGGTCAGAGTCACAGAGTGTACATGTGTGTGTGATGTAATGACTTGTGATTTGAGGTCAGAGTCACCACATACATGATTAACTAGGGGTGCAGACTCTTTTGGTGGCACCCTCTCAAGACAGTGCCCACAGCTTAGCGCTGTTCTAACACGTCCTCAGGGGTTCCAAACGGAACATTCAGTGGAACCTTCCAGGGTTTTTCCAAGTGAAGTTAATGGAAGTATGTAGGTGTTGTGTGACTGGGTGACATGATACAGCACCAGATGGCCATCTCTTTGCGTGAACGTACATTTGGATTTTATTTATGCAAGGCTGAATAGCACCACTGACAGAGAGGTGTTAGTGGGAAGGCAAACAGTCGGTGGCTTCATGATTTGAATAGAGATACAGTACTGCCGGGTCCTCTGAACTAAGTAGGTATGGCAGTTTGGTTACACAGGCAGCTCTTACTGATGGGACCCATGAACAGTCAGGGCACATGTATGCAGGGGTAAATGGAGCCAAATACTACCCCTCCTCACAACACTCTTATCTTTGTCTCACAGAAATAAATAAGGCCTTACCAAATACTGATAGATAGATAGATAGATGGATGGATAGATAGATAGATAGATAGATAGATAGATAGATAGATAGATAGATAGATAGATAGATAGATAGATAGATAGACAGATAGATAGATAGATAGATAGATAGATAGATAGATAGACAGATAGATAGATAGATAGATAGATAGATTAAACTGTTGGAAGAAGCAGTTTTTCCTCTGGATGTGGCCCTGTAAGGGAATGCAGCTGGCTGGAGGTATGCCACCAGTTCTGACTGACTTGGCTGAGAAAGGAACTGTGAGGTTGTGTGTGTGCAGTTGGCTCTGACTGAGAAAGGAACCGTGAGGTTGTGTGTGTGCAGTTGGCTCTGACTGAGAAAGGAACCGTGAGGTTGTGTGTGTGCAGTTGGCTCTGACTGAGAAAGGAACCGTGAGGTTGTGTGTGTGCAGTTGGCTCTGACTGAGAAAGGAACCGTGAGGTTGTGTGTGTGCAGTTGGCTCTGACTGAGAAAGGAACCGTGAGGTTGTGTGTGTGCATTTGGCTCTGACTGAGAAAGGAACCGTGAGGTTGTGTGTGTGCAGTTGGCTCTGACTGAGAAAGAACCGTGAGGTTGTGTGTGTGCAGTTGGCTCTGACTGAGAAAGGAACCGTGAGGTTGTGTGTGTGCAGTTGGCTCTAACTGAGAAAGGCACCATGAGGTTGTGTGTGTGTAGTTGGCTCTAACTGAGAAAGGAACCGTGAGGTTGTGTGTGTGTGCAGTTGGCTCTAACTGAGAAAGGAACCATGAGGTTGTGTGTGTGTGCAGTTGGCTCTGACTGAGAAAGGAACCGTGAGGTTGTGTGTGTGCAGTTGGCTCTGACTGAGAAAGAAACCGTGAGGTTGTGTGTGTGCAGTTGGCTCTAACTGAGAAAGGAACCATGAGGTTGTGTGTGTGTGCAGTTGGCTCTGACTGAGAAAGGAACCGTGAGGTTGTGTGTGTGCAGCTGGCTCTGACTGAGAAAGGAACCGTGAGGTTGTGTGTGTGCAGTTGGCTCTGACTGAGAAGGGAACCGTGAGGTTGTGTGTGTGCAGTTGGTTCTGGCTGAGAAAGGAACCATGAGGTTGTGTGTGTGTGCAGTTGGCTCTGACTGAGAAAGGAACCGTGAGGTTGTGTGTGTGCAGCTGGCTCTGACTGAGAAAGGAACCGTGAGGTTGTGTGTGTGCAGTTGGCTCTGACTGAGAAGGGAACCGTGAGGTTGTGTGTGTGCAGTTGGTTCTGGCTGACTGGGCTGATGAGGCAACAGTATGGCCATGTGGTTTAGCTCTGGGGTCTCTGACTGACGGAGGTGGAACTGAACGTCAGAGAGTTCTGTATTCTCAGGATCCATCTTCTGCAGCTGACTAATTTCCATGAGTGTTTCCGGGAGGCGCTTCCCTATTGGCTAAACAAGGCATTCAGCACCACCTTGGAGAGAGTGGAGAAGGCTGTGGAGGTGGACCAGGTAGAACACAAGAAACACAACCACAACCCCCCACCCATCTGTGCCTCCCCTACCCTCTGCCCTCCTCTGCTGCGCTCCTTTGCTGAGTCAGCCAGTTTTGTTTTCTGCTTTATTGCTTTTGATTCTCCCAAATCAAGACATTCAATCTCCTCTGCTCTCACTCATCTCTCTCTCTCTTTCTGTCAGCCCTCAACCACTTCCTCTCTCCCCACTCCTTCTCTCTCTCTATTTCTGTCATCAGTAATGTTAGATGTCTTCTGCTCTTCCCGCTCATCAGTCCCTCTATCTACCCTCTCCTCTCTCTATCCCTCTCTCCCTCTCTCTCTCACTCATCATATATCTGCAATCTCTTCTTCTCCTCTCCCTGCTCATCTCTCTCTCTCTCTCTCTGTTGGCTTCCCTTCTCCTCTCCACATAGAAAAGTTGATTATACAAGTTCATATATAGTATACTAGTAATGTAGTGTAGTAGTATTGTAGTATACTACAATAACAAATTATACATATATATATACAGTATATATGTACACAAATTATATACTACTAATGTTAACTGAATGGAGCATAGGAAAATGAAACTGATGGGGAGTTACTGTGTCCCATTCACACAGTGAGCTGCTGGTACACTATTTGATTCTATGTCAGTGACCTGGAAGTACAGAGCTATTGATTGATTCATAGCATATTTCTCCTTTAAGACAGATGAGAGACACATTTGTCCAATAGCACAATAGTCTGAGTCTGTCATGGTACTCTGTCCTTATCTGTTCTTATGGTGTCTCTTGTGGTTCATGTGTCCCTGTGCAGCTGCAGCCTCTGCAGGGCGGCTCGGCTCCCATCAAGCACAGCTCCTCAGCGGTGGACCTGGCTGCCTGCCTTCAGCCAATCGCTACGCTCTGGGATCAGCTAGCCTGGCCTGACCCGGAGGAGGGCTTCATGCTCATGGTCAAACTCACCGAGGTGGGCACGTGCACACCTACACACACACACACACACACACTCAAACACAGTTCAGATAAGTTCCATTCAGTTAAGTTCAACACAGTTCAGTTAAGTTTAGCTCAGTCTAGTGCAGTGTAAAGTAGAACAGGTCACAAAGGCAGTAATGGATGTTTTCTGTATGCAGAATGTATCTGATGTGTGTGTTTGCAGGACATGTGTAAGATATCATCCACATATTGCCAGATGTTGAAACAGAGGGTAAAGAAGCTATCAGAGACATCAGACCAGGGATCTGCAATCAACATGGTGAGTTAAGACATGCTCTAGTGTCCACACTGTTCTAGAATTATCTGAGTTAAGACATGCTCTAGTGTCCACACTGTTCTAGAATTATCTGAGTTAAGATATGCTCTAGTGTCCACATTGTTCTAGAATTATCTGAGTTCACCACTTCTTTCTTGCCTGATGACAGTTCTATGATGGGCCACATTTGTCCTTAGTTTTGCTTACGAATCACTTTTTGTCCTGTATTTGTGTGTGGTGGTGACTTGTCTATTTTTGTCCTGTAGTCGTGTGTGGAGTTAATGAATCTATTTCTGCAGTAGTTGTGTGTGGCGTTAATGAATCTTTATCTCAGCGGTAGTTGTGTGTGGTGATGAATCTGTATTTGTCCTGTAGTTGTGTGAGGTGATGATGAATCTCTGTTTCTGCTGTAATTGTGTGTGGAGTCAATGAATCTCTATTTCTGCTGTAATTGTGTGTGGAGTTAATGAATCTCTATTTCTGCGGTAGTTGTCTGTGGCTTCTGTGCATTCATATCCTGTAGTTGTGTTTAGTGGTTAAATGGCTGTCTCCGTCCTGTGGATGTATGTGGGGTTACTGGTCTCTCCTGTGGATGTATGTGGGTTATTTTTGTTGTTTTACTGTCTCTCTGTGATGTTTTTTTTTTTTTTTTTTTTCTGTGGATGTATGTGGGGTTACTGGTCTCTGTCCTGTGGATGTATGTGGGGTTACTGGTCTCTTCCTGTGGATGTATGTGGGGTTACTGGTCTCTCCTGTGGATGTATGTGGGGTTACTGGTCTCTCCTGTGGATGTATGTGGGGTTACTGGTCTCTCCTGTGGATGTATGTGGGGTTACTGGTCTCTCCTGTGGATGTATGTGAGGTTACTGGTCTCTCCTGTGGATGTATGTGGCGGTGACTGGTGTCTGTCCTGTTGTAATGTTTGGTAGATTCGTATGTATCCTGTAATTGTATGTGGCAGTGACTGGTCTGTCTCTGTCCTGCAGTTGCGTGTGGTGATATTATGCGTATCTCTGTCCTGTAGCTGTGTGTGGTGGTAAACGACCTTGAGCACCTTCGCTCCGTCCTCACACCCTTGCCGAGGCAGCTCAACTGGGCAGGGCTTCAGGAGCGCACGCGTCATGTGATCACCGACACGCAGTTCAAGAACACTCTGCCGTCCCAGCTGCAGCACACGCAGGCGGCCCTGACGCGCGAGATCCGCTCAGCTTTGGAGACGCTTAGCAGACAGGTGGGGGCACTAACCTGACTCTGCTTTAATTCTGATTCCTCACATGGCACCTTCATGTAAATGTTGAGATTTTAGCGTAGAGAGTAGCATGTAATATCGGCCATCAAAAGTCTAACTTCATGTCTTGATTTTAGTATAGCGTGTGTAGAGTGTCATATCAAAAGTCTAGCTTCATGTCTTGATTTTAGTGTAGCGTGTGTAGCGTGTCATATCAAAAGTCTAACTTCATGTCTTGACTCCTATTGTCTCTTCCTTTAGTTGAACACAGATATTGAGAGCTTTGTGCGAAATATGGCGACGCGTCAAAGGCTTCCGTCAAAGTCCACTGAGGATGTGAGAAACCACAGGAAACTTCCCAACTTCCTCCCTACCTCCCTCTCCTCATGAGACTGTATACCATAAATATATTCACTATGGAATTCACCACAGACCCACTCAATATCATCCAGCCACCCATTCACTCAATATCATCCAACCACCCATTCATTTAATAGTATCCATTCAGTAATATCACAATGTATTCTTATCTATCTATCTATCTATCTATCTATCTATCTATCTATCTATCTATCTATCTATCTATCTATCTATCTATCTATCTGTCTATCTGTCTGTCTGTCTATCTATCTGGCTGTCTATCTGTCTATCTTTGTCTATCTATCTACCTGTCTATATCTCTGCCTGTCTGCCTCTCTATCTGTCTGATGTCATCACGGCGTGTTCCTGTCTTCTCTCTGTCAATCAGGCTGTGGACCCCCTGATGCGCTACCTCGAGAAAGAGCTCAAGTACATGAATGAGAACCTGGTCCAGGAGAACTTCAACAGGTGTGCCTGAGATCCCCACAGTAGAAAACAATAGTAACACCAGTATGTGGTTCAGGATAACGAGTGTGTCCAGCACTGCTGCAGCAGACACACACACATGTAAGGCTGCTGGAACAGAGAGCGAGCGAAACAGACAGAGAGAGAGAAGGCTCTACCAGGCTAATATTATGTAGATTAGGTTTTATACATACACTGTGTATGTCTAAACTCTTACCAATATTTACAGCATATCTTACTCGCCCCCCCCCACCCACGCACACAAACACACACACCTTGCTCTTTCACGTCCCTGTCACTCCGTCTGTTTCACTCTCCGTCCTTGTCTCTTCCAGTCTGCTAACTCCTCTGTGGATCAGCTCGCTGAAGATCCTGCATCAGGTGTCTACGCAGGAGGGGGGAAACCTTATCTACTTCCAGAGGCTGGGCCACACACTTGAGGTGCACACTGCAGTTTTCACATTTGAATCTGTAAATGAATAGAGGGAGTTTCTGAATTTAGAGCATTAATGATAATGGAAATAATCTTTGGCAGTCACTACAGAGCCTGACAATCAAACATATTCAAACACAATCACATTTACACCAACACCACCCACTGTAACAGATGTAGATTTGAGAAAAGTTAAGCGTGACCCCTGTTAATTGGTTTGTGGTAACAGTCACATTTTATTTCTCCAGTCCAAGTACTTTTGCAGAGAAGCTCATTTCAGGTTATTAAGTAAAGCATGATTTGACAGTGCATGAGAGAGACATATGTAGGTCATTTGTGTACTAACAGTAGCCTACACCACAGTACTATATCAGGAGTTTATCGGAGTTTAAAACAGCCAAAAACACTCTGTCACAGTCCAACCCGCAGTGTGTTGTTCCTGTTTTACTGTGTGTGTGTGTGTGTGTGTGTGTGTGTGTGTGTGTGTGTGTGTGTGTGTGTGTGGATGGTGTGGCAAGCAGAACACGGTTACTGGTCAGAGAGCTGCGATCCTCTGTCACCTAGTGCCTCATCTGAGTGTTTCACATCCCTCTGTGGCCTGTGCGTGTATGTGTGTGTGTGTGTGTGTGTGTGTGTGTGTGTGTGTGTTTTTCACCTTCCTCTCAGCAGCCTGACTAACTGCACTGTAGTGGGAGTGAAGTGAAAGGATAAGGGGGCTGGAGTCTTCAGCAATGCAAGAGAGACGACTCTCCCTTCCCCTTTCAAATACACTCAGATAATCAACCTATTATTTGTTTTATCTGGCTTCTCTTTTGTGGAAGCCCCAACACATTCCTCTAAATGAGAGAGACACAGAGAGAGAGAGAGAATGAGAGAAAGAGAGATAAGGGGAGGTACTACATTATTTTAGATGATTTATGAGTACCAGATTACTTTAGATGATTTATGAGTACTACATTACTTTAGATGATTTATAAGTAATAGATTACTTTAGATCATTTATGAGTACTAGATTACTTTAGATGATTTACTTCCCTTCAGTTCATATTTCATCGTTGCTGTTTCTTAGTTGCTTTGGCGTATTTCTCAGATCAGACTAGTTCAACGTGCTCATCACCTAGTCACATCATAAACATAGTTTCTTATTACTTTTGAACCAACAGCAAATGCTTTGCAACTGCCTGTGTACCATTCCCTTCTGCTAATTGGTCAAATACTAATGGGCAATAATGTTTATGTTACTGTCATCAGTTGGAAGTGTAAGTATAAAAAAGCTGAGCGTTTGTGTGTATACGTGTGTGTGTGTGTGTGTGTGTGTGTGTGTGTGTGTATGTGTGTGTGTATGTGTGTGTTTATGTGAGCCAGTGTTTGGAGGAGTGCTTCCATGCGGAAGGAAATGGACTCTCACGGGAAACACTGCACACAGAAGAGTACAAGGTGAGCAGACTGGTCACTGTGCTGGGCAACATGGATTGATTGGTTGGTTGATTGAATGATTGATTGATTGATTTTTGATATATATCTCTAAAGAGTACTTCCCTGTTTGCACCGCAGGTTGTGAGAGCCCATCTAACACAGCATGCAATGGACAGCAGACAAATGATTGAGAAGTTTCTGGAAAGGAAAATATGGGAACAGGTAAACTGAAACAGCCTTCACTCGTCCTCTATCTTATTCTATCTCTCACTGGCCTCCACTCATCCTCTATTTTATTCTATCTCTCACTGGCCTTCCCAGATAGAAATGAAATCCTCCACTCGTCTCTTGTCTGTCCCAGATAGAAATGAAAGCCTCCACTACAAATGAAAGGATGACTGAATAAATCATGAATGCATCTGTGGACATTTACAGACTTAATAACACTCACTGAGTCCTTGCTTAAGCCACTCTGTAGGTTAATGTGTATCCAGCAGAACTATCATTATTCTTGCACAGAAAAAAAAACTGTAGGTCTACAAAATCTGTGTTTGGCATCCTCTCTGTTCTCCCCTCCTAGCCCATAGGCTTAATCTATGGCGCCTGATGCCAGTTGTGCAGGTGATGTTTTATTATGTGTTACTGAGTGTTGTGTTGACACGTCTGCCCTCCCCAACAGAGGGCTGTGAGCGGGGAGAAGTACGGAGCTGTGACCCTCATCACCTCCTACAAATGCTCCGACCACAAGCTCCACGTGGAGGTGCTCAATGCCAGCAACCTCATCCCTCTGGACTCCAATGGTGAGAGGAAGACAAAACCTTGATGGGCCTGCTTCAGTTACAGGCCAAATCTGGGTCAGAACAGAGCCAGATGGAGTTATCAAAGTCAAAATCTAAGTCTTTTGACTCTTTATTGTCAATTCTTCACATGTACAAGACATACGAGGAATCGAAATTACATTTCTTACTATCCCATGCTTAAACAAAGACAGACACTGAACATTGAACAGTTGAGTTAGACATTAACCATTTCACCAACATTAAAGTGCCAGACGAGACAAAATGGAGTAGTGTAGGGTATTGGTGTTCTTACCTATCCTAAGTGTGGCAAGTAACATATTTGTTTACATTTACATTATATTTATGCATTTAGCAGAGGCTTTTATCCAAAGCGACTTACAAAAGAGGATAACATTCAAGCTACAACACAATGAAAGAAACTAACAAAAAGTGCACATTGCCAGTATAAAAACTGCACTATTTTAAGTTGAAAGTGCAATAGTGTAATAAAGTGCAGTATAAAAGAGAAATTAAGTATAAGATGTTAAATACATTCTCAAAATTTAAGCCAGGAGATATTCTTGGAAGAGCTGGGTCTTCAAGAGTTTCTTGAAGGTGGAGAGGGTATCAGTTGATCTGGTAGCACTTGGAAGGTCATTCCACCAGCGTGGAACCAAACATGAGAAGAGTCTGGATTGACCTGCGCAAGGTGTTGGCCGCTCTAGATAATGTTCCTTAGAGGAGCAAAGTGGTCTTTAGGAGAGTATTTAGGTAGATGGGAGCAGAGCCATCAATCACTCTGTAGGCCACCATAAGTGCCTTGAATTTAATGCGAGCAGCCAAGGGTAGCCAGTGGAGTTCAATGAACAGAGGTGTGACATGTGCCCTTTTTGGCTGGTTAAAGACCAGACGTGCAGCTGCATTCTGGTATCATTTGTAGCAGTCTCACCACACAGACTGGAAGACCTGATAGGAGGGCATTGCAGTAGTCAAGACGAGAGATAACCAGGGTCTGTACCAGGAGCTGGGTTGCATGTTGGGTTTGGTACGGCCTCATCTTCCTTATGTTGAATAAGGAAGTAACATATAAGGAAGTAACTTATAGTAAGTAATATATAATATAGTAACATTTTCCCTAACCACCACAGTAGTCTCTTCAAGTGAGACTGCACACAGCACAATGTTTAAATAAATAATGTATGAAAAAATATCTATGCAGCCCTACTAAAGTACACATACAGAGACAAGTGAAATAGACAGGAACATACTTGAGTCCAAAGTGGCTAGCAGCATACAGAGTGGTAGAGGTAGCGTACTGAGTAGAGGTGATATTAGTGCAAATATAGATAAATAGTAAGGCAGCAGTATGGAACCGCACATGGGGGTAGATGTGCCAATCTAGAACACTTCAGACACAGACACACATTAGGCAGTTGCAAGTTAATAGTGCAGAGATGGTACCCAAAATAACCTCCCACAAAGGAAAAAGGGAGTGATGGAACCAACGAGAGGGAACCAAATTAATTGAGATCCCTCTGGAGGCTACATGATGGTGTTTTTTCAGTCAGAGAGAGTTTGATGATTTCTATCCATCATTGGTCTGTTTAGAAGGGATCTGGGCAGTTTATGGGTTGCTTAAACACTGTGGAGCCCCACTGTACCATGCAAGATGGTATCACAACTATGTTCTCTGTTTCCTGTTCCTCTCAGGTGCAAGTGACCCATTTGTGCAGCTCTCCCTAGAACCGCGCCACCAGTTCCCTGAGATAGAACCTCGCAGCACCAAGATCAAAAGCTGTGATCTCAACCCTCTCTTTGAAGAGTGCTTTGAGTTGTACGACATTTTAAACGTGTTTATGTGGAACTGCAGAGATATGTAGTGTTTTATATGTGAAGAAGTAATGTGCCACCTAGTGAATATTTTTGGTAATGCAGGGATGTGTTGTGTTTTATATGTAAAGAAGTAATATGCCATCTGGTGAATATTTTTGGTAATGCAGGGATGTGTTGGGTTTTTATGTAAAGCAATGTGTGAATACTTTTGGTAATGCAGGGATATGTTTGGCTTTATATAAGGGAGCAATGTGCCACCTAGTGAATACTTTTGGTATTGCACTCTTCATGCCACTAGATTGACTCTGGATGTTTCTCTCTGTGTGTGTGTGTGTCCGTCTGAGACAGTATGGTGTCTTTAGAGCAGTGCCAGTCTCCAGGAGCAGCGCTGGTAGTGACAGTTCTGGATCACGACACGTTGCGCAGCGACGACTTTGAGGGCGAGGCCTTCCTTTCCCTAAAGGCAGTTCCAGGGGTGGGGAGCAAAGAGACGCCCCCTGCACAGATACGCCTCCCACTCATGCACCCCAAACCCAACAGTAAGACACACACACACACACACACACACACACACACACACACACACACATACGCACGCACACACACACACACACACACACACATACGCACGCACACACACACACACACACAGACATACGCACGCATGCGCACACACACACACTCACACACACACTCCTGTTAGTCCCTTCCCCCAGATCTCTCCAGTCAACTGCAGTTGCCTCAGGAGGGTCAAAAGTCCAAAGTTACCTGATGGGTTAATGATTTGTGCTTAGTGTGATTGATAAGATTTGATTTGATTGTCTGTACCTTGTGTTACCACCTTAGCAATGTTTGACATATTTAGAGATGTTCCTTCACAGCTTTCCTGTCAATCAGCTTCATTTTACATTTACTTGATCTTGAACTTGATGGTAAGCTGTAGCGCCAGCAGACTCTCCAGTAGACTCAATGGAGCAATCGTTTGGAACTGCAGTGTACACCCCACAAAGTAGACAGAATTCGACCTGACCATGCAAGAGTGTGTGGAGATGTCTCTCATTCACCAGCAGGTGAACGAGGGAGTGTGTGTCCACAGCGAGGGAGTGATTTTATCTCTGTTGTGAAAGAGGTCAGGTGGCAGACAAATGCGTTGTGTTTATTTGCGCCATCCTGCAGGTGACAGCTACCTGAAGATCCTGGAGACTCGGCGGGACGACCGTGAGGCACAGGCCTTTGTGAAGCTCCGGCGACAGAGAGAGAAGAAGTCACAGGAAGTGTGAGGAGAACAGGAGGAACAGATGGAGAAGAGAAATTCATGCTCATCAGCCTCTCTCTGTCATCCACCAAGTCTTGCTTGTTTACACCACTGAGAAGCACCTAAAGCGCCTTTCTTTCTACAGGAAACGTTGAAGTGTTCTGAGAGTCATGGATTCTACTTCATGCTTTGGCAAACCATTGACCATTCTATGTTTCCTCACACGTTTGCTCTCACTGCTCTGGACAGATATCTTCTCTGTAGAAATACATCTGTGTGGTTTTAGGAAAGCCTTTGTGCCTGTTTTACGTAAATGCAACCAAAATAACTGAGTGCACAGCATCATCCAAGTTGTCAGGTCAGTGAGCAGAAAAATGCCAAGATGGCAGCTGACTCTTCGCTGTTCAGTGCCAATAAATCAGCTAAACCTGTGCCTCGACTCAGCTCCATCATTACAATAACGTGTGACTGAGCCCAATGGACCACACCAGCACAATTGGCATGTGCTGTAGTGTGTGACTATGGTGTAGGTGTGTGTGTGTGTGTATGTATGGAGTTTGCTTCCAGTCATCAAATAAAGGACTTCATTTTGAATTGCATTGTGCTCAGTCTCCACAGTTTGGCATTTGGATGTGATGAAGAGGCACTATACTCTCTGCGCTCCATCACTTCTCCAGTCAGAGTGGTGATGTCTTCAAATGAGTGTTTTAATCTGAAGAACCCCTCTGTGCCACATGGATGGACATTCAACTCTTTTTCGCCTCGGGTCCTGTCCTTCCTAACTAAGAGGAGCGCAGCTAAAGATGTGTGTGACACTGGGTGACACCTTACAGGCAGCACCATGGGTGGGTGTGTGAAATGAAACAACAGTGGCTCCATCAAAAAATATACATTTGTTTATTGTTCTATACAAAAACAATGACAGGCTCTCACACTGGAGTTGGGTGCTAACACAGAGAGAGAGGCTGACTGTGGACTGGACCCCTGGCCCTGAAGTGGGCCAGTTCAGGGCCGCATCCTGACCGGCTCTGGCCCATTCCGGAGTCCGCCGCTCTCCCAGCGTTAGGGAGCCGATGGCAGCTGTTGTCACAGTGAGGCTCCTCTGCCCAACGCAGTGGCCAAAGTCTGCCAACCTCCTTTCTCCCCACCCTCTGCAAAACCTGGCCAATCCCTACCAGCCACCACACCCACACCAGACTGGTGCTCTCTGCTGATTGGCTGTGGCGGGGGAGCATGTGAAGATTATTCAAATATGTCTAGTAAGCGTTTTTACGTGTTCACATAGCAAATTGAAATTGAATTGAATACTATAAAGTTGGATGCGCAAAAAGCCAGTCAACTCCATGAAACCTAAAGATTATTTGGTTAACAGACACATTATTTTTTTTATGAAAAATATATACAAATATTCTCTCACTCTACAGAAATGGCTGAGTCAATTAGCTGTGATCGATTGTTTCTGTCTGTCGTCTTAATCCTCCTTTCTCATTGACGGAACAAGCGTTTCGTGAAAAAAAAAAAAAAAACCTGAGTGTTCAACAGAGCAGATTGAGAGGAGAAATGGCACCTCTTTAAAAGTCCTTTTCATTTTCCTTTCCATGTTAATTGAAAAAAGATCATTTACACTGATTTCTATAAAGCAAGAAACTGTTAGACAAAGTTGAACTAGAAGAGACTAGAAAACAGACAGGATGCAGCTCCTTCCTCCAGCTGTTTGTTCCTCTGGGTCGTCATGGCGAGGGTTCTAAAGGGTCTATGGAGCCTTTGTTGATGCTCATGGAAAAATCTAGAGCCTTCCCCCAATTAAACATATGAAATACATTCGGAGAATGTTTTCTTAGGGAACTGTTTTGGCGTAAACAATACAACTCAAGGTAACTGTACAAAATGGGCCAAGTGCTGTGCTGTAATAAGACCTAGAACAACCAAACAGCTGGACTTCAGAAGTCTTATTTCCAATGACACAATTGAAGTACATTCATTTGCTACCTAATCCAATGTTGTATACACGCACCTTCACATAATTCAAATGGAACGTAACGTAACACTATGTATAAAAAACCATAGCTGAACGTTGTCGCACATAATATCTAAGTACAAATTCTTTTTTTCTTTTTAGTCCACAGCCACAAATACTAACGTAAACATGTTTGTGCTTTTGTTGGTTTGGAAATACTTCATCCCGATTTGATACGTTTTGTCTCAAAAGTACATTAGTGACTGTGTGTGTGTGCGTGAGACAGTGTGTGTGTCTGTGTGTGTGTACGAACATAAGGAACAGAGTTGTAGCAAATGTCATGATCGTGGCATCAAGGAGAAAGAAATAAAAAGAAATAGAAAAACTAAACATAACGGCAGAATTTGGCGTACAAATTTCCAGGCTACTGCAAAATGCCATTCAAATGCTACATACAGTATATCACTACAATCTTGAATAAGATAACTAGCTAAATACTTCCTAGTGTAATCAGTATGTTAAACATAAACCATGGCTATATATTATCCTATGCTTGAGTACTAAGACTGTCACCTAGCTGTAACACAGACATTATTTTGAGCCGTCAGATGGTAACACTAACGCGCCTGGTGAGGCCAAAAATAACCGGATAAGCAAACACACACTCAACTCATTCTCAACTCAACTCATCATGTGTGGAAAAGCCTACATGCTAGTTGGTTAGCTCAGCAGAGTAGCGGTCAGGATCTGTGACGACGTGAAGTATGTGGGGTCAGGTTGTAGCTGGTGTTGCTAGTCACAGTAGCATCCTCAGATTCATACCTCAAACCTCTATGCTAGAACTAGAGGATGTCTGCACTACACCTGATGCAGTGGAATCAGACAGCAAATACTGGTGTGTGTGTGTGTGTATGTGTGTGTGTGTGTAAGAGAGAGATCTGTAGCTGCACAAGCTTTTTAAGTAGGCATTGCAGTTGAGATAAAATGTGTATGTGTATTTTGCTAGTCAACTGTGTGTATTGCATATTGTTAACTTTGCTGTGTGTGTGTGTGTGTGTGTATTTTTAAGCAAGGTTAGAGGCATGGTATGAGCCTATGTTACACCTAAGTTATTTGTGTGTCTGTGTGTGTGTGTGTGTGTGTGTATGCATGCCTGAATCTTGCTGGTGTTGCATGGTGCTCAAAGAATGTGTTTGTTCACGTGGAATGAAGATGGCACTCTGCTAGTATGGTTTGGCATACAGACAGCTGTGTGTATGTGTGTGTGTGTGCGTATGTCTCAGGTCAAACACCTGACACTGCTGGTGTTTCTCGGCACATAAATGGCTGTGTGTGTTTTTGTGTGTGTGTGTGTGTGTGTGTGTGTGTGCTTGGATATGTGTCGATATACATTTATCAGTATGTGAGAGCATGTGTGTATATATGTACAGCTATTATACTGATTAAACATCTGTCAGCGTAATTTACCAGAAACAAAGTATGAGTGCGAGTGTGTGTGTGTGCCTAACTGTCTGTGTCAGAGGAGTATGATTTCTTTGATGGTGCTGATGTGTGTGTCGACGATTGGTGTGTGTGTTTTTTGCATGTCAGTGTTTGTGGGCGTACTAATGTGTGTGTGTGTGTGTGTGTGTGGTCAGGGTGGCAGGCCCTGGCTGTGTTGGTGCTGCTGCTGCTGCTGTTGCTGGTGTTGCTGGTGCTGGGCACACAGTGGGCACTCCCTGGAGCTGGCACACGCCTCACAGTGCAGCCCATGCTGACATGGCAGAGACACCGCGCCCGCCTCGCCACACGACACACACAGCTGTTTTCTGTACACCGCCTGGGGGGGGGCAGAGGAAGAGGATGGAGAGAGACAGTGTCACTGGGGGGGGGCAGAGGAAGAGGATGGAGAGAGACAGTGTCACTGGGGGGGGGCAGAGGAAGAGGATGGAGAGAGACAGTGTCACTGGGGGGGACAGGGAAAGAGACAGATTCTTGGGAGTCACACTGTATTACACACTGTATTAGTGGCCTCTGGCCTACAGAGTGTGTGCGTGTGAGTGTGTGTGTGTGTGTGTGAGCAGCATCAGAGACTAGCATGTGTATTTGGTATACTTGCATATGTGATTAATATTGGAGTGCGTTTGTGTGTGTGTGTGTTTGTGAACATGCCTACTCATCTGAATAATTGTTCTGATAATTGATATCTGATGATATTCTGGCTACAAGATGTGCACCAGTCTAACCTGTTGTTCCATACTGTACAGCTCTAGGGTACAAGTGTGTGTGTGTGTGTGTGTGTACTGGTCTAACCTGTTGTTGCAAACCAGACAGTCCCCTTCTCTCTAGGGTACAAATGCTTGTGTGTGGGTGTGTGTGTGTGTGTGTGTGCACGTGTACATGTGGGTATGTGTGTGTATGTGTGCACCGGTCTAACCTGTTGTTACATTCAGTACTTCACATTCACCTTAACTCACTTACAAATGTGTATGTGTGTAGGCCTATTTTTCTATGTGTGTCTGAGTGTCTGCACGTGCACGTGACACGTGTGTGTGTGTGTGTGTGTGTGTGTGTGTGTGTGTGTGTGTGTGTGTGTGTGTGTGTGCCCCTGTCTAACTTGTTATATCCCATAGTCACCGCTGTCACCTCAGTCAACTCTATGTTACAAATGTGTGTGTGCGTGTGTGTGCATGCATGTGTGTTTTTATGTAACTATGCAGGCACAGCTTAATTAAAGGCTGTAATTGTATGAATAGTTTTATTACAGTTGTGTGAATGAGTGTGTGTGTGTGTGTGTATAGTGCAAGCAGGCACACCCTTGTGCTTGCAGACTCCTGCAGGGCGTGTGTGCGTGCGTCTCACCTGTTCCACACTTTGCAGACAGGAACAGACTTGAGCCTGCAGGCTGCAGATGGCCTCCAGGGGGAGCCGTTGAGGAAGCTGCATCTGGTGGAGCTGAAGGTGGGGGTTGTCTGCCGCGCGCATGCTCTCTAGCGCCTCCTGGAGGGCCGAGGCCTGCCGCTGCGCCTCCTCCTGCTCCTGACGGGCGCGCTCGGCCTCCGACGCCAGACGACTCGCCATCGCACGGGCCTCCGACGCGTCCGCCTTCATTACCGCCCACGACTGCATGGGTGCACGCACACACGCACATACACACACGCGCACACACACACACAAAAAAAATTCTTTACAATTTGCAGAGCGTGACTGAGTTTTTGTTTTTAAAGACAAGTGGATCAAGTGGATATCAGTGGTTGCAGTAAGAGCTGTTCAATATGCCAAGAGCACAAAGACACACACTCCCTGCGCTATGATGACACACACTAACCTGAGCTATGATGAAACACACTCACTATGACACACACTCACCTGAGCTATGTGTCTCCAGCTCTGGTCCTGCTGCTTACGTTCATGATGGGCCTGCTCACACAACATACAAAAACGCAACATTAAACACACACACACACACACAGGCTCAAGTCTGCTCCTGTCTGCAAAGTGTCAAATAGGTGAGACGCACGCACGCACACGCACAAACACATATATACATTCAAACACACACAACCACACACACACACACGCTCTGCAGGTGTCCGGGGTGTTCCTGCCTGCACAGAGTACATACACACACACACACACACACTTAGCTCTACCTGTGCCATCTGTCTCCAGCTCTGGTCCCACTGCTTGAGGACGCGGTTGGCCTCCTCGGCCTCCTGCTTCATGCGGGCGGCCTCGGGGTACATGCCCCCCCCAGACAACAACGCTGGGGGGGTCCCAGGAGAGCCCTGGCAGGGGGGGAAGTGCTCCCAGATGCTGCCACTCATACCATTCAGGCCTGACACACACACATACACACACACACACACAGCATATAAAACTCATTAATAACAAATTACAATGTACGACAAAGGACACACACACAAACACACACACACATATACGGAGCTAATTTACAACCATTCACAGCACATACTATCCAGTGCCAAGGAGTGAAGGGGTGCAACCCTTAATAGTTAACATACCATAGACAGAAGAGGAAGGTGCCAAAAAGGGGAATGAATGCTCAATTGATAATGATGGCTGAACACCAACAGTACCCTAAACCCTGAGCCCTCAGCAGATTTGTGGCAGTTAAGTCCTTAAGGGTTCAGGGGTTACTGGCTTAGGGGTTGGTGATAGAAGGTCATTGGGATTGGAACCTGAGTAACTTAGGACTTTTAAGGGCAGATCAGCCAAGTAGAGAGCAGAGCTCTTTGCAGTTCATTCATTCAGTCATTAGTAAGGACACCAGGCACACCACTCATGACATACCCAATGAGCTGTGGGATGGGCCCAGGAAAGGGCTCTCTGACTGGCCAGGCTGGGGGAGGTGGGACAGGAAGGGGGAATGGTGAGCTCTGACTGGTGGAGAGGGCGAGGGAGAGATAAAGGGGGTGGAGCCACTGAAGGATCCTGGAATATTGACAGGGGCGGAGCTCTGGAGCTGATTCCCACCTGGAACAAAAACACAGATGAGTGACACACACCTGTCTATGGACCTGAATCTCAAAACTCTCAACCAAACATATCATAGTGTGTAGAGACTGAGTCAGACAGACAGAGATAGAATTAGATAGAGAAGAAGAAAGACAGTCAGACATAAAGACAGACAGACAGAAAGAGTCAGACATGCAGATCTCAAGAGAAGAGAAGACACACACACACACACACACACACACACACTGCATGGTCTGAATTAAACTGGCTGGAAGAAGCCAATAAATTTGTACAAAAACAAATAGACCTTTCTGGCTTCGACACATAGTATATATATGTGTGTGTGTGTGTGTGTGTGTGTGTGTGTGTGTGTTCAAGCAGACTGACCCATCATGAGGCCCATGCTCGGCAGGGCAGAGCTGCTTTCTAGACTTTTCTCCAACGCAGACACTCCAAAATCATTCAGGTCCAGATCGTCCAGCGCTGATTCTGTCCGGGGAAGGAATATACACCAACACATCACACCAGTACACACAAACATTGATACTACATACAAACACACACCACACACACACACACTACTACACACATCGTTACAACACACTTCTAACAAGACCACTAGGAACACCCACCAACACGGCACATGAGTGCGTACAACCAGACTGTGGAGGAATTATCCATGTGATCCACACTATTTCTACTGCCATCCCACTACCCCATGTTGAGTTCATGATCCTATCTCCAAGTCAGCCGAGCTGACACTGGACTTTCTCTCCTGCCTACTCAGAACCTCACCACAAACACTCCATTAAACACTTGTCTCTGACATGTTGTGCCTATAACAACTACAGTTAGCTGAGTTACATTTGAACACATTCCAGCATCTCATCCACCTTGGTCACTCCTATCAGTTCAGTGCCCCCCCAGTGTCTGGGTGACTCACCTACGACAGACTCCACGGTCTCGCTGGGAGGGTAGAAGGGCAGGGCGTTGGCGTTCATGCCCGGGGAAGGCCCAAGGGCTGCGGGGCTGGGTGGGGTGGCTGCCAGGCTGGAGGGCACACTGGACGAGAAGCTCAGGGGACTCCCCACCGGCAGGTACACCTGCAGGTCCTATAAGCATGTTATAACAGTCTGAACTACCGCTTATAAGCAACCTATTAGCTCAGGCTACCCCAGCTTTGTTTATTAATAAATTTGTCATTTATCTAACAATCTTATTTCAGAGACCAACCAGGCAGATCCACACTGATCCATTAGGCTGTATGCATGTATGTGTGTATGTATGTATGTATGTATGTGTGTATGCAAAGATGCAAAACCCTCTAAGTCCATTTTCAGAAATATTCAAATAAGCTGTTTTTATAATAATTTCCAAGTAAGCAAATGCAATTTTAATTTTATTTTCAAGGAAAAACAAATCAAACCAAAACAATGCAATTGGAGTTGGACTGATAATATAATACATGTCTGATAATATAATACATTTCTGTCAATTCAACACAAATGGATGTAGAGGGATTTAGAAAGTCTCCAGTATGTATGTATGTGTATGTGTGTGTGTGTGTGTGTGTGTGTGTGTGTGTGTGTGCGTGCGTGTATGGGCGTGTATGGGCATGTATGTGCATGTATGTATGCATGCATGCATGCATACGTGTGTATATGTGTGCATGCATGCATCTACGCTGATTATGTACTGTAAACCTTGTACATGCATATTTGGTATTTGGCATACATGTATATGTGTATGCATTTATGTATGTACATATGTATGTGTGTATGTGTAGGTATGTGTGTGTGTACATATGCATGTACAATATGTATGTATGTATGTATGTATGTATATGTGTGTGTATGCTGATTATGTACTGTAGACCCTGTACATGCATACTTGCTCAGTGGTATAACATGAGAGTGCAGAGAGTTCTTTCCTTCACGTGCATAAATGCACACATATAGTCCATTAGCTACCTCCACACATGCAGACAAGAAAGCAATGCTGTGAATGAGCTGTGCAATGGTGAGCGGTGGCCAGTGGAGTGCAGCAGCAGTGGTACCTGTTTGCTGTGCTGGCGGCCCAGGTCCTTGAGTCGGTCCATGACAAAGCCCTTCTGTTTAGCCTGGAGGGAAGAGAAGGGATAAGAGCAACGTCAGCAAAATGAGCTCTTTTCACACTTTTGTTTTGGGGGGGGCATGGGTGTGCAGTTGATTTTTATGCTCTCTGGAGTCATCTGATTAGAAAAGCATCTGCATTGATCCCTGTGGGTGTGACATCACCATGGAAACCAATGATTCAGTTCTGACCCAAATAAACACGGAGGTATTTCGATGTCTTTGACCAATACTGAATCACCCTCCATGTTCTTATTAACACCCAAGAAGCGGAGGCTGGAGAGAGGATGAATCACCAGCTTCTGATTCAAAAATGAATTTTTCAAAATACAGAACGACTCCTTAATAGTTCACACAAATGAGACCGCTGTACATGGGGCTGATGGGAGTCATTCGAGTCAACATCCTTTGGCTTAAACATTGTGATGAGTCATTAATAATTTAAGCAAACTTTACCAAAAAAAAGTAAGGAGGAAAAACAATTAAGATAAAGTAACCAAACATGTCCAGCAGGGCGGCAATCTAGTGAGACCCCTTTACCCACCTGATCCTCGCGCTCGAAACCTGGCGCTCTGCCGTACCCGCCTTCGCCTGCCCAGGGCGAGATGGGGGCGTCCAGGGGCAGTGCCTCCTCACACAACACTCTTCCCAGAAGCCCCTGCTCCGCCACCACGCTGCTGTGGTCGTCCCCCGGGGCCGCACTGACCCCGACATGGGGCAGCGGAGAGGTGGGAGTGGGCAGGGGGGAGCTCTCAGGGATGGGGGTCTCTGGGGTAAGAGGCCAGAGGGGGGCAGGGGTTAGAGAACTCTACATAGTTACTTTGTCTACAGTTCCTACAGCTAAGATAATAACATAAGCTAAGTGTCTAAACACATCATCACTATGAGAATATATGCATAGGGTCTAACGAATCTTTAACATGAGAATATCAAGGATCAAGGAGTTTATTTATCACATACATTGAAATACTAATTTAAGACATGTAGTGAAATTGCATAAATTTGCATGATTGAATATGCAGTAGATTCTACACTACTAAAGCATGTGGCCAGTGAGTATAAGCGAGTATAGAGCCGAACCAACGATACTGTAGCCTAACTAAGCCTACAGCCAGTGAGTTCATGAGGAAAGCCAAAGGAAGGAGGAAATATGATGAAGCATATGTAACGCTTGGTTTCACTCTGACTACAGTGCAGAGGTATACTTATAACAATTTTATAGACAAATAATATATTTATAGTCGCGGCAGAGAGTGGGGGGCTGAAATCTTTTCTTTTTCCTAGGGGGGGCGTAACAGAAAATGATTGAGAAGCACTGGTATAAGCCCATTTCAGGCATATATGAAAACGTTTATGTCTGAAAGCATGTGCATGTGTGGTGTTGGGTGTAGTGTTTGTAAAAGGGTGTGTGTGTGTGTGTGTGTGTCTTACTCTCCACATGAGCAAAGGCACAGAATGGTCCTCTAGGACAACTCCCACACTGCTGCATATCATTACACTTGGTGGACTTATAGATCTGCACAGAGAGAGAGCAACGAGCCATTCATCATCATAAACACACGCCTCGCATCACAGTCCATCACATAAAGAAGAGAGGAGGCCGCAGCCAATCACAGTCCATTACATAAAGAACAGAGGAGGTCACAGCCAATCACAGTCCATTACATAAAGAAGAGAAGAGGCCGCAGCCAATCACAGTCAATCGCATAAAGAACAGAGGAGGTTACAGCCAATCACAGTCCGTCACATAAAGAGGAGAGGTCACAGACAGTCAGTCACATGAGAGAATGATGTTCATCAACATGTGTGTATGTACAGTATATACTATGTGTGTGTGTGTGTGTGTGTGTGTGCTCACCTCTGGGTGAAATTGCTGCTCAGTGCGGGTATGGCAGTATTGGCAGGCCTCAGCACTTTCACACTTGCTAGGGTCTCCCCACTCATCGCTGTGTTTCACTGCTGGACATGGTAAAGCTCTACACACACACACGCACGCACGCACACACACACACGCACACACAGCAACTCAGTTAGCACACAGCACATACCCAGTTAAGAGCCACTAGTCACATATAGTCTTTTGACAACATACTTGTAAACACAACTGTTCACTTTCACACATTTATTCTTAAATCTAGGAGGGGTTACAAATAAGTCATAAATGATGTTGCTTTTAATCTCTACCTGATTAATCAGTCATTCTGTCTCGTTCATTTCACAAACATTTTAAAAGTGAGCTACTTTGTTGACGCACAACTGTGTAACTTGTAGGGGCTGCTGGTGTGTCTGCGTAAGGTGTGCATCTGTAGCAATACACACACAGCAGCTTCCTGACCAGAAACCACACCCCGTAAAAGCCTCAGGTCAGTGTCTCTGTTTCTGATTGGAGGATAGTGCTTTCCGTCACAATCGCATCTCAGCACATACTCTTTTTCGGCTGCTCTACCATTTGAACTAATTTTATATGCTGCGCACACACACCAAAGACAGGGGTGTGTGATCAAAGGTAAGAGAGAAGAAAAAAAGATTAAAATAAAGGGGAAAAAAAAGATAATAACAAAAATAAAAATCGCTCTTAACTACGTGTGTGTGTGTGTGTGTGTGTGTGTGTGTGTAGTTTGTGTGAGTGTGTGTGTGTGTGTGTGTGTAGCTTGTGTGTGTGTGTGTAGCTTGTGTGTGTGTGTGTAGTTTGTGTGTGTGTGTGTAGTTTGTGTGTGTGTGTTTAGTTTGTGTGTGTAGTTTGTGTGTGTATGGTTTGTGTGAGTGTGTGTGTGTGTGTGCGTGTAGTTTGTTTGTGTGAGTGTGTGTGTGAGTGTGTGTGTGTGTGTGTGTGTGCGTGTGTGTGTGTGTGTGGAGACATACCTATTCTACACCCTACTTCCCTAAATAATTGCTTATTTTCTTCAGTATGTAGTTGGGATATGTTCTATTCCAGTGTGAGTCAGTCAATAGTTCTGTTGTTCAAGGTCACTCAATTCATGTCAGATTTCTCCTTTCAACTTCCAGAGCCTGTCCTATTGTGCTATACCATAAATGCACTTCTGCTCTTTTGGATGGTTTTCATCACCTGGTCAGTTTCTTCAGTGCAGTTAATCTCATCATGTCAAACAACTCGTGGTAATTCGCTTTTATTTTAGATTTCATATCAATGCCTAAACAGCTTTCCGGTGCCAAAGAATCTTTTATATTGAGAATATATTTAGTAGCTCGATCCCTCTCTTCCCAAAATGGTTTTATTGCTGGACATGTGAAAATTATGTGTGTATGCTTGCTTTTTAGTTTTTGCCCAGTCCTTACCACATCCTCTCCAACAGCCAGTTCCTGCTCCAAGAGGGATTTTTCCACATTGATCAGGTGTAGTAAAGTACCTCTGACTTATTTTCCAGGCAAACTCTTTCCAGTGTTGTGACTGTGTTGTTTTAAAATGTTCCTTCACTGAGTCTCTAACCATCCTCAAGTCAGTGTTTCATGCACACAAAAAAACAAACCATGTACTGGCCACAGTTTACTTACTGAATCAGAATCCAATCAGGAGGCCATGGGAAAGAGGAATGACAAAAACTAATGTATCCCCATGCTTTGCCCTTGCCCGTGCACTAAGCTTATAGATAAAGAAATGTAGCAAAATCAATGTATTAGCCTTGGTTGCTAATGGGGAGTGATGGTAGTTGTATTTGTGCTGAATGCTACATAAGATGTGGTCTATATCCCATATCTGCTAGAATACATTAACTGTCTGACTGTGTATGTCTGGAGTCTGACCTGAAGCTAACTGCTGGCTGCCCTGTTGCCCACGTCTTTGCCGTTTGCTCTGTCTTGTGATTCGTCAGCCATGTGTTCTTTGTTTATGTTTTCTGGCTGCATGTGCTTCTGCTGGGCTTCTGACCCCGCCCCCATGTCTTATGTCACTTCTCAGTTTCCCTCCATTTTCTGTCCTCAGCTGTCTTCTGCTCACTGGCTGTCTGCATGTCACCTGCACTCAGCATCTGCTTTTCTCGGTTAGTTTCCCACGGAATTTAGGCCCTTGAGTCATGTTAACTCACTTCTTTGTTGACATACACAGGAGTATCAAACATACCTGTATTTGTGTTTGTGTGTTTCAGCTGTGTCTGTGTATGTTAATATGTGACTGGGAGCATATTACATACCTGTATTTGTGTTTGTGGGGACTGCGTCTGCGATCTTTGCTATTGTGGTAGTAAGGACAGGCGTATCCTTGGCGACAGAGCCGGGGTGGCTTCTTGCACAGCTCCGTTTTATAGTGGGACAGGACATAACTGTTGTCTAGGCAACCACATTCACAGACGAAGAGAAAGCAAGGGAAGTTAAATGGCCAAGCCAAACAACAGAGAAAGGCACAGTGTCTGGTATAAGCATTTCCACTGAATATCAGGGAGGCAAGTTGTTGCAGCATCCACAACGCAAACACAACGCTTCAGTAACACACGCTGTGTGACCTCCCTATAAGGCAACACTGGTTTAGAGATGCAATACTCATGTAATACACCCTGTGTAGCCTGTCTGTAAGGCAGTGTTGGTTTAGAGGTGCAGTACCTCACTGAAGCTCTAAGCTTACCTTGCCCTCTAACAACAAAACTATAGGTTGAAACGTGCTAAAAGAGCCTTACCTTGCCAGCGTGGCTCTTCTGTGAGAATCCTCTCTATGAGGGCAGTACTGGCTGCCAGGCCTGACTGGGCCTCTCCCACTCCACCCTCCACACAGCCTGAGCCCGCCTGGGCCTCCAGAACCTGCATCTCCCTGCACAAGAGGACACCCTCAGCCAGTCAGTGAGTGTGTGTGTGTGGATATAGCATATATGTGTGTATGTGTGTTTAAGCATGAGGGTTTGTGTTTGAGAGTGTGTGCAAAAGATTTTGATGATCCAGCTCCCTATAAATGATAAATGTTATTAAGGACATAATCACTGTGTGTGTGTATGTGTGTGTGTGTGTGTGTGTGTGCGTCTATTTAAGTGCATGTGATGATCCACTTTGAGAATCTAGGACCAACTTTTCCCAGAGCAGCACATGTCACACTGTGTTTATGTGTACCAAACATGTCTGTACTTCTATCAATAGAACCCAAGCCATTAGTCCTGTTTCTTCTTGAGGACGTGGCAGATAACAGTGTACGTATATATGTATACATATATGAATACGAGTGTGTGTGTGTGCTCTTGTGTACTGACGTCTAATATACAAAGGTGTGAGTCCACAGGCTGTGTGTGTGTGTGTGTGTGTGTGTGTGTGTGTACCTGATGTCATATACAGGACTGCGCAGGTCATGTGATCCATGAGCAAAGGCACAGTGGGGGCCATTCTTACTGCAGTGGCCCTTGGCGTCCGTCTCGTGGATACAGGAGCCAGTCTTATAGTAGCGCAGGTGGTAACGTCGCTCAGTGTCCCCTGCTGTCCGGTGCAGGAATGGACACCTGAGAGAGAGGGAGGGAGAAGGAATGGAGAGAGAGGGAGGGAGAGAGAGGAGGAAAGAGGGAGAAAAGAAGAGAAAAAGAAGAGGTGTAGGGGGAGTGAGAAAGAGGTAATACCAAGACTCCCCTTTAGTTTAAGAACAAGTAGCCTATGATGGAAGACACTCCTGTAAGTCATGATCTGGGATATCAACTCATTTCCAGTGCTCTCATTCCAGTGACAAGGCCGTATCTGTGTTCTGCCTGCGAAGGTGTTAAGTGTTGGTAGTTGATCGGACACGACTGCTATATGGCGTGCTAATGAAGCACAATTTGGGTGTTCTCTGGAAAAATGCGGCCATCTATCATTCCCAAACGGACACAGTAAAAAGCCCCAGATGAACAGCTGTACATGGTCCATCAAGAATGGGAGCAGCTTTTCATTTGCAAATGAAGTGTGTCATTCCAGTGAACATTTTAGAGAATCTGTAAAAATGTGTAAATCACCCACCAAACACCCTTAATGGCTATTCATTCCTCATTCTGTGTGACATGCTGCAAACCATTATGGTGAGCACAGGTTCAGCGGAGACCATCTTTTCACCCATACAAGTCTATGCACAATTCCACAGATAGTCTGATAAAGATTTCATGGGTAGTAAGAGAAATCTACTTGCTCCAACACTAGAGTGCTTAAAGTGAGAGACCATTAATCAGTGCTAACTGGGGTTTCCACTTCTGTTCAAATACCAAGACTTTCCTCTAGTTTAAAAACAAGTAGTCTGTGACAGGAGAAGACACTCCTGTCAAACACATTAGAACACTACATTATACATAGGGCAAGGAAGCCAGACTGAAACTACACTGAACTGTACATAGGGCTCAGTGCATAGAAGACTACACTGAACTGTGCATAGGGCCCAGTGCATAGGAGACTGCACTGAACTGTACATAGGGCACAGTGCATAGAGAACTGCACTGAACTGTACATAGGGCTCAGTGCATAGAAGACTACACTGAACTGTACATAGGGCTCAGTGCATAGAAGACTGCACTGAACTGTACATAGGGCTCAGTGCATAGAAGACTGCACTGAACTGTACATAGGGCTCAGTGCATAGAAGACTGCACTGAACTGTACATAGGGCTCAGTGCACAGAGAACTGCACTGAACTGTACATAGGGCACAGTGCATAGAAGACTGCACTGAATTGTACATAGGGCCCAGTGCATAGACGACTGCACTGAATTGGTCTCAAAACATCTCCCAACTAGCTCAAAAGAACACTGAGAACACTGTAGCTCAAAAGTTTGGAATAACTTGGGAACTTGGAAGTTTTATAGAGACAAACATCCAACACAACCCCAGACCACCACACTGCTTCCACCGTGCCTGACTAAAGTTTTTTTAAAATATTATACTCCTGTATAAGTAAAGGTCTGAAAAATCCACTGCTTCACAATAATCAAAATCAACATTTTTGTAAAAGGGCAACATTATGAGATAAGAGCGAAGAAGCCAAACTCACTCGTCTCCGTCTGGGCAGTTGCCCGTGCCCTCGTCATATTTGGTGCAGTACACATCAGGACTATAGTTGAAGGTGCCATCACGGCGACGAATGGGTCTCCGGCGGCGTTGGTTGAGGAAGTGCCAGTGGAAACAGGCAAAGGGGCGATGCTGAGTGCATTTGTGTTGCACAAAGAGGGGGCACTGCTCTGTTCTGAACTCTTTCAGGTATCTGTGTGTATGTGTGTGTATGTGTGTGTGTGTGGGTGTGTGAAGGGGAGGGGGGGTAGATGGGGAGGGAAAAAAAATACATAATACAATGTCAATATATTTTGCTATAGCTGACATGAAAACCACTTGACTCCATGAAAAAAACAATAACACTTAACAACTACATTTAACTCAATGCAGTATAGTGCATGTATAAATAACAAAAAGAAATCACACAGAGCGTTAGATCTCAATACAATTTTGTCAACATAGGCTTATACAGTATCATAATTCTTTCAAAACTATGGATTTACTACACACACTAAGTTAGGTTCAGGTTATTCCTCACAACTAAATAGCTTTTGCCGCCATGGACAATGGACAGTATATCTTTATTACCTTAAAAAATCACGACTGAGCACTGTACCGTGAACTTGGCGATTAAGATCTAACAATATTATTTGACTAAGGATAGGATATATAACCCTAGTGGGCCATCGACAGTGCCGATCATGCACAGCGCGAAACTGGCTATCATGCATCGATCGCCGATTGGTTGCCTTTCAATTCCTCTGTATATAGCCGAATACTCAGCATCATTCTAGTTTTACTTCCACCACTGTGGGTATTTGGGTGCTCTGACAAACAGGTAAGCATATAACAATAAAAGTTTTTGCTTATACTTCAGGCCAACTTTCGCCAACTCCAAAACAGTTGCTTGTTTACGTGCAGCCTTGGCGGAGCTTCGTAGGCCTCTGGGGACCCATGCTGCTCATAGTCAACACTCCTCGCTTCTCTACGAATAAATTTGTCCAAAATACAGTCACTACTTTAAAAAACAAACCCTCATGAGTTGTTTTCAGTAACGTCAGGTGTTTGGACCCAAACGTGTGTGTGAGCGTGAGGGTGTGTTTGGGTACGTACGTGTAATGTTGTGGTTTCTCAGGCTGTACGTGCAGCACGTTCGCGGGAGACGTCGAGCCACCTGCTGGGGAAGAGGAAGAGGAGGACGAAACTCCGACGGCTGTTGCAGAACCAACAGAAGAATTGGACTGCAGGGGTGTTTTCGACATTTTCCTGACATGCGAGCTATCAAACTATTTAAATTTGTGTCAGCTTGTAGGTCCGCATTCTTTTTCCTACTGCGCTTGCGCGTGACAAGGGGAAGAGGAAGTTGTTAGTCACGGGACCTCTGACAAATATTGACTCAGTTCAAAACATTTTAATTGTTCCGTATGTTTCAGAAAGTCAAACACGGAGAAATACTCCAAAATGCACACTGTAATAATGTAATTTCCACATATATAAGTAATGTAATATCTCACCTATAAAAAAGACTACACAGCTCCATGTTTACCTCATGTGAGGCTCTTACAGACGGACAGTTTTTTTTTAACCAGCTTTTGGCTTTAAAATCACTCTCTACCTCTCTAACTCTACTGTCCATTACTAATCATTAATTATTCGTGCTTATACCTGACAGATAATTAAGTGACAATGACAATTTTTCAGTCTAAAATTGTAACATTAGTCGAAGGAAACATTTGACGAGGTCTTGTTTACTGCCCTGTTGTAATAACCAATAGGATAAACACGCTGTCATTTAATATAATTGACCAATCAACATCAGGTAATAGAAAACACGTGTGACGTCATGAGATGATACAGGGATAAAACCTTCGTTTCGTGCGCATTTGCGCCACTCTCATTTTTGCCTGCCTTTGGTGGTAGTTGGAAACAAACAGTCTTCTGGATTTTTGTAACTGCTCTTGTCACTGAACGAGGTAAGCTATAGATTTTTGAAGTATTTTATAAGTTTAAGTTACTGTGACACTTTTCTTTACTCTTTTGTGTCTTGCGTGATTAGCTACTGTTTAGCGCTAAATGGTGCTGGCGAGTTGACGGTCTAAGCATTAGCCAGGTGGCGAATGGGCTAACAGTTTGCTGTTGTAGTTGGGCATCTAAGAATCAGTTTATTCTTACATAAACCAAGACGAACGACTTGTCCTAAGCTTGAGTTGAAATTTACTAATGGCGTACACGATTCACTGTTGACTGTACCAGCATGAAAATTAAGCAATGACGTTAGATTGGTTTGCTGGCTGGCTAGCTAGCATCAAGCGGGCATTCTTAGCAGAGCTGGATGCCATTAAATAACTGACGTTAACGTTAGCTGTTGTCTGTGGTGTCCTGCCACTACCTTTTGGTGTAGTAGGGAGGGACGATGGTTAATGTTAGCCTAGATACTTATTGCATCATACCAGATTACCTATTAGTCGTTGATTTATATATATTTAAGATTGGCTACGTTTGGTTAACCGAACAAAGACAGATCTTTTACGTAACGCGAAAAACGGCATTAGGAAGGCGGGGAAAAGGACCACTGTTGAAAACGGACCCCAGTCGAGGTTGCTAAGCTAGCTAACTTTAGCTCCTTTTAGCTCTACCAGGTTTTCTTTTCGCATCCTCCCAATGCCCTAGTTCATGTCGCGATGGGGGAGGGGCAGGGATTCTTCGTTGATCTCTTGTAGCGTTATGTTGGTGGATTTGTCGGCCGCTATAGCTTACCGTGACAACTTGTTTGGATGGAGCAGTGTGTAATAGGGAGTTTTTAAGGATTGCATTTGCTAAAGTGACAGATGATCATTCCGAGGTGACGTTAGCGTCAGTCCAGCTGATTGCCAGCCATGCTAACGGTAATGTGTCTTCACTTAGTCTGGTCATTGAACAATCGTGTTTGCTCAGCGCTAACTTGCCCCTGTGATTCCATCTGACTTGGTGAATGTGTAATTGTTTGACCGATTAAAGGATGGCCCGTACCAAGCAGACCGCTCGTAAGTCAACTGGAGGAAAGGCTCCAAGGAAGCAGCTAGCCACCAAGGCTGCCAGAAAGAGCGCGCCTTCCACCGGTGGAGTCAAGAAGCCCCATCGCTACAGGTATTCTGTCGATCTGCACAGTCCAAACAATGACTTATGTATTTGGTGAGCTTCTAAAAGTGTTTGACTTGTCAGTTTATCTTGCTGATCTGTTAACTTTCAGGCCCGGAACTGTGGCCTTGAGGGAAATTAGGCGCTATCAGAAGTCTACCGAGCTGCTGATCCGCAAGCTGCCCTTCCAGCGCCTGGTGCGTGAGATCGCTCAGGACTTCAAGACTGATCTGCGTTTCCAGAGCGCTGCCATCGGAGCCCTTCAGGTATGTCTCAGCAGAGATGTAAAACACTAAAATCTTAGTGCATTGTGGTTACAAGTGGAGGCTTGCATTTTTTAATGTTTTGTTCAAGCTAGGATTGTATGGTCAAATGATCTGAGGATTCAGGATACCTGTTTGGGATGGAGGATATCCTTATAAGCATATCAACACTGTTTTACTGTCTTGCAGGAGGCTAGTGAGGCATACCTGGTGGGTCTGTTTGAGGACACCAACTTGTGTGCCATCCATGCCAAGAGGGTGACCATCATGCCCAAGGACATCCAGCTGGCTCGCAGGATAAGGGGGGAGAGGGCTTAAGATGCCAGCTTTGTGGCCCTTTCAGGGGGACTTCACCATATTTATCATATTTTACACTATTTTGTTTGTGGACACTTTTATTTCTTGTACTTATTTTCTCTTCCTATGTGTTTATAGACAAGATCAAAAAGCCATTCCACAACTGTAAATGTTTTAAAGTGAGTGATGGATTAATTCAGAGCCTGCCCCAGATGGGTGAGTTCTGGACTTGGTCTAGTCCAGATCTGTCCAGTCCCCATGTGGATCTACCAGATCAAGACCAGACATGGTCTAGATTAAACCTTAATCTAGGAAGGTGCCTGTTTTTTAAATGAGAAACATTACAAAATGTCCTGGCCCTGAGTGGCAGAGGCTGGCATGCATTCCACCAAGGGGGGGGGCGTTTTGGTAAAGGATGAGGTTGGTCACATGGCTGTGTTAGAATGTGGTGGATGTTGCTGACTCTGCCATTCGGGTTTCTATGGCTCTCTTGCAATAACTCTTGACTGGCAGTCTGTTCAACGTGACCTCATTTTCTGTCTGTTCCAACTTGGGTCTTGGAGAAATTGTATATTGATTGCTTTGTCATTTTTATTTTTTTCCAATATAAACCTTGGCAGCTACATTGAATACTATTTATGAAAATGTTATCACATTGTAGACTTTCTATTAAACGACATGGGTTAAACCAGACAACTTGTTGTGCTCTCATTTTAAACCTGGGTCTTAGTACACCACCGTATTTATGTTGGATTTTCTGCAAGAGCCTTACCTGTAGCCAGGGATTGACCTCTGCACCACCCAAGTGCTGGTAAAATATGGTTTGGAGTTTTTCAGATATAATGACCAGCATTTCACATTTGTAAATGATTTTAATATTCAACCTGACAAAAAACAAAGCTCCAACTCTTCACTGTGGAGACAGCAACTATTCTGCATGTGACTGGCCATGGGTGATGCATGTAAGCAGTGAAGAGGGAACATTACTATGTACATTGGACCTCATTTGGATTGGCTCTGGTGCAGCTGCTTCAAACGGACCATTCTGTGTGCTTGAACCCAGCAGCTGCAAAGGTAAGAGCTGTGTGTTAATGTGGGTGGATGAGTCCCTGTATGGTGGTGATGGTGAATATCTCAGTCAATGGTTAATCATACTTAGTGTTGCATTGATGATGCACACACAACTATAAAAGCAGTGTCCTGGGGTTGGTACCTATTCACACTGACCAACTAGGGTCTGGTTTCCTGATGACATTCACTTTTAGTGCACTAAGAAAACTAAAGATATCTTACCAAAGTTCCCCAAACTTTCTCTTCAGAGTCTACTTTTCTAAGTTGTTCTTAACTACCTCTTAAGAGCCAGAATCCACATTTCTGGCATCGATTGTTGTCATTTCCGCCTTTTTAAGCATGCGTAAAAACTGTTTAAGAGCATTAAAGTGCAGGTGTCAACAAGAAATATGCAAGTGACAATGTATTTCATGCATTATGACGGACAGGTGACACTTGCATTTTAGAGGGATTGAAAAACAAAGCAAATTCATTTATTTTGGCAATTTTTAGTTGTTATAAAAATAAAAATTAAATGCAACACAGCCATATCAGATCTTCCATGGCATTAAGTGCACAGGTCTTGAGGCCAATATGACATTTTTTTAAAGCTGTAAAACGTGGTTAAGCTAAAAACAGCGTTAAGGTAAAGCTTAAAATGGTTAGTCCAGACCACTCTTACAAAAGTCGACTTACAGAAGATAACTTAAGCTTAAGCTATGAACTTGTCGGGAATCATGTCATAACCTTAAGGTATAACTGAAGAACTACTAAGCGTTAAGAAGGCTTCAGGAAACCAGCCCGACCCTTAGACTTCATTACTTGCCTACTTTGCTTGAATGATATACTAGTGTGCATCAAAGCTCTTCTGTAATACTGTTAGCAGGATTGCCTGGGGGTGGATGGGTGGGTGGGGCAGCATGTGCTTCATCAGTCACTGCTCTACACACGCCTCTGAAAACTCCCGAAAGAGCACCTGAGTTACGGGAGAGGTGTGAGATGCTTTTCAGGTACATTTCCTCATTTACAACTTCATACCCTGATCATTGTCAATTACTGTAAATGCTCTCAAAAGAAAGAAAAACAGTCATCTGGGGAACTGGCATGATTGTAAAAACCTCCTCCAATCATTGTGTAATTGTGTGCTTAGGAGGAAAGGGTAGTCTGGAGGAAAGGGATGCATCCTTTTTTCATTGGACTTTTTAAATTATACATTATTTTAGTTTGCTGGTACTGGTTCCAATCTTTCTTTTTAGGGCTGGGCAATATGATATAATAAAATTATATTAAAAATATATTTTTCCCATATTGACCAATTATCTGTGTTTACCACGATTGGGGCTGGCCTATAATACCTAAAATGAAAATCATGTTTAATTTACTGGATTGGGCATGACAGCAGCAGTGTATTTGCAACAGGAACACGCAGTGGAATACACAGAATCTAAGGAAAAATGAATTAATTCAGAATAAATTATAGCAATAATAATAAATACTAGTCATGTGCTTCATCATTGTTGATTAACAGTTACAATTATTGGTTCCGATTTATTTTTCGATTAATTGCCTTCCCTTTAAAGCAGACCAACAATTATCTCATGCAGGTAAACATAACGCCCAACTATAAGACACTGAAAGGCAGAAGACAGGAGGACCAAACCACTGCCTTAGGGGATACTTTGAATATCAGTTGTAACTGGCATGTTTTGTACTAAATACCACAGCATGCTGTGACATGCATCTCTCTGAGAGTCTTCATGTCACTACATGTACATTAAGTACATAAAGTAGTATTGGGATGTGCATTTGACCTGTGGAAAATGGGTCCATAACCTCCTGCCTGCTCTCCATCACGCTGAACCCTCAACTAAAATACCATTTGTGTATTGAAACCCCTCACGCCTGCTGTAAAGGACAGAATAATGTAATGTTTTATCTTGAGTAATAGATTTGTGTGTGTGAGTGTGTGTGTGTGTGTGTGTGTGTGTGTGTGTGTGTGTGTGTGTGTGTGTGACAAAACCTGCTGAGGTAGATTCAGAAAAGACAGGCAAGGATGTGATACTTCCTCAAAACTCCATGCTAAGATGAGTCTGTATGTGTGTGCGTGTGTGTGTGTGTGGCTCACCTATGCGGCTGACAATATCCTCACACTCCTGTGCTGAGGCAGCCTGCAACACCACACAACAGAAGCCTGTAGACATAGAGCTGTCTGGAACATCCCTGCAAGAGCCAATCACATTGTGTTTATCACAACAACTTCAGCGAGAGTTTTTTGTAAGTGAGCTCAAGAGTTTGGAGTGAGGTCATGGCTATCCCCTAAGCCAGTACAACTGGATAGTCTTCTCTCAGTCGAGCATTCTGTAGTTATAGAATGGAGACTTGAGATTGGAATTGGGAAGTCAGGTAAATATTTTAGAATGGCACAGTGCAACCGCATGTCTCCTTTTTAGGGAAAATAAAAATGATACACATGCACCTGTTTCAAAGCTAAACAAATAAATGAATAACATCTCCAGACCATAATGCACATTCTGTTATGGGATTACCATGACTATATGTTGAAATTATTTTAGTAATGCAATGGGCTAAATTGCCACATGGTTTATGGTTCATTTTGCCACAGCATTTGTTTATTTACCGACAAAGCGTGTGTGGCCTAGTATCATCCTACATGTCACGTGATCTGCGCAAACAGAAAGGTGCAGTACCATCAACAGCCTGCAGGGGTCTCTAGTTATTACTCTGCTCAAACAGAAAGTTGCAGTACCATCAACAGCCTGCAGGGGTCTCTAGTTGCTTAACTCTCTTGTTAGAGTAACAGAATAAAGCAAATATTCACATGAATGACTATAGAAGAAAAATTAAGAACGTCCTTAATTTCCCTTTGAGATAAATAAAATATCTATCTATCTCTATCTGTACTATACTGCACTATCTAATGAAAACAGATAGATATAAACTATGTATATGCCTGCTTCAGTTAGATACTTAAAGGATAGAGGAAGGTCAGTTGGAATTGAGCTGGAAAAATAAAACAAATTGGTGGCCTCTGACTTTTGTCATGAGAGGATGCTCTTTTTAAAGATTTTTTTTCCATAGAAATCCAGCTGGGTTATACAGAAGTTTTGTGGGGTTATTTCACATGGAGAAGAGGGATGTACTTACGCCACACAGAAAGCAAAGATCCGATAATCTGGACGACTGAACCTCCCAACACATGATATTTCTGGGTAGTGATGATGAAACAGCACCTATAGGCAGCATACAATTAGTTTATATTAGAGCATATATTAGCACATTACGAGCTATTCAACCAATCTCAGCTACTCAATGAGCTACTCAATAACCCATATTAGTTATTCTTTAATCCATAACTGCTGGGAGGGGTCACTTACGAGCTTGGTGGATTTTTCTGTACACATCAAGTGTGTTTCTTTCAGGTCAAGGAGCACCTCCTGAAAGATGAAGGGCATCTGAGTCAACAATTATGTCGTGCTCAATCCACAAAAATATTTTTTTATAGTTTTTTGGTGTCTGGGTGTTCTCTGGTACAAGGTAAGAATTTGTCGAAAGGACATCACTCCTTTTCTAGAACAATCTGTCTCAGCAGGTTTCACTGTACCTTCCGAGAGTCACTCCTCTCCAGGACAAAAGGGATTCCATACTGCAGCACCTCCTTGCCTCCATACTGCATGTATGCAGATGAAAAGAGGCGACCAGTTACTGCTTACATCAGACACTTCACACACACAACAGTAAAATGATCACCACACAAATGAATAGTGTAAATTCCACACCCAAGATAACGAACATGAAACACATGGAAAACTCAGCTAAGCGCAAACACAAACGTTCACGAGTGGGACACACACAACACACACACAATGCACACTTCACACATATCTACCATTCCAATGTTTGCCTTTCCCAAGAACTGCACAATGTACACAATCCTGCTGAAAAGAGGAATGCCACAGTCAGCATGCCAGCCAGCCGTCCTGTATGGGGTTTACAGTCAGGTGCCTACAGGCTAATTAGTCATTTAATATGCACATGCCACAAAGCCTGTCATGACTTCACACAAATCTTTTGAAAGACATTGAACTGATCAGAGAGAGGGTGACTGTATCACACTGTCTTCCCCTAACCCTGAGCCCTGGGCCCTCAAAGACTTAACTGACATTATTCTACCAGTCATGTGCTGATTTATGCCAATGAAGTCTTTGGGGGCTACGAGCTTAGGGTCTAGAGGGGGCATTGAAATTCAGTCATTCAAATACAGCCAAACAAACATTTTCCAATTTAAGGGCTAGTGATGGCTTTCTTGCCTGCCTTCTCGGAGACACTGCGACTGGTCCTGTTTGCGTGGAGTGTTGTCGGGCCAGCGGGTTGGATCTGAGGAACCCAGGCGTACTGCAGGGTTCTCCTCCTGAAGGAGCCGCAGTGTCTTGACCAGAGGCCGGTATATGGCGCCGTCAGAGTCCCTGCAGCGCAGCAGGCGCAGAGAGAGCGGCTGACCTTTTAGTCTGGACAAGATCACTCCTGCCTTCAGGGACAGGGACAAAAACACTGGGTCAGAGAGGGCAAAGGTCGGCAAGGATGATAAACAATGTCAGTTCAGGTATGTGATAAACAAGGCCACTCCAGGTACATGATAAACAAAGCTAAACCAGGTACATGATAAACAAAGCTAAACCAGCTAAATCTCAGATCAGCTGATGTTGTTATGGTCATAATACAAAGATGTGAATTTTGAAGCAGGCTATGTAAGCCTAAGCTACTTGAGATGACCTACTGGAGGAGTTGTAAAGTGGAAAATATTTTGTTTGTAACAACTTTTATCCAGTAACTTACAGAACATCTCTCCCTGGATAGATCCAGGTTCGTTATGTATGTCCACTCAGTCAGCTTCGTGGGCAAATTTGAGGACAATACAGAGCCTGACAAGTCTGAAGCCAAACCGGTTTGGGCTTAGTGGTGCTGGTAGCACGGGCAATTAGCTGGACATCACCCTAGCCTGCCCCGGCCCGATGCTGTGAAGGAGGCTAGTGATAATAACTCAAGGTACGACCGAAACTAGGGCGACTGAGACTGTCCATTTGTGAGTAAAGCAGGTCGGTGTACTGTGCTTAACATCATGGATACAAACAGAAGAAACGCTTCAGTCCACAGCAAAAGGCTGAGGTTGGGTGAGGGCTGAGGGGTCTCAATTTCTCTCAAATCTTCTGTCTTTCTCTCACTCACCTGTCCATTATTGGCGTTCCTGAGTGAAGTTCCGTTAATTTCGTCGATAATGTCACCGAGCTGCACAAATCTGTCCACTTCGGCCTGGCTCCCACGTAGCAGGTCGAGCACAAACACACGGCCATTCAGGTACCTGGGGACAGGTGAGCACCATGGCTGCTTTAGTGTGGCTTTGTTACCAAAAGCACCAGGAGCAGGACTTTGGGTAATTCAAAGTCCTAAACAAAGTACTAAACATCAACCTAATATTTCTAATTGTTTTGTGCTCTCTACAATATTTGTTATGATTATTTACTATACTTTATCATGTTAATCACATGATAATCACATGTTAATCACATGTTAATCACATGATAATCACATGATCATATTAAGACTGTAAACCACACATAATTTCCACCATCTTAACTTTTTTTTACCCTGCTTCCATCTATTAGCCTCATCTATGGAGGGGAAAATGATCTAAAGAGGCCCTCTTCAATTAAATGCAGTCTTTCACTACCCCAAGAACCACAGTTCCTAGGCCTGTTTTTCAGTCTGCATCACATTGGCAGTAGGAACCATAGTCTGACGTGTGGATAGCTGCCTGTTTGGTTCAGGACTATAAAGTCATGGAATGCCCAGCAGTCCTTTTTAGGATTATGACATTTTTGACTGGTTAGAATATCAAGTAATGGACTCTGTGCACGGCAGACGTTAAAGTCCCTGGACTTTCGTTCAGGATGGTATTTAGGATGGACGGTATTTAGCTTTTGCATTGGTTAACAATTGTGTAAGGCTACAGCTACGACTTAACTATGACATGTACAATGGAGAGGAAGATGGAGAAAACTGGAGAGGAAGATGGAGAACTTATTGGTTAGGCTTACTTTGGAGAGTGAACTAATATACCTACACTATAAAACGAATACTTATATCAGTCTAATATTAATCTAACCTACCATACTTACATACCATCCAAAAATAGACATTCACCTGAAAAAACTGATCATCCTGAACCGCAAAAAGTACCACCAGTGGGGAAACCCCTATTATGCACCAGTGTGGTACTTTTTGAGGTATGTTCTCTCTCTCCACAAAAGTGCCTAAGAAGCAAAATAGAGATGCTTTAATCCTCTCTCTCACACACACACACTTTCTCTCTCTCTCTCTCTCTCTTTCTCTGTCTTTCTAATTTCAGTTCATTTTGATGGTCACATGAAGTACAGATTCTCCATTCACAAAGATTAAGGTCTTATGGGGACAAACCTCCTTTGACTCACCTCAGCACCATGCCCAGCTCTCGACATGGGACAGCCTCATACACCTCACACACCTGGAGAACATGCCACAACATCAGCCTCTCAGCCATCACAAGCATGGGGAGCGCTGATACGTGTGGTGCATTACATGGGAATGACTTACTGGGAGAAGCCAGCTCTCATCCAGGAAACTGCAGTTCTGGGGGAAATCAAATAAAATATTGATTTGTGAAGGAGAGGGTATTGATGATTAAAAATCAAAAATGTATTTGTGAGGGAAAGGGTACTGATGATTAAACATAAATATTGATTTGTGAGGGAGAGGGTATTGATGACCACAGTGCAAATTCTGAAATCCTGAAGTCAGAGACATCAAACAATGATGTGACAACATTAGGAACAGTGTGAAAGGCAGCCAATGTGAAACACATGCCTGGCTTGTTAAATTAGCAGACTGATTTTGCCAAGTGAACTGTATCAAGACCAGGATCACATTTGTATTGCTCACCTCAATGTTGAGCTTGAACTCCATTTCTGAGATCACCAGCAGCAGAGACATAAAAGGCTCTAGATCCAACAAAGAAAAACAATAACAAGCACTTCCAGAAGCCACGGCCAATCAGCTCAGTTAGCAACAGCACTAATATACTCTCTCATTTCAGAGTAAAATCACAAGGTCTCACCTAGAAAGTCCTCATTCCTCAGAATAGACATCGTAGTGCTATAAAACTGACCAAAGGTTAACATATATTAGATTCTCAGCACATTTCAGTCAGTCTTTGACACAGTAAATAATCAGCAAATTATCTTACTTCTAGAACTTTGGGAGTGTGCAACATGTGCTTGACTACATTTCCCAGGATCCTTCGAGTCAGTGCCAGCCGGAGGAAATAACGACCTCGCCCCTGAGCTGTCAACAGCTTCTTACAGTTTGAAGTTTGTTCCACCACCAGTGATACGGATCCAAGCCTTCAGAAAGAGATGTAGGGGAAGTTAAAAAAAATGATGCATGCTTGTAGACATTGCCAATGAACCCACTGCCTTATTACTGTTAATAGTCTGTAACAAACAACCGTAATACATCAAAGCTTCTTAATGAAATCAACAGATTATATGTTGTACCCAATGTTCCTCTCTCAATTTCCCTATGCTGGGAGAAAGGGTGGATACATAATTCACATCCTGTAACGTGATTCCTGACACTCATTACACTTAACTGCAGTCCAACTTTCTGACTCTCTTCACAGATCTGAAAACAGTGTCTATAACAGAGGTGTATATTAACAAAATAATGATACTTCACTATGTACCTAAGTGTGTTTGGAGTATCTATACTTTGCTTGAGTCGCTAAAATTCCATCAACTTTTACTTCACTACATGTCCTGAATTAATTGCATACTTTTACTCCACTACATTATTCATTTGCGGTATAGTCACACATAAGATGAAAGGAAATTATGTGGTCTACCAAGTGGCCGCAACAAAGCTTACTACTCACTGGGTAATCAGACAAGTACAAAAACAACAAGTCTCCATTAAACCTGCATTTATAGATGTGATTTATGAATGAGATGCAATAATTTTTTAAATCCTGACTGCTTGTTACTGAACAACACCGATCCATCCATCACTCATCCATGTGTTGCCTGGAGAAGCCCCAGCTGCTTACCGTCCACAGGCGTCATTCTGAGGGAGCATTTCCAGGCCATGCCAGTAGTCCCTCTGCATCAGACTCAGCAACGGCTCTACACCAGAGGACAACATTATTCTAAACTTATTAATCAGTACAGTTTACACAGAACTCGGTTTATACATAGAGGTCAGTTAAGGAGTGTCCTGTTGAACTTTAATGATACTAGCCACATAGGATGGCACGGAACATGAGATTTGATGGTCCAATGATGTTATTTTCTAGGATGGAACAAACTACATAAACAATTTGTTGTGCAGATATGCAGATTCAGAAAACAGTTTTTTTGTTTTTGTCTTTGTTTTCATTTTGGAAAAAAGACTAAAAGGTTTTGATTGGTTTGTTTTTTTCTGTTATGGTGAGCCTTTTGGGCAGCTAGGAAGAGCTTTTGACTTAAGCTTTAATGTGTAGCTTACAATAATAAGATGTAAGAGCCTTTATGGAGAGAACAGCTACTCACGCTGTAGTCCTTTTCGAAAAATAAGCTCTAACAATTCACAGCACGAAGAGAGATGGGGGCAGGAGTCCGTCACTGGGCTCTCGGTCTGGTTCAGGTTCAGGATACACACTACAGGACACACACACATAGTGTCACAGGATGATTTTAGCCACTGTCAAAAAAGACCACAACGTTATCCGGTTTCATCTCAACTGGGATGGAACCAGGCCTATGGGAGCAGCCATTTTCAACAAGCAGCACTTGTTTTACTCCCCAATCCAGTCCCATCACGTAACCAAGCAACCAGCAACCGACCTGCATCGTTTCACCTGTTTGATGGTATGCAGACCTGATACGGCACTGGTATCAGACAACCAACTGCGCAAGGAAATGTGCACACTGTAAAATACTTCAGACATCTGACGATATTTTTTGGTCAAGAAACCTTCAAGAAAACAATAACATCAAAGCAACATTTGCGGTAGCACACTTTAGAGTATTTGACTGTATAGCTATTTTTTACACCGTATGCCAGAAGACATTTAGGCTACAGCGACTATTTTTCAATAGAATTACAACAGGTTTAAAATATTATCATTACTATTGTTATACAGTCTGTAAGTAGCTGGCGCCGATATGAATGACTGCACCAATTTGAATAGATAAACTAGGCTGGGCTGGGCTACAAATAGTTACAGGCAACAAAATATGCACAAAAGAAATAAAATCACAATAAAATAGCGCGGAGAGACATTTCGGTTTAATGAGTTTGACGCTTCAGAGACTCACCCTTAAGGGTCTCTAGAAGGGGATCTTTCGGTGGCATGATCTGTCACCGCAGCGAAGCTTCGCGCTCCGTCATCTAGCTGCAAAATGTGTACTTCCGTAGGCGCCCGATGTGACAAGAGTGGGAGTGCCTTGTGCTATGGGTGCTGCACTGAAAATAATAATTGGCAGATGATAGAGTTTGCTGTGTTATGCCTATTAGGCATTCCGCCCTTCCAACAATTCCAAGAAATGCTTTCTTTACTTAATGACAAAACAAATAAATTCAACGGTGTGTAATTTGGAGGCCAGTCATTTGATAGTTTGGCTCCCTCTTGAGGACAATATGAGGATGTGAATAATAGCGCTCACAGGCAAGAGGAGTCTTCGTATTCGGTCGTAAAGTCGGAAAGAGCCGAAAGGCGTCACTCAGCAACAGACTGACATCCAATGTAAACAAGGTCACATACGCATCCACTCATCCACACACTGCAGAACGATCGGGGAGGGAGAGCACAGGTCGGCTATTCGGCGGAGTGCGTGACATTAAGTGGTGAGAAAGAAAGAGCTCGGGAAAGATATTTATAATTTTTACCTCACGGCAGCTCAAGAGTCTACTTTAGGTAAGTTATGCTTTTGAAAAAGTCACTATTCTAAGATAGGTTCTTTGAATAGCCTAAAGTGTCGTTTTTAGTTTACACATAATCCAGGACAGCAAAATCTTGCACCATGATCGAAATTCATATTGTGCCTGACAGCAACCAGAGTTGTTCGCTTTATTCGCATGGCTGTCTTTGGCAGAGACCAAGTGTGTGTAATAGATATCCCATGGTACCCCAGTCTTTTATTAATGTTTCCATCCAATTTAGCGTAGCCGTGCTTTCAGACAAATTGCAGACTATGCACTTGACTTTTTAAATTCTGCAGACTTATGTCACATGCTCGTGGCAGTATTCTGAACGCACCAAGGTTGCGACCCTTCGCCAATCTGTCTAAAAATGTTTTAGACAGAGAACCTAACTGTATACTCTGCTTTTTAGACAGTACTTAAATTACTGTAGAATTCTGTTGTGCAGGACTCATAAAGGCCCATGCTAACTGGCAAGACCGATGAAACAACTGTACCCTGACAGGTATCGTGCACAAGACGCATCCCATTTAATTCGCTTAAAGGCTTACTTGCACGGGCTCGGTGGAGCTGTACTTTGCTCTCATGCACGTGTTATGTGCGTGTGTGCGACATTTCGTTAAATCCCAAATGGACCATAAGATACCTGTGTCTCGACCAAAAGGTAGAATGCCTTTCATGATATAATGACAGAATCCGCGTACCCACGGAGCAGATTGCAGCAGGACGTGAACGCTCTTATTGCAAGTTGCAACAATTAGACTTAAAGGAGTTCTTTATACAAATAGCTTCCATGTTTCATGTAAGACAAGTTGTATGTAAATGTAAATTCAGTGTCCCACTCGTTGCCCAGATTATGGTGGACATCCATACTCTCATTTGCCCAGCTATAGTCTAATTATGGACCATCAATATTTCAGCCTTATCTGACACTGATCAGTCTCTTTCATTAGCATTATTTTCCGTTCCTCCTGCAGTGCCAGATGAGGTCTATTTTGCTGTAGAAACAATGGAAACAATAATGTCTAGAGACACCCCACCACCACCTCCACTATAGTCTCCTAAAATCCAGTTGGAAACACTGCTATCACACCCCCTGAATGTTTTCTTGGGAGTTTGGAGCTGCAGACCTTGAAGTCAAAATGTAGTGACAGGAAGTCAAAGATATGCCATGGTTGTCTCAGCATGCCTACGGAAGGTAAATAGAGGGAAAAGAGAATTAAGATGTGTGTGTATATTTATGGGAGGAGAGACAGAGAATGAGATGTGTGTGTGTGTGTGTGAGAGAGAGAGTGTGTGTGAATGACGCGTTGTGCTATGGCAGTGTGCTGAATCAACATAATTGGTCCAGGCTGGCTTTGAGATCTCTCTCTTCGAGCTGCTGCCTCAGATCTCAATGGGCTTCCTGCCCTGCATCAGACTGCTGCTGCATGTGGTCCAAAGCTGGGCCAGGTGTGACGGACCATGGCCGGATCACTCTAGAGTGGACTGCTGTGTAGGGGCTATGGGGACTGATCAGACTGCAGCAATACTTTGATCAAAAAAACTCCCATCCTGCAGTTTCCTGACCCTGTCCCCACCACACTCACACACCCATGCACACCTACACTCTCTCTCACACACACTCTTTCTCACACACATGCTCACACACACACACTATCTCCGCTCACTCACACATACTCACACATATACACAAACACAATCTTTCTCACACTCACCCACATACACCCATACACTCACACACACACTCTTTCTACATACACTCTTATTCTCACACTCACACTCACACACACACACACACACACACACACACACACTCTTTCTGTTACACTCACACTCACACACACACACACACACACACACACACACCCTCTCTGCAGCACTTTTCCAGCTCTAAAAGTGCAGAGCTAAATATCTATGATTCAGCATTTTGATTACTCACACATATTTGCAGCCACTCTTTCACCATCTCTCCTTCACCATCTCTCCTTCACCATCTCTCTTTTACCATCTCTCCTTCACCATCTCTCCTTCACCTTTTCTCTTTTACCATCTCAGCTTTTTACTCCCCTTTCATTTCCCATGGTTGCTCTCCCTCTCTCTCTCTCTCTTCTCTCTCTCTCTCTCTCTGTCTCCCTCCATGCCCCCTGAGATGGCTGTGCGTCAGTCTGTCCCCAGATTACTCCTGATCTTTCACTTGCTCATTAAACTGCCTCATTGGACACACTGTAGATTTTGCTGTTGGTACATAAAGTGCTTCTGTTGCAAAGTATGCACATACACACTTTAGTGGAGTTTAGATTATTTCATTTATTTTTTACAGAGACCTTGGGACCTTGTACAAATGCATTAGTCGCTTAGAAAGAAAGAAGGTACATTGTACCAGATTTAGCAACTATTGTAGCTAATGTCCATCTGCAGTCCCTGTGCAGATAGGATAATAAAACACACAGAAATAATAATCTTTTCCTGTACCCAACCAGGTCTGTCAAAATGATGAAGGAGTGTCTGCAGTTTCTTATAGAACCAGCGAAGAATCTCAAGATTCGCATAAAGGTACAGAGCACGCTTCAGCACCCCAAAAACCAGCTTCAGCACCCCAAATTCTTACTGTAAGACATTCCCGAACACAGTGCACTCAATGTAGAACTCCAGAACTTACCTTACTGCATAAAGGCAATAGAATGTAGAACTCCAGAACTTACCTTACTGCATAAAGGCAATAGAATGTAATCTCTCAAGGACCACAATAGGCTATGTGCAATGTATGACACATTATGAAGTGAAAATGTGGCTTTATTTAAAATCTGAAAGGATGTATTTACAGTATACACAAGTATACATTTAAAAAAAGACTGGAAAAAAGCATGCTCAACAGAAATATGTGCCAGAGATTTGTGTTTTTCTGGTTCTGTTGTTCCGGTACTGCTGCACTGGCTCTGCCATTCTGTGCTCCACTGTTATGGTTCCTCTGCCTTGGCTCTGGTGCGCTGCATTCCTCTTCCTCTGTGGTTCTGTGCAGGAGTCTCGTAAAAAAGTCAAGCATGAGAAAAAGGAACCGCTGCTGGAGTCACAGCTCTTCATCATGGACCTGGCTCGAGAACTCAACAGACTCTGCAAGGTAGTCCTCTACACACACACATAGTAGATACACACACACACACACACACACACACACAAAAGCAGGCACACATGCATGTTTGCACACACACAAACACACACACAGACACACAGGCAGACACACATGCACGTTTGCATACACACAAACACACACACAGACACACAGGCAGACAGACACACATGCACGCTTGCACACGCACACACACACACACACACACACATACAGTCATATATAAATGTCTTGTGTCTTGTGGAGCAGAAATCTGACGTGCTTGCCCACATCTGGACATGTGAGGACGTGTGGCCTCCCCACCTGTGTCGGGAGTTTATCATGGAATGGTCAGCCACACTAGAGAATAAGGTGAGAAACACACACACACACCTCACCTGCACATCACACACACAAACACACCTTCACTGCTGTCCCTATCACATCCTGTGCGCTCATGATGGTGATGAATAAGTCATTAGGCAAAGTTCTAATTTCACTTGTGACTCTGCAGTTATTCCTTCACTATTGAAGAGGCATATTTTACATTATTCTGCATTTGAAATTCAAAGTATTGGAAAGTGAAATGATAGTTCTGTGTTGTATGGCATCGTCTGTGTTTGGGAGTTGAGCTTAGTGAATGAGGACTTTTGACTATAGTGAGTTGTAAGACTATGTGTACCTCCTCCAGACTTGGTCATGAAGTTGACACTTACACACCTTTTATTTTTAGGAGTTTGTCCGCAATTGCCAAACTTTGAGCTACTTTGATCCTTAAGACTCTTTGTTGAATATGGGACAATGCTTGAAGATTATCTGTGAACAGCACCAATATTACTGAATCATCTATAGGTTTTTGTAGGACATAGTGTTTGTTTTGGCTCAAAATCACTGAAAACACCAATGACTAGACTGACTAGATTGTCATTGTCTGTAATCAGGTTTACTACAGTCACGTCATGCTGGCATTCAGTGACAGGAGTTGTCAGCACAAAACCCTTTTGGTGTTTCTGTCTCATTTGTTGACTGGCAGCTGTCCTTAGCTGGCCGAAACTCACTAGGGATCCCTGTGAGGGTGTGAGGTGTTGTACCGGTAACGGGTATCAACAGTACACACACACGCACATACACACACACACACCACACACACAAAAAAACACAGGCGTTGCTGAATGAATGCCAGGCTGGAGGAGCGTTAACTGTCCAATCACACAGCGCTATTGATTTATACACCTCTGCTGAGCCCTCAACACTCATTAGCCATAAGAAACACACACAAACCCTGACTGAGCATTTACACTAGACACTCTTAGATACAGTAGTTACCTCAGTGATTAAATCCGCTACTTCCAAACAAATATTTACATTGGGTTATTATGATTAGGGGTAGTTTATGTACAATGCAATAGCACACACACACAGAGCACCTAAAGCTGACACTCCTAGTCCAGTAATCCTAATCCAGTAACATCAGCAATTAAATTAGTCACTTCCAAACAATTAAATTAAACGTAGTTTATTTGTTGTGAATTATCATGACTGGCATCCTGTACAGAGTGGCGTGTCTTTGGTGTGTCTGTCTTTACATAGATACGTAGAAGTCTTTTTCTTTTTCTAGGTAGTCTTGTAGATGTGTGTGTGTATAGTAATGGACTCCACGCTGAGCTCTGGCATTTCTATTTAATGCATGAGTTCCTCCCTTCAACATCAGAGTCTGCAGAGTGGGGTCCCCATAGGGCTTAGCCAGTGACCTTGGCCGTCACAGGATGACCTTGGCCGTCACAGACTACTGTACTCTTAGTGAGTTTGGCATAGTGCTGCAGTCCATGGGCCTCAGTGACTACGCATGTAGGGACGAGGACCCAAGGGAGGGAGGGGGGAGAAGAGAGGGGGAGAGAGGGGGAGAGGGAGAGAGAGGGGGGAGGGGGGGGGGATAGAGAGGGGGGTGGATAGAGACGGGGAGATAGAGAGGGGGAGAGAGTGGGGGAAAAGAACTTCACTGTTGCTGCATGAAACGTCTGTGTGAATGAATGTAATGATATTTGAAAATGTTGATTTATAATTGGTGTGTTTGTATGTGAATTCATGTGTGTATATGTGAGCGCTTATGCAGCATCTGAGCGCGTACCTGCCTGAAGTTGAAATGTGTGTGTGTGTGTGGTGTGTGTGCGTGTGTGTGTGCATTGTGTGTGTGTGTACTCTGTCTCGCTGCCTGTCCATGTGTGTGTTTGCATTTCAGTTGATGATGTGCAGTTTTCTGCTTTGGTGTGTGTACACAGAGGAGTCTGTTGCTAACCCCGCGTCCTCAGCATCGTGACTGGAGGGGTCAACTCCTCAGTATGCTGGAGCAGGGTGGGGAGTCTGACATGGGCCTCCACCGCAGCAACATCATGGACTGGGTCCGAGAGCAGAGGGCCAGGCACCAGGTCAGTCACTGCACACTGGCATACCAGTCATTTATTCATCTAATTAGTCTTCCAGTCACTGCACACTGGCATACCAGTCATTCATTCATCTAATTAGTCTTTCAGTCACTCTTTCATGGCATCCATTCGTCATGGACAACAGTACTGCAACTTCAGCTGTATATGCAGTTTGCACCAGACGGACCAAGTTAGCGGGATCCCTGGCTAGTTAATCATGTGAGCCTTATGTTATTGACGTTGGCATTACAGTTTAAAAACACTCAAAATGTTTCAGTTTTAGAAAAAGTTTTAGAAAGTCCTTTCACTCCTAACCGGCCATTGATTTTCACTTCTCATGCCTTCTGGGTAAAAAACTGACATCACAAGGTTGAACCGGTCTGCGCCCAAACTGTTGCAGCACATAGACACCATTGATATTGTTCCACTTTTGTTTCCTCACTTCTCTGATTTTCACATGCATTTCGAGGACTGGCCTCCACTTTGTCCTGCTGACCGTGCGTTTGGCTTAAAACAACAAAGCGTTCATTACACCATAATGTCCAGACTGACTTCAGTTTTTACCCAAAAGCAAAGAGATATAAACAACGCAAAACACAATTGCAGTTTACAAGCTCTGCAAATGTAAAATTCTGACCTTTTTACTAAAGACGAAAGCATTTTGAGTGTTTTTAAATCTCGTCAAACATAGCCAACACCAACTTCAATCTTGTAAAGCCAACATACCTTACCAGTCAGGGATCTTTTTAAGTGTTTGTAGTTAATTTCCACCAACTGTCCCACGAGGTCCCATGCAGAGATGTGTAGATGGTGGTAGTGGATGGTGGTAGCGTAGTGGTTAAGGAACCTGGCTAGCTTGCAAGTAGCCAGAAAAGTTGTGGGTTCGAATCCCAGCTGCTACCGTTGAGCCCCTGAGCAAGGTACATAACCCTAAGTTGCTCTGGGGGAACTCTGGCCCTGAACAGTTGATAGTTGGCAAAATGTAAGTCGCTTAGAATAAAAGCGTCTGGTAAATGTAAATGAGATGGTAGTGCAGTACTGACTAGCATTTTGCTCTGTTGAAACTAAACTTTACACAGTTGTGTGTGAAGATGGGTGATTCGATCCAATTCTGTTTAATCAACATAGGAACAGGGCCAATTCAACCTTCATCATTTTCTGTGTGTTCTTTTTCAAGTGACTCTATGAGACCTCTTAGCTGCAGAAATAGTGGAGACCAGCCCCCTATCTCACTCAGCTCCCTACCTCACTTGGCCCCCTACTTCACTCAACCCCCTCACTCAGCCCCCTATCTCACTCAGCCCCTACCTCACTCAGCCCCCTGTCTCACTCAGCCCCCTATCTCACTCAGCCCCCTACCTCACTCAGCCCCCTGTCTCACTCAGCCCCCTACCTCACTCAGCTCCCTACCTCACTCACCCCCTACCTCACTCAGCCCCCTACCTCACTCATCCCCCTACCTCACTCAGCTCCCTACCTCACTCAGCCCCCTACCTCACTCATCCCCTATCTCACTCAGCCCCCTACCTCACTCAGCCCCTACCTCACTCAGCTCCCTACCTCACTCATCCCCCTACCTCACTCGGCTCCCTACCTCACTCTATAATGTTCGCTTAATAATTTATCTTAAGCGTCGATCATACCCACGCTCAATCAACAGGTCAGTATTCCCCGTATCACCACCCAACACGCAGCCTCACACCGCGCGGAGTCCCAACGCCCTAAGAGACACACACCACTCCCCACACAAAAGTTATTGCTTTTACAGGTGTTAATAATAGTGCACAAAAGACATTAAACATTCCCACCCCAGCCGGCTTCCCGAACGGTGACGGGGTTCTTATAACCCCAGTGCTAAACCCACAAGGCCTAAGAGTCCGTAGGAGGAAATACTTAAATGCAGTCACTGTTAAGGTCCCAGGTAATCCTCCAAATTATCCGAAGAATCAACGAAAAGAAAGTCTCTGCCTCACCGCGTTCCTGTTCCCTACCGCCGGGTGACGAGTCTTTTCCGAACTTCCGGGATATTGTCCTGCTCGACGCATTAATCCACCACCGCTTCCAAAAAATGAGGAGAAAAAAATAATCCACAAAAAGCAGGTGCAAAAATATGGTCCGTACAGGCAAAACCCTCAACACTGGCAACGTCTTCGCAGGTGACCCCGACAGACTGCTTCCTCTCCCTCCCGGTCTCCCGCCCCCCCAGACATTTAAAAACTTGTGACCCCCGTCTATTGGACGTTGCGTCAGACCAAAACCCCCGTCTATTGGACGTTGCGTCAGACCAAACCCCCGTGGCCAAACGAACAGTGGGATACATGGGCAATAATATAATATAATGTGACCAAAGAGCAAAATGACAGAGTAATACAGAAATACATTACTTTATGTCAGCCCCTTTTTTTTTTTTTTTAACTGCATTGGCTAAATACAAATGTGACTTATGCATTTGTTACAACTCAGCCCCCTACCTCACTCAGCCCCCTATCTCACTCAGCCCCCTACCTCACTCATCCCCCTACCTCACTCAGCTCCCTACCTCACTCATCCCCCTATCTCACTCAGCCCCCTACCTCACTCATCCCCCTATCTCACTCAGCCCCCTACCTCACTCATCCCCCTACCTCACTCATCCCCCTGTCTCATTCAGCCCCCTACCTCACTCAGTCAGTGGTGTTTGACACACAGGGAGGGATGCAGACACTGCGCACTTATGGGCCTTTATTTCCCTCTAGCAATCTATGCAGCAGTGAGCATTTGTTTCAGTACAGCAATCTATACAGTTATGAATGTTTGTTTCAGTACAGCTATCTATAGAGTTATTGACGTGTGTGACAGTGTGTGTGGATTTGTTTACAAGCCAAAGGATCAGGACTGGCAATGCTAATCTCCACACAGCCATGTTGACTGACAAGGTAATAAACAAGATTTCATACAGGGCTTATTGCATGACTTAGTGTGTCATGTTGTGTTTGTGCTCCAAGGCTCAGATACAGGTGTGAGTAGTGTGCAGTTCTCCCAATTCAAATTGATTTACCATCACAATTACTTTTAAACCCATACACTGTATATTAGGGTACACAATTTTACCATCCCAGTAACTTTTAAGCCCATATACCACACCTATACCATATACCTACTAAGGTAAACCATTTGCATGGAATGTCTTCAGGTGCCCAGGTGTCAGGTGTGTGTTCTAGACTGGGTAAAATTAAAAAACAGATTATAAGGCTTTGAAAGTTTCTGGTAACTCCGAGCCCAGTCGTTTTCCTTTCCTGTCACTGTCTGTTCATCGTTAGTGGCATCTACTAACGAGGGTGAGAGGAACAGGGGGGGATGAAGATGACTCTTTTCGTTTCTTTTTCTTTGTTTTCTTTCCTTTACTTCATCCCTCTATTTATCTACTTCTTCCTCTGTCTCTCTCACCACCAACTACAATGCCACTCTTCTCTGTCCCTCCTTTTCATCTCTCTCTATCTCTCTCTCCGTCTGCCTGTCGCTGTAATTAAGTTATTAATATGGCTCTTATGTGCTTGTCTTCCCTTCATGCGCTCATAATTAAAGTCTCTGTGACCCACAGCCCTCGTCTAATAGTGTAGTAAATGATCCTGTAGTCTGTCAGCACGTGTGCCGCTGGCCCTGGCATGACGTCCATCATATCAGATGGGGGAGTGATAAATTAGCTTATGATTCACCTGTTTATTGTAATAACGGCGTACGGTAATGTCCAATATGGGCTTCACCTCACACAGGTGACGGCCAGTGATCTTTACGCCACTCACCTGCTTCTCTTCCTCCACCACACTAGTTTGTTTTTCATCCGTTCTCTCTTGTTCTCTTTCTCCTTTACTCTCTCTCTCTCATTTTCTCTCTCTCTCTGTCTCTCTCTCTGTCTCGCAGTCTCTCTCCCTCACTCTCTCTCACATTTTACAAGGTTTCTTTTCTCTCTCCTCCTCTGCCTCTCTACCGTTCTCTCTGTCTTTCATGCTTTTCCTCACTCTCCAGACTTCCAAACTCTTCTTTAAAGCATCAATGAAGAGTGTAATTGAAGAGCAGTCCGAGATAAAAACTGATTGTAGACCTGATTACAGACTGAAACCTATTTAACTCTGCCGAGGCTGGCCTTGGTGCAGTTTGTCTGCTTATCTGTCTGTGTGCAACACTTCAGAGGAGCTCTGAGCAAATCCTCACTTCCCCTAATTATGCAAGATATGTCAGGAAACCCCTTTGGCAAAGGTCTGTGCTCTCAAAGTGCCCTTCCAGCTCTTCTGCTGTCTAAACCTGTCATAAAACCACATAATGGACACCATGGTCAGCTAAGATAGTATATTTATTTAATGATATACCATACATTGATGATTCAATCCAATTCGAGAGTATATGGTGCAATACAATGATATAGGGAATGATACAATGCAATACGGTGCGATGCGATGCGATGCGATGCGATGCGATACGATACAGCTTTATTGTCCATAAGGGCTTAAAGAGGGGCTCAGCAACTCTGGTTTTCTTATTTGCATTGTTGTTGCATTAGCCTGGATAGAAGTTACAGGGGGAGCTCCACAGAGAGAAAGAACGGAACAAGATCCCAATACTGTCGTAAACCCCCCTCCTCCCTCCCCCCTCCCCCCCCCCCCTCCTTTCCACCGCTGTACCTAAACCACACATATGCATCTATTTTTGAAAGAGCCAGTGACCATGCTACCTCACACATACCCCAATGTCATTCAGTCCACACAACGTTAGCTGTTCTTGCATCAGTTAACCTACAATATTTCCTAGGCTTCTCTACTCTTTGGACATAAACAGGGCTACAAATTGTTCTGCCAAGACAGGCACAGTGTAGGATAACTAACTTACAATCACAGCAAAGCCAGGTCAGCATCACTTTTGCAGGCTTTGCGTTCTCAGAGCTCTTACTATTCAGAAATGGTTCACCCTGGTGCTTCTCGCTCTGTCTCCTTCCTCACGCATCCAACAAGATTTCGGAACTATATTCATAAACTACTAGGACACAAATAATCCATTCTCCATTTTATCTTTCTTCTAAACTTTCATAACTTTTTTGCACATTACATATTAGACTCTACCTCAGTATTGCGTCGTACAGACAGCTCTGCATAGCATTATGCGTTGTCACCACCTACTGGTGCATGTAGGATTTGAAACGAGAGGCGAGTTGCTCCCCAAGAGTTACATTTTCTGTTTGTCCATAACGAGGCAGCAGATATCTCAGTGAAAGTGACTGTTTTCGCCAAAACAGGTCAATCAACTAAATCAATGATTTCTAAACGGTTGTATGACGATGAAAAAGCTGCATAGGATGTCTTAAAATTCTTATTGCATTATCATATGATGTCACAGATGTCAAAAAGCTTTCAAGTTGTTTTGTATCCTGTCTGATTTAGTGTGAATGTCACTTACTCTTTCCATCAATACAACCCCAATCTCTCTGTGTCCCCAGCATGGTGTGTGGCCAGGGGAGCCCGTGCTGATGGTCCTGGATGACCTTGAGTTCCAGTGGCGTAGAGGTCGTCTGACTCACCTCCGCTCTGCCATGGAGGTGGTCATCTGGGCTGTGCTGGGCGAGAGCACAGAGAAGGTCTGGAGCCTTGGCCAACACACACTCCAGATTAGACTTGATGCCAACACACACTCCAGATTAGATTTGGTTTCAATACACACTCCATATTAGACCTGATCTCAACACACATTCCAGTCACACACACTCACATTTGTACTCTGCTGTGCATCTAACAAAACAAACAGAAGGTTCGTTGTGTCTGTGGTGTTCTCGCAGAAATAAGAGCTAAAAGTCTTTCACACCTTAACACACAGTTAAGACAGTCTCATTATAAAAACTCAAAACATCAGAGCTGAGAAGTTCCCTTGTGTTTAATGCTGATGCTGCTGATGATAGCACTACCTAGATGGGACAGCTTTGTCCCTATTTGATGAATGTTCATATGTCCCTCTATCAGACAAGGGTAATATATCTATAATATATGAGACACAATGTTCATATGTCCGTCTATCAGACAAGGGTTATATATCTATATCAGGTAAGATGCTAGTATTCTCCGTCAGGCAGTCCTGTTCTACAGCCCTTTTGTTTTCTCTCAGTTGGTTCATCACTGAACAAACATTTCTCTTGTTGTGTTGTAATTCTTTTGTGTACCCACTTATCCTGTTCTCTGGTAGAGGAATTCACCAACACCGACAATCAACATTCTGTCTGTCCATCTTTCTGTCTGTCTGTCTGTCTGTCCGTCTGTCTGTCTGTCCCCCAGGAGATTATCCCTAGGCTGTGGCTGACTCATAAACAGAAGAATCAGAAGATGGGTTAGTTTTCATCCCTGATGTCAAGTGCAGATCTAAAGTCATTCTCATCCTCTTGCCTCATGTCTCTTTTGTGAAGTACAGCACTGTGGTCAAAGAGATCACGGCTTTAATCCATAAACCTTCATTGACTTTTGTATTGGCCTGGATTGAAGACACTTTTTTTCCCTTAAATACTTCTGATAAAATGGGGGTTGTCTTATATTCACAGACTAGACAAAAATAGGGAGGAAAATATAGAGAGCACCAAAAACTCCTTAGGCCTACAACTGACACACACAACTGAGAGGTAAGAGATTGTCTTGAACAAATTCAATATTAGCCTTGAGTGGTGCAAAATAATGACTGGGTTCACATGCACTTAAGTATTGCTTGACCCAGTGTTGATAACAATCGGAATGCACACAAAGCTAGGACACTTGATGTCCAATCATATTGGGGATACAGAAGTGCATACTCTCCCATGCGGCACTGTCACGTCACTGTGGGACTGAATCAGACTTGCCCAGCGCCTGCACAGACTCTGAGAAGGTAGCCTGTGATCAAGCTAAAGAGAACTCACTCATACCCCCTCGATTAGCAATGCAGTGGTGATCAAACGTCAGCACTTCTCTACCTGCCAACACGTTACTATTGCAAAGAAAGGCTGGAAATCAGTTAGCTTACTGCGCGGTGGAAATGAGAGAATCAGATCACTGTTATGTTTGAGTGTCACACAGTCGTGGTCAGCTCCCCACTTTGCCACCCGTGACACCCAAGTCATTGTCAGACTTCCATGGCTAATGCAAATGGTTTTCTGCCTGGTAGATAGCCTATAGTGTATTGTTTGCACTTCCATGGAAAATGATCATTCATATAGTATTATTAATTAATATTAATTTAAATATGATGAATTTATCCAGAAGATTAATTAACTTGATATCAATTTATTGTAATGATTTAAAAAAAGAAATTGGCTGACTTTTAAAATGTTTTCCAATGAGATTTCACAAGCATTTTCAAATAAAATAATGTTCTATGTAAGGCAAAATTTGGTCTACAAATTTTCTTTCCCCCAAAAAATCTGGAAAAAGATCTTCTATTTGGGCCAATACGGTAATACATAACCTCATGTGCATTTTACTCATCTTCTATTAGGGCCAATACAGTAATACATAATCTCATGTGCTTTTTTACTCATTGAATACGTGTCTCTGCTTTCAGATGCAATTCGGTATATCCCACACACATGTAAGTTTTGGCTGACACACACACACACACACACACACACACACACACACACACACACAGACATACCAAAAGAATGTCGTTTGCTCATTTGATTGATGTTATGGTATCATTTCATGGAAGCTTTTAAATAGTAGACCCAAATGATACTTAGAGGCCTCTAAGATGAAGTTCTCAAACCTGCTCACATTAGCATATTAATATTGATGCCCACATTAGAATATTTATATTTATGATTACATTGGCATATTAATAATGATGTAATTGTGTCAGTATTACTCAGTATTTAACTCTCTGTCTTGCTTTCAGTATGGAATTGGATATGTGATGCAGCAGGTATATTTCCCAATACACTCACTCTACATTAATATTTTACCCTGTACATTAGTATTTCAGAGAGCCCTAAAATAGCACAATATAACTATAACAATCCTCACCTGCAGAGGAAGTGACCCTTGACCCTGAGACGGCGAACCCTGACCTAGTGATCTCCGAGGACAACAAGCGCATGCGCTGCGGCTACGAGAAGCGTGACGTGGCGGACTGTCGACGGCGTTTCAACGGCTGGTGGTGCGCTTTGGGCGCGGAGGGCTTCAGCGAGGGCCGGCACTACTGGGAGGTGGAGGTGGGCGAGCGCGATTGGCGTCTGGGCGTGGCACGGGCATCGGCGCTGCGTCACGGCTACCGCTCGCTCAACACAGAGAGCGGTTACCTGACGCTGCGTCTGGAGCGCGGGCAGGAGCTGAAGGCACTCACTGTGCCCTACACGCCGCTGCCCCCGGGCCTCCCGCTGCCACGCAAGGTGGGCGTCTACCTGGACTACGAGGGCGCCAGCTCTCCTTCTATGACGTGGAGCGCCGGGCTCACATCTACACCTACACCGACACCTTCAGCGAGAAACTCTACCCAGTTTTTGGCACAGTGGAGGTGGTGACGGACATGGTGATCCGAGAGGCGGGGGCAAGAGAACCCTGCTTCTGCCCCGGTCCATGTCTCTGGAGCTAACTGCCCCAGCACCACCACTGCAATCCCATGGTCCCCCAGCTGTTCCATGCAGTGCAGATGAGTCAGTGTTGAGGTGTAGATGCAAAACACTAATGGCAGCCGATTGGAGCCAATCAGACATGAATCTGGAACTGATCCGGTCTGGAGATCACCTGCAATCCCTCTGCTTTCATTCATACATTCTTGCTTCAAAACTTAAAGGTGATTCAGACTCAAAGTGATTTGTGCTGAACTGATTCTGTACATAGTAGAAATTCATTCATACATTCTTGCTTCAAAACTTAAAGGCGATTCAGACTTAAAGTGATTTGTGCTGAACTGATTCTGTGCATAGTAGAAGCGCAAATAACTGAAACCTATGGGGTTCAGAGTACAGGATTGCTGTTGTGCTGTGCCTGAAGAACTTATTAAGCTCATTTCAACATTTTAGTGTGGAGGTTCAGAAAGCCCAGTAAACACGCTCCCCAGATAGCATTTTACCCCTACTTGAACAAACCCTTAACTGTATGCAGTACATTTGAGCCTGGATATGGGACCCCTCATCAAAGCCAGAAACACCAGACCACGTCAAGCTCCATGCTCCGGGAGGCGGAAAGCTCAGCAAAAAGACAAACCATTTTTTAATTGAACCAAAACAAGCACCTAAGTGTGATTTGATCATGTGATTTCGTTCAACCCATTCTTTGCAGCTCACTGATGCTTTTCTTTTTTGGGTGTGTGTGTGTTTTTGGATTTTGGTTTTGTTCATTTGTGACTTGTTTCTGTTACACCGCTCTTTCTACCAGTATTGAAATAAACATTTACAACAAATCAATATCCTACCTAGTTTCATGTAACTAATGCATCTGTCCTTGGTAACACTTACCCTACCTAGTTTCATATGTCTAATGCATCTGTCCTTGGTAACACTCAACATATCCTACCTAATTACATAGAACTAATTCATCAGGCCTTGGTAACACTCAACATATCCTACCTTATTACATAGAACTAATTCATCAGGTGTCATGGGTAAAATGAGCAAGATTTACAAAATCAATAAATCCAAAATCAGTTCAATAGAAAACAGACAGAATGACACAAAGGTGTGTTATATGTCTAATTTCTGGAAGTGCAGTGTTGTTGACATGCATATTAAAAAAGCATTACAGGCAGTGAGACATGAGTTCAGTGTATCTGTGCCATGGCTCCAAAAAACCCTTTCAAACAGACATGGCAATGATTTTGGTATGATGGAAGGAGATCTGCCAACAAATTGTTCCACTACATCAATAGACTGTCAAAGTATCTTTCTTACTGAAAACCTGCACACAAAATGATATCAAAGTAAAATTGAAAGAATATAAAACAACATATCATTATGATAAAAAATCAAAACAATCTTTCGCCTGAATACATAAACCCTTGCTGAAACACTGAAGTCTGAATACCTGAAGTATCAGAGGACACAAGATTTTATACAAGATACAAGAGATTAAACAAAAGAGTTTGGAGTTCAGAAAGGTGCTTCACACATAGAAACATTCAACAAAAATCTTAAGGAGAAAACAAATAAACGATGTGTAAAAATGACCTCAGGTAGAAAGGCACAGAGTGCGCTGTGTGATCAAAGGCACCATCTCTGTTGGGCCACTGCAGTGATACTGTACATCAGAGCAGCCCAGGCAGTTGAGCAGAGAGGCTCTGCTTTTCCCTCTAAACTCTGGAGATTTTGGCCCTTCAGGGCTTATTAAGGGGCAAAGGTTCCTGTGTGTCTTGGCATGACCTGCCCCGGTCAGTAGAATCTCTCGCTGGGGATAATCTCCCATAATCGCCCCTGGCAGACAGGTCACTGTAATCCCAAAGCCTAGGAGTGAACAGATACTACGGGAGGGGCAGGAGGAGGGGGCGGATTCCAAACGGAAACGTGAATGAAGCCTCTGACCACTGGGGGTTGGCCAGGGCACAGGAGCATTAGTGCGGGGCTCTTAGGGGGGTCTGTGCCAGGGCCGTGGGGTGGCTTTTGGAAGAAATGAGACTGCAGGTTCAGTGGTCCCTGGGATGTAAAGTCCAGTTTCTACAGATTGAATGGAACTGAATAGACTTGGAGAAACTTGGAGACATGGAGAACCATTAAAGGTGGTTCCTCATATCTTGCTCAGACTGTAACAGACAGGGAGAACTAAGACGTTAGTCTCTCTACAGGGTCATCTGTATGGTAGGGTCAGGTAACCTGTTTAATAACACTAATGTGTCCCCTTTGGATAGAGTGTGTGTGTGTGTGTGTGTGTGTGTGTGTGTGTGTGAGTGAGTCTTGAGAATGTACTCTCAGGCCTCGTAGTATTTCTTCTCTGTCCGTTTGGTCACGCTGGTGCTGGTGATCACACCCTTCTGAACCACTTCCTGCATCACCTGACGTGTGAAAGTTCCACCACTTTCCATGCGCTGGGTCATGACCATCATGCCATCTACACACACACACACACACACAGAGAGAGAGAGGGAGAGAGAGAGAACTTATTGTGTTGTCCAGAAGTATGTTTATATTCTACTTGATCTTCCGGTGTGACTTTTAACACACACACACACAAACACACACACATACACACAAACACATACGCATACCTTGCGTAGACCCTGAGAAGTAGGGCTCGTTGAAGGTGGTGTTTGTGATGTTTGTGCGAGTGGTGACTTCTCCAGGCATCTGGAACACTTCTCTCCTAGTCGTGGATTGGCTGCCATAAGACATGGAGGCTAAAAAATAATAGATGGGTGGATTCATATAAAATAATATAATATAATATAATATAATATAATATAATATAATATAATATAATATAATATAATATAATATAATCATGATGTATTAACTCAACTCAACTGCAATTGATTCAAACATATAATAATATATTGACTAATACATTTCATTACATATTGATCGATAAATACCATAAGTCTTATTAAAGAGATTAAGGGACTATTAAGTAATTTGGGTTAGGGCTAGATATGTTGTTCTGTACTTTCATTAAAACTGTGTCTCTGTGTGTGTGTGTGTGTGTGTGTGTGAGAGAGAGAGAGAGAGAGTGTGTGAGAAGGCCTACCTCCCTCCTGGGACTCTATGGTGATGATGCCCTCTCTCTCAGGCCCGAAGCCCTGTGTGGTTCGCGCTTGTACTTTGAACTTGTAGGGCACATTCTCCTGCAGGTCGGACACAGTCAGGCTTGTCTCTGCATTGTCCCCACCAACCTGGAATGAGCGCAGGTCACCTGATACCATAGAAGAAGAAACACTGATCATGCTTAACTCCCAAACAGAAATGGAACTGGGTGGTGTTAGTCTGTTACTACCGGAGAAATGTAATACTGTTTTCTGACTGGCTGACAGGGTGTGCGTTGTTCCCCTTGCCCAGTGTGCTTTATTCTCCTAGTTTATCCATACACTCACTGGGGCGCTGATGTCATGCTGATGTCATGCAACTAAGCAAGCAATTAGATCCGTCTACTTTGCTTCTTTGGCTTGACACTCGTCAGCTTGGTTCCACTCATGGCTTCCCATCGCAAAATACACATCAGCATTCTATGCACATGTACAAATGTCATCAACATCAACTCTAATATACTGTGCACATGTACAACAGTTGATAGGCCATCTCTGACACAAAGTGTAAGTCAACAATGCCAAGCACATGGGAAAAACAACAGTGGACAGACAGATAGATAAATAGATAGATAGATAGATAGATAGATAGATAGATAGATAGATAGATAGATAGATAGACAGACAGACAGACAGACAGATAGATAGATAGATAGATAGATAGACAGACAGACAGACAGTCAGATAGATAGTAGATCGCTGTCAAATGGACCCTTACTGTTACCCCCATGACCCATCTCACTCCTTCGAGTTTGTCACTATGCCTGGCCGCTGCTACATTGTCCAGCCATAATTCCTGATAACCACCTATAGACTGATTACCATGTAATGTAAAAGTGGGATAATACTCTATTATGAACTATTATGAACCTTAGCTAAACCATAGGCAACTTATAGTCTGTCATGGTTACTACTGATTGTAATTTTTCTCCATGACCCCTGGCAGTTGGGTTAGCCCCTTGAGTCGTGGATCTGCCCAAGGTTTCTTCCTAGATTAACTGAACATAAGGGAGTTTTTCCTTGCCCCTGTTGCTCTTGGGTGCTCCTTCTGTGAAGCGCCATGAGACAATACTATTGTAAAAGGCGCTGTATAAATAAAACTGAATTGAATAGATAGGTAGATAGATAGACAGACAGACAGACAGGTAGATAGACAGATAGATAGATAGATAGACAGACACAGACAGACAGGTAGATAGATAGATAGATAGATAGATAGACAGACAGACAGACAGGTAGATAGACAGACACATAGATAGTAGACAGACAGACAGACAGACAGACAGATAAATCATAGCATTCGACCATGAATGCTCACCTCCGCTGTGCAGCTGTTGGCAGGTGACCACGTAGCCCAGGATGTCTCCGTTGGGCTTGCGGGGTTTCTCCCAGCTCAGCTGCAGCGTGTCTGGGCTCAGGGCGGTGAACACCAGTGGCCCCGGAGCACTGGGCGTGCTCAGGGTGAATGGAGAGCCTGTGGAGGAGGAGGAGACACACAGGGGCAGGAGCAGGGGTCAGGGGTCAGGGACAGGGTTGGGGTGAATGGGTGCATGAATGAATGCAAGAATGAGCAAGTGAATGAATAAATGAACAAACAAATTAATGAATGAACGAATAAAAGAATGAATCAATGAATGAGTGAGTGAGTGAGTGAGTGAGTGAGTGAGTGAGTGAGTGAGTGAATGAATGAATGAATGTGATTAGTCTCACCAGGCATGGGGCTGAGTGGGCTGTTGGGGTCGACGGCGGACTCGATGGTGATGACTCCCTCCCTCTCTGGCCCCCACCCCTCCTGGCTCTGGGCTTTGACCTTGAACATGTACGAGTGATTGGGCAGCAGCTCCTGCACCACCACTGAGTTCTGGCCAGGGTTGGTCACCTCCACACGCTTAGTCTCGCCTGCAACAGGAACACATAGGCTCACAGTCAGGGGTTTCAAGATAAAGTAAAAGTCCTACTGGTGACTGGTTCTAGCAGCTCACAGGTAGTGATTTCTCTAATCAGTTGATCTAAAAGTCCTACTGGTGACTGGTTGCACTAGTGCCCACAGGTAGTGATTTCTCTAACCAGTTGCCCCCCAGCCCCAACCACACCCCAACTCCTCCTGTCCATGAGAGGTGTTTCCCCCTCACCTCCGTTAAGCAGCTGATAGAGGACGCAGTAGCCCAGGATGTCCCTCTCACAGTGGGGCTCCTGCCAGCTGACCTTGAGGGCGGTAGGACCCAGGGCAGAGAACACCAAGCGGGTCGGGGTGTCAGGGACACCAGGATTCATACGAGTTTCTGAAGACAGCAAGAACTTCAGAACAGCATCTGGGTTTGTCTGTTTATTTGTATGCATGTATGTATGTATGTGTATGTATACACGTACATTTATACACACAGCACATACATACACATACACATACACATATACATACAGATACACATACACATATACATACTGATACACATACACCCACACACACACACACATACACATACACACATACACATACACATACACACACACACACACACACACACATACACACACACACACACATACATATACACATACACATACAGACACACACAAACACACACATGTGCACACATGCACACACACATGCGCACACACACACACAAACACAAACAGGTATACATCAATGTACACATCCATTCACATATTGGGGAGATAGAGACTGCACAGACTCAGGCAAACAGAACAAACAGCAGTTCAACACAGAAGCTTACCAATGCATAGCCGAGATTCACCCTCTACTTGGCCATACCAGCAACGTTATAGTGTGTGTGTGTGTGTGTGTGTGTGTGTGTCTGTAAGCGAGAGAGAGAGAGCAAGAGTGTGAGTGCATGTGAGTGAGTGAAGAGCAGCATATCTGTTATATAAGTGTGAGAGAGTTTAAGAAAGAAACTGTGCATGTTGATAATAATGGGAGAGGGGTGGATTAGATATACTAGACTAAAGTGTGCTATGGTCTAGCGTATAGCATGGTATGGTATGGTATGCTATGGAATGGTATGGTATAGCATGGTATGGTACGGTTTATGGTATAGCATGGTATGGTGTGGTGTGATGTGGTATGGTATGGTATGGTATGGTATGGTATGGTATGGTATGGTATAGCATGGTATGGTATGGTATGGTATAGTATGGTATAGCATGGTATGGTATGGTATGGTATGGTATAGTATGGTATAGCATGGTATGGTATGGTATAGCATGGTATGGTATGCTATGGGTGCTTTTGCACTGCTCTGGGCTATGGGTGCTGCTGACTCACCCTGGAGCACCCTGTCCAGGTTCATGAGGGCCTCGTTCACATCCTCCGACTGCGTGCGCCCCCTGGAGCTGCCAGCCATGCTGAAGTTGGTCAGGGCTTTGCTGTAGCTTGAGCCACCTGAGATAGCCATGGAGCATGCAGAGAGCAGATGGAGAGGAGGAGGGGAGGAGAGAGAGATGGAGAGGAGAAGACAGGACAGGAGAGCAGAGGAGAGAGGCAGAGAGAGATAGAGAGGAGAGGAGAGAAGAGGAGAGGAGAGGAGAGAAGAGGAGAGGAGAGGAGAGAGGCAGAGAGAGATGGAGAGGAGAGGAGAAGAAGGAGAGGAGAGGAGAGAGGCAGAGATAGATGGAGAGCAGAGGAGAGAGGCAGAGAGAGATAGAGAGGAGAGGAGAGTAGACGAGAGGAGAGAGGCAGAGAGAGATGGAGAGAAGAGGAGAGGAGAAGAAAGGAGAGGAGAGGCGAGGAGAGAGACAGAGAAAGATGGAGAGGAAGGAGAGGAGAGGAGAGAGGCAGAGAGAGATGGAGAGCAGAGGAGAGAGGCAGAGAGAGATGAGAGAAGAGGAGAGGAGAGGAGTCCAGAGACAGAAAGATGGGTGGAAGAAAGCGCTAGTCAGCAGAGGACTGTGACAAGAAGCCATGATGTACATGCGGCCAAAACACGCCAAAGCTACTCAATGATAAAGCTTTTGCCCATGCATCAACACCCCAGAAGCCATTAGCTTTCAAACACAAACACGCACACACACACACACAGACACACAGACTGGCACAGACACATACTCATGCCGTCCATGAATCCAGCTTGTCCATCGCCCATGACGATGGAATCTCGCACATTCTCGTCATAGTAACCACGGTTCTCAGAACGTTTCCTCATAACCACCTCTCCGGTTGCCATTCCTCCTTTGGAGATGATCTGCCGTGACACTGAACCGCCTGAGGAAGAAAATGCATCATCAGTATCCACTGACCTCTCTCTCTTTCATTTCCATCATCTTCCCTCCCTCTGGTTCCATTGGTCCATGAAAATAATGTGGAACAGAAGAGGATCTGTGCCCTACGTAACTTAACCTACCACAGGCTACACAATCTGTCCTCAGACAGAAGAAAATCAAGTTTATTGTAAACTTTATTAAAGATGTAAGAATCAAACCTAGTCTTTTTCAGTGGAAATGTCCTGGGAAGTTCTTTCAGTTACAGTAAGGATTAATCTATGCACAACAGGAAACCAGCCCTTCTATACCTTGGCCTGACAGGTATGTGGTTGTGGTCTCCATTGTCATGCTGCCAGCTGAGTTCCCTTGTTTGATATTGCCGTGGGGGAGGGGTGAGAGCTGGTTGTGGCTGGACGATGTGGAGCTGATGTTGTGAGTCAGGGATCCAGTGAGGGAGCCAGATCCGCCAGGGAAGAGGAAGTTCTGCTCCCATTTGCCATTCACCGTATGGTCTGTAGGGGGCAGAGTCACATGGCTGCCATTAATGGCTTAGCGAGAGAGGGTTTGCTGACACACAAGTCTCAAAACAAATAATCAACATAGTCGCAACATAAACACAAACATCATCATAGCAATCCAGTAGACACAGGATACGCAAGAGCTAAAGGAAGCAGCAGCCGCTATGCTAGCACTAGAAATAGCATTAGCATTAGCGGCAAGAGTAGCACAACAGTCCAGTTGCACTGGAGCTACGATGGGCCCATTTCACAGCAGCCATTTTTCCAAGAAGTCGCAGGGTAAGCACAAGTGTTATTAATGACAGCCAATAAGACACTGATTGACCCTTATTGGATGTCATTAATAACACCAGTGCTCAGTAAGCACTGCTTACCCTGTGACTTCTTGAAAAAATGGTTGCTGTGAACTAGGCCTATTAAGCACATACCTAGCTCTAGGACTAGCAGCAGCTATAATGGAGTTAAATTGACTGACGTTAGCCCAAAATTGGCCCTGACGTGGACACACAGACCAAGCTTCTATGTGTGACGTTATAGCTATTGTCTGAAGTAACACATTGCCTTGTCCAAGCTAATTGAAGGAAAAAACACGATTTTCATATTCAGTAAGTGTTCAGCAATGTGAAGTATGTGCCTAAATATATATGCCCAACATTTCAGCGAAATATCTGACCAAAAGTGTCTAGAAACTCCCAAATACTCAGATCACCCAAAGCCAATTGCTTCAACCAGTCACCATCCCTTGCCGGATTAGTAAGGGAGACCATAGGGGAAGAAGTGAGGTGACAGGAAACATGTTTGCCAACACCCCAGACAGAGAGCAGGAGGAACGCCAGCAGGAGAGCTGGCATGGGCGGGCAGGGTTGCAGCTGGCGACAGGTTTGGCTGGCGTCACACAGTGTGTTGGTTGGCATGACACGGTGGGTTGGCATGCTCCCTGCAGAGATGTTTGGTGGTGGCGGTGAGATGGTCTTCACCTTGGAGCCGTGGGGTCTTGGCAGCAGCGGGAGGGCAGGAGGGTGCCTCGTCACCGCTGGCCTCGTTGTCCGTGGTGCTCAACCTGCGCGGGATGACGTCCACAGGGAACCTCCAGGAGATCTTACGCAGGTCCAGGGCAGAACCCACCAGCTGAACATGGTTCCAGTGCTTGCCTTGGGGTATTCCGAGTGGTAAGGGGAGGGACCTCCCAGAGTGGGTGGGGTGGGTGGTTGGGGGGGGGCAAGCATGTGAGAGAGGAGAGGGAGGAGGGGTGGGCATGTAGCCAGTGTTAGCAAGAGGCTGAATGCTGGGCACAGTGGGAAAGACAGATGAGGAAAACAAGCTTGAGCAAGGCACTTAACCCTAAGTTGCTCTAGGGGGGACTGGCCCTGAATAATTGATAGTTGACAAAATTGTAAGTCGCTTTGGATAAAAGCGTCTGCGAAAATAAATAAAAAGCTGAGGAGGTCAGAAGGGAAAGGCTGGTTAATGATGGCATTGGGTTCTATGCACCTGGGATCTGGCTGGACACGCCCACAGATTGGAGGGTTGCCTGCCCTTGCTACTGGTTGGTGCTTTTCAACCACAGAAATCAGATCTTTTTAACATCACATCAAGTCAGAGAAACACAAATATTCAATTTCTACATAGACATACATTTGATGGGCAGGCCTTCATGATCACCTCTCCTAGTCTCAATCTTCATTCTCATCACCAGAAAATGAAATTCTGACTACACCACCTCAAATTGATTCAACACCATTCAAACAAGAGGAGAAAATGACTATTATCTGTATGATGCTATTCTAAATGGCCCCCTCAAAACCTGACAGTCAAACTGAGTCAAAGCCATTCAAAGAGATCTTGAAAGTGCCACCATTTCAAAGGAAGGGCAGAGATGGTGGGCAAGCTCTGGCAGCCCTCCAGTTACCTTGCTGAGTGGGAATGCATCCTTAAAGAGAGACAGTCATCTGGATGAAAAGGCCTTGGGGTGTCGGCGATGATTAATGATGTTGGCAAACATTAGGCTATCTGAGGGCTGCAGAAAACTGCTTACACAACACACTCCTCTTGTCACCTCACTCACCTCCTCGCTCTGTTAGTGATTTGATCCCCAGAGGCGGCTACAGGGTAGAGCTCTCCAGCTTTATACCGATGATTTGCTCTTATCAACACAAGGCCGACAGATCTCTCTCTCTCTTTTTAGCAAAGTGACGAGTTATCACTGTTATATGACGTACTGACAGCCAGATAATTTAATATTTAGATGCCTAAATCGATTTTGTAAGGGTTTAAAAGAATTGAAGCAAATACTGTAGTTAGTTCCAAATTTGGAACTTTTATTTCTTTGCAAAGTGACAGTTCTTGTACTGAACGTGTCAAGGGAAACTTGCCAGTGTATGTATGCATTTACTGTTTGGTGCAGCATAGAGAAACTAACAAAGAAAGAAAGGAGACAGAGGAACTAACAAAGAGAGAGGAATCAGATGCCCATCAGCTCCACTGATGAGTGTGAAACTTGCCAGCCCAGGCACCTGTGTTTAGACACATGCAGTCTTTCCTCACCAGGAAGGCTGGACATGCGAAGTCATACATCTACATAAAGACTGTCATTGTTTACATCAACAAAGACACAGAGTATTTCCTCCTGTTCACTGTGCCTCTCCTGTCATGTCAGTAATGCATCCACCCCACAATTTAAGAACCAAGCAGTTAAGATAATTCTTTATAAACCGCATAGCTGTACAGTGTACAGTTAAACAATGAACGAGCCAGCCTTTACAGCATCTGACAGTGCCATCGGATATATCATAGATGTGTCAGTAACAGAAACATATTCAAAGCCTCACATACAGTAATGCATTGAATTAGATGCCATCTGCAGTGCTCTGTTTGTGTTTTTGTTGGACAGTTCCTTCATCGACAAGCCATCCAAAAATATGAAAACAAAAAAAAATGCAAGGCCTCTCCCAAAGGCCCAAATGCGCTCCAAACAGCACTTTAATTTCCTCAGACACAGGGCCTCTCCCAAAGGCCCAAATCCTCTCCAAACAGCGCTTCCATTTCCTCAGACTCAGGGCTTTCCTCACTACAGTCTGTTGACCTTTCAGTTTTCCCTCCCTCAACCCACAGAGGGGGGAGGCGAGACAGTCTCAGCACAACTGAAAGGTTGGGTGGTATTTGTCCCTGCTGACTACCTGTACTTTCACGATAAGAGAACACGCTGTCACTTCAGACAAAATTCATCGAAGTGAAAATCTGCTTAGTTACAAGAGTATTATGGTATGGTGCTGTTCTGTGTAGGCAGCTCCATCAGTCCATTAGCAAGAGCCTCACACACAGTAAATCTGGCCTAGCATGGCTCCAATCTGACATGGATCTGACCAACCTATAGTCTAGAATAAATCTAGCGCTCACTACTAGGCAGAGGATTCAAAGGATTTCCTTGTCACAATTACAGTGAACAGCATCAAGCTATGTCAATCAACATGTTATAGTGTGCATGGTGCATGAAGTGTTCATAGTGAATGAAGTATTCATATTAAACTGAGCGCCTATGACCACTGCATGTATGTTAAATAAATAAATATGTATGTACAATGTATGTATAAGTAAATATGTTATGTACGGGCTCACACTTACCGTCTCCGGCCACACTGGGGCTCTTGGAGCTGGTGGGGGTGCGGAGCACCTCGTTACTGTACATCAGATAGCTGTCGTACTCATCGCCCGCGTCCGCATCCACAATAGGGATGTCAGGGATGATGGGAACTAGAGGTGGGAGAGAGAGAGAGAGGCAGAGTAAGAGAGTGAGAGAAGGGGGGGGGGTGAGATTGAGAGAGCCAGAGAGAGAGTGTGAGAGAGAGGGAGAGAGAGAGAGGGAGAGAGATGGAGTAAGAGTAAGAGACAGAGAGAAAGAGAGAAAGATTATTTTCATGTTTTAATTTAGTTTTTGTATTTATGTGCTTTAGCAACATTGTTTATGTATGGGACACTATAGAGCTTGTTTATGTATGGGACACTATAGAGTTTGTTTATGTATGGGATACTATAGAGCTTGTTTATGTATGGGTCACTATAGAGCTTGTTTATGTATGGGATACTATAGAGCATAGTCATTTATCATAAAGCACAGTGAATTACAGTGAACTGATTGAGAGTCTCTTCTTCTGACTGAGATGAGGAGTCAGTAATAAGATGTAAAACTTGAGGTGAAATTTGTTTCTAGTTTTTTTCCTAGTCTTGTTTTGTCCATATTAAAGATGAACTGCAGCAGGTGTAACATGCTCCTTTGCCATCACTTACTAGACATGGGTCGGGTGGGTTGTGTTGCCAGGTTGATGGTGGCGTCACGGAACGGTCCCCAACCCACACTGTTCTTGGCACGCACCTTGTAGTGGTACGTCTGGTTGGGCTGCAGGTTCTCAATCAGCAGCATTCGTTTCTTTGGATTGTCAATCTTCACCTTCTTGTCGGTGCCTATGGGCTCTGCACAGACCAGGGAGGCAAGCAGGTCTGTGTCAAGGCCAGGAGTCTCGAGCAAAGCCAAATGGCCTAGACACACATTTTTAGGACTTAAACTTATACAGAAGAACTGAGAGAGAATCTTGAACTGTTTTTGCAAGAAGACTGATTGAGCATCAGCAATCAACAAGATACTTGTCCTTAGTGATTCTAAAGAATGACTGTGAAGAGACTTAACTGCCATAAACACACTTCACTAGTTCATCATCTGAAATCTGAGGAAATAAAATGAGCATATCATAAAAGACGGCTCTGCATTGGCAGGGGCGGCCCGGCGTGACAGGACCAATCCCGTGCAAGCACCCGAGATGCTAACCAGATCAGGGTTGATCTAACTGTGCTGGCAGAGATCTAGGCCTGATCCTGTGAGACCGGAGGAAAGAGTTACAGAGCGTGTTGGGCAAGGTTGCTGGCCGAGGTCCTAGAGTATGAGCACAATCAAGGCAGAACCTCATAGGCAGAGAGACCACTGGTTGCCGCTACAATGCCAGAAGGGAGGCAGTGTGAGTGTGTGTGTATGTGAGTGTGTGTGTGTGAGTGTGTTTGTGTGTGTGTGTGTTTCTGAAGCTGCCGCTAAAGCTCCAGCACGTAGGCATGAATGAGTTTCCGGCTAAATAGAAGGAGAAGGGGGCGTGGCACTACTTATGTTTCTAAAACACCATTTCAACAGTAGTTTTTGTTTTGATAAATCTGAATAGCCACGGCTTCATTGACTTGTTTGGAACAGATGCCTGACTACTCCTTTAAGAGGGCACTTTAAAGGCTGAGTACCACAAAGTAATCAGCAAACCTACTCATCTAGTATTATGGACACAGGTATACAGTGAACAAAGGTGTTGGGTCATTATAACCCATTCAGTAGCTTATCCCCAGAGTTCACAGGTACATGGCTAAAACGACCCTGTGAGAGTGAGAGTCTTTGAGCAGAGGGACGTCTTACTGCTGTCCTCGTTGATGGGCGTGTAGACAACCTCATAGGCTGTGATGACGCCGTTGGGTTCCGCAGGCTCCGCCCAGCTCAGCTGAGTGACAGTGGGACTGATGACGTTAAAGGCTAGGCGACCGGGCTCACTGGGGACTGGAGATGCAGAGAGAGAGAGAGAGAGAGAGAGAGAGGTATTAAGAGGGAGTGGAGTTTGCATACTAAAAGTGACCCTACCATGGGCACAGGTGCTGAGCAGAAACTAAGCCATCCATCCTCCAAGGACTGAGGTGAAGAGAGTCTTTTCTCATAACATTACACTTCCCTCTGCTGCAGTGGCCTAAAGTAGGTTATTCTACACTTCACTTCATACCACGGGTACAGTGCAGCTTCATCTCATAAGGTCACTTAAAGGACAACTATACAGCTTATTCTCTTCTTATCCAAACACTTTTACATCCGATTTTGAGAGCGACAGACATTTTTCTTCTAAAAAGCCTATTTTTTGAAGGCATGTTTGAAGATCAGCGATCAGATGCCTTCCGGTATTTTAGTCTTTTGTCTCCTTGACAGTTCAGCCTACTTCAGTGCCCTGCAAGTTCACCATGGCACTGAGCATGCCCAGTGGCTCACCGTCCTCCAGGGTTTGGCACGGCACCATGTCGCCGTACCCTCCTGGACCCATGGCGTTGTAGCTGCACACGCGCATCTCGTAGTCGCAGTATGGGTAGAGGTTGGTCAGCTCAGCCTGGGGCGACTTCACATCAATCACCTGGCCATCCTCCTCTGGGTCACCGTAGATCCAGTATTTCACCTAAAGATGGAATAAAAGAGTAGTTTAACTGAACTTAATTTCACCTAAAAACAACTAGCGATTTCCTGACACACCTGATGTGGCATGTGACATTATCAACCAATTCAGCCTCTTAGCCCAGCAGGCTGTCTTTCCCTTCACTCTCTGGACAGCCCACCCACAAGCACTCACACACCTGCCTTTTGGAGCTGACTGGGACTGTGGATCCTCTGGAGACACTTTTTGTTTTTCCAGATTTTTGTTTTCAGATTTTAGTCGTTTGAGGGAAATCTACATTTAGCACACACACACACACACACACAAATGAGAACTAAGGAGCCTTTTCGAGATTTCCCAGCTGTGTGTAAATGTGTAAATGTGGTGTGTGTGTCTCACCTTGTAGCCAAGTGCCCCCGGCACAGGGTTCCAGTTGAGGCGGATGTTTCTGGGGCCGGTGGCGGTGGCCTTGACATTTGCGGGGGAGAAGGGCACTCCTCCTGGAGATGTGGTCTTCTGGTTCATGAAGCCCATGTTCTGCAGCAGGATCATGTCCTGGGTTGTATCGCCACCTAGAGGGCACCAACAGCACCATACTGATGAGAAGGGAAGTCAACTTACTCTTGACAAATCAACACTAGTCAACACACAGACGCACACATCAACTGACTCTTGACAAATCAACACTAGTCAACACACAGACACACATATTACACTTGTACACACGTAGGTGGCCACTTCCAGAAGCAATCATGTAAACAAACATAGACATGGATCTGGGAAGGGGCAGCCATATCACATTGCGAATCTCCAGATGTGTTTTTGCATGTGTGTCATTATTGGTGTGTGCGTGTGTCTATCAATGTGTATTTGTGTATGTGTGCATGTGTGTGTCCTCTCACGAGATTCGGTGATGTTGACCAGCGTGGTCTTCCTCTCTCCAACAACAGCGTTGGGTCCAGGCTCGTACAGCTCTAGCTGGAAGGTTTCTGGGTTGATTGGGCCTGGGTGGGAGCGTGGGTCAATCACAACGTTTTTCTCATTCTCGCCTGGGGCAAACTTCAGCGGGCCAGACACCTCGAAGCGAGACGCCTTACGGGTCCGCCAGTGCACGGTGGCCGGGACATCCAGGTTCCGAGTTCGCACAACAGGGATGTTGTAGACGGGGTCAGAGGTTGTGAAGGTCTGGGTGCCCTTCTTAAACATCATCACACTGGGCTCTGAGAGATGGCAAAAAGAGGGAGGAGAACTTCACTTCTGTCTACAGAAGGCTTGCTAGAAACATAATGTGACTACCAGGCTTGGCTATGTCAGTGATAATGTGACAACCAGGCTTGTGTAAGTCAGTAATAATGTGCCTATGAGGTTTGTCTGTCAGTAATAATGTACCTATGAGGTTTGTCTGTCAGTAATAATGTGCCTATGTAGTTTGTTCATGTCAGTAATAATGTGCCTACCAGGCTTGTGTAAGTCAGTAATAATGTGCATGTCAGTAATAATGTGCCTCAATGGCTCGCGTGGGGGCCGTGTGCCTGCAGAGGTCTTTGTTCCGCTGGCCAGGTTTGAAGGAAGGTGGCCCTGCCTACCAATTGTTTTGGCTGTGCGGTGGTCTCCATTCTCACATGGGTGGTCAAGTGATACCATCCCCATAGCCTATTCCAAATGCAACGTCACTCCTCCGCCCTGACTTCAAAGCAGCCACGGTCTCTGGAAGGTGCTGGGTACAAACTGACTAACTACGTCTGGGTCTGTAGGCTACATGTAGGCTCACACTACTGAACTCCGTCCCCCACTGAACCTCACACTCTGCTGCTATAGCTATGCTGCTATAGCCCTTGGACTGCACATCTGTACATCTGTATACACATACATCTGTATATCTGTATATACTTAATACATCTGTACATAACTATCTCTATAGCACATCTGTATATACTTAATACATCTGTACATAACTATCTCTATAGCACATCTGTGTATTGCCCTTATTATCTCTTCACCTTACATGTATATTGCTCTTCTGCCTATTTATTATTACTACTCTTATCTGTATATAATTTGCTCTTTAACTGTACATACTACATATACTGTATATACTGCACTTGCTGCTCTTTGCACTTCTGATTAGATGCCAAACTGCATTTCGTCACCTGTATTTATACATGAGTAATGACAATAAAGTTGAATCTAATCTAATCTAATCTAATCTACATGGAATCTGACCTCATATGGACTAATGGCCATTTATTTGATTTTGCTGTTTCATTCTTTTTCTCTTCTATTGAAGAGAAATTGCAATTGCGAATGCAATTTCATTACATGTCTTACATTAGTATTTTAATGTATGTGACCAATAAACTCCTTGATCCTTGTGTAAGTCAGTAATGATGTCCTTCCCAGGCTTGTCTGTTTCAGTAATGATGTGCATGTCAGTAATGATGTCAGTAATGATGTCCTTCTTAAGCTTGTCTGTGTCAGTAATGTTGTGTATGTCAGTAAGGATGTGTATGTCAGTAATGATGTCAGTAATCATGTGCTTCCCATGCTTGTCTGTGTCAGTAATGATGTGCGTGCAGTAATGATGTCAGTAATGATGTCCTTCCCATGCTTGTCTGTGTAATGATGTGCATGTCAGTAATGATGTCAGTAATGATGTCCTTCCCATGCTTGTCTGTGTAATGATGTGCATGTCCTACCGGGCTTGTCGGCGATGGTGATGGTGGTGCGTGGGTAGCGGCCCAGTTTGGCTCCCTGGCGCGGATTGCTCAGGTCCATGACAAACTGCTTGACCTGGCGCTCGTCCAGGAGGCCATCAGTCTCGCCCAGCTCCAGCAGCTTGACCGGCACCATCTTCTGGGTCTCGCCAGGCTGGTAAGTCAGATCACCCTCCACAGACACGTAGTCCTACAGGAACACAGCGCACAGAAGATAATCATTTATTCATCCTGAAGGATATTCAGCATCACACACACACACACACACACACACATACACACACACACACATCCAAAATAAAAATAAAAAATACAATTGAAAATGTATTAAAATAATCATTGTCCTCACATATGGTAGTTCACGCTCAATCCTCACATGTGTTTACCTTCTTGTCCTTGGCTGTGAGGTCACGGGAGCGGTAGGTGACCTGCGTGCGTCCATCCTCGATGATCTCTCGACTGATGGGGATGTTGGCGATGCCGTCCTGACGGCTGTACGTGTATGCAGGTTGCAGGAACGTTAGGATACTCTTGGCTAGAGGTGAACACAAACAAACACACAGACAGTTCAAACATTTCTAAACAATACACACTCTTGGCTACATTATGGTGGATAAGCAGAGACAGTCAACATATGTATGCATCAGTGTATGCATGTCTCTGTCTCACACATGCCCAAAGTCAATTTCTCCACTTTGGAGAAAATAAAGGCTCATTTTATCTTATTATCTCACTGTGTGTGTGTGTGTGTGTGTGTGTGTGTACACATAGGTAAGTATATTTTTAGCACATTGAGGATTCATATGTGTTCAGTGTTTCATTTTGCTTCCATGGATATACTACGTGTGTGCCTGTAATTCTGAGTGGGTGTGTGAGTGTGTGCGTATGTGTATGAATGAGTGAGTGAGGGTGTGTGTGTTGTCTGACCGTGCTCCTTGATGACAGTGATGTTG